>JABFFG010000071.1:0-182771 GCA_013623685.1 Fusarium transvaalense
GGTTTGCCCTGTAGATATACCAAGAGACAAAAGCTATAGACATCGTTTTCACCCAATAAATATTTATAGACACATTAGTATTCACAACAGCAAGCACGGAGTTATACGGAATGGAAGAATTTCAATATTCAAGAATTAATATTTATTGTATATCCACTTTCTAATAAAACAGACGCCCAAGTCTTCTCAACAAGCAAATGGGGATTAAGCGAAAATTGAGAGGGTTCAAATCCGTGAAAGAAATACGTGTGCTCCATGTTAGAGAAGTTGAAGTCAAGACAGCCCAAAATCCAAGGTTAGATAACTAACTTCGGGCCGTAGGTTGACTTGACTTCGAGTCCCAACATACAGAACACGTATTCCTTCCAAAGATTCATCGTAGCATCAGTAGACTGATGCATCGTATGTAAGATCTCGTATTATAATTCTGCCAAAGCTGGTTAGCCGTGACGTTCTCTAAAACATCTCATAGAAGAAAGGTATGAAGGGAACCAGATCAGTTCTCCAAGGTGAATAGGTTGTTCGTCACGATGAACTCGGATAGAGCTAATAATAGCATAGTCATCATATGGTAGGGGTGGTGTATGTGAATAAGAATGTTTTCCTTACCATAATGCTGCGAGATTGACAAGTGCATATATAATGTTTACTACGGCGGAGTCAGCATGGCCGCACCATTTTGATATCAACAAAAAGCGTAAAATGAAATCTATGCAAGTTAGTGATAAAGTCCAGCACCAGTCAAGTAGTAAGTAGCATACCAATCAATCAGAAGTTGACGTTGTGTTCATGTCCCAGGATCCGAGGATCCCGAATCAAACAGTGTGAATACAATTTGAAAATAACTCATCACGAAAGAGATGAATGTGCAAGAGAAAGAAATTCTTTGTCTAGGTACCTAGATCCTCAACAGTCAGCCACCGGTTCCTAAACCAGACATCGACAAGAATCCATTTCCAATAAAGCCACGATCAGGTGACGAAGTATCAACAAGAGGTCCCACTACACACCCACCACAAGGATTTGTACGTCCTTGCTTTTCTAGGGCGGGAGGCAGCAGTACTCGTTTATGTCCGCCCGTTCGTTCAAATCTTCATCATACAGTGGCTGCGAGGGAACTCGGCAAAGTATAGGGCAAAGAGCATTACCTATTGACAAACGCGAGTTAGCAATTGCGGTCATAGTAGATAGAAGCAAGCAAAGGTGCGTTGTGATCTCCAGTCAGACAAGGCTGAAACTAGTACAACAGTATCCACATAGTATATTAAGAATGAGGAATCCCTAAGGTGTCGTTTTGATCATCATACGGAGAGGGGAGGGAGGTGAAAAAAGAAGAAAAAATAAATGTACCAACCTTTTAATATTGTAGCAAAAGTTGACGCGCTTGACCGGCAAGCGCGTCCCAAAACAGAGTAGCAAATGAAACAAAAGAACTAGTGACCGGTCAGTAAAAGATTCCAGACAAAGTTGTCCTGCAGATGCTGAGGTCCAAAGCTTTCTCAGTGTAATTCTAGAGTTGATAAATCACCATTGGTAGGTCTGATTTGGATTGTTCGTGTATGATGTTCATCATAAAAAAGCAAGAAAGAAAGCAGGAAAAAGGAAGATTCTTACCTAGAAGGAAGCAAAGGCCATGGCTGCGCAGAATTAACAACGCTTTCGCATCGTGTGCGCGAGCCAGACCTTGAGGAATGAAGAGAAGAGATTTGGAGCGAAGGAAGCTCGAAGTCAAGAAAATTTATTGTTGGTGGAGGTTAAGATTGCTGACTGTACACATGCGCTAGTCTTCTTTAGCCCTAGATTGACCCCGCAGTCCGCCACCCGACCCCTTCCGTGTGGCGCATGCTGTGGCGAATTATCACCGACATAAAGGGTCTCATAAGCGCCAAGTTGTATGTGTTGTACTTGATCTCTACAACGCATTTTCCAACTCAGTACACAACTTCATAATGGCGTCCTTACAGGCGCTGTGGGGTCCAATGGCCCGACGGCTCCTGCGAGTCGCCGTGGCCAAAACCACAAATGTGGTTCGGACCAAGCTTGTCGTTATGACGCGGCCCCTCCAAAACCAACTTACACTGAGAACCGCCAGAGTGGCTCGTCAGCCTATCCACCCTATTGCTGCTCTTCGACAGCAGAGACGCCATACCAGTCGATGGTTCTCGAGCTCCGCAGCTCAGAATGTCAACCGAGTTATTAGGAGATTTGTTAGCTCCGAACCCAAGGCTGCTCGTTTCGACCGATCTAAGCTCCCAAGCTCCAACACCTCACGACGTGTTGCGCAATTCTCTGGTCGAGCCCCATTTGCCAATGCCCTCCGTCCCAACTTGACGGGTGGTGCTTTCCCTCGAAGCGCTGGTGGATACAGTCTCGGCGGCAGTGCTCGATACTTCTCTCACGGTCCGGCAGCTCCGGCTCAGGTCGTGCAGAATGTCTCCCAAGCCATGAGAGCATTCTTCCTTTCTGGCCAGAAGCTCCGTTATGATGGTGTTGGACCTCGAGGTGACCGACAGTATCGAGCAGTGTCACCAGTTGAAGACCAGGCCATGAACAAACTCTCTGCCTTCTCCAACTCCGCCCCTGGCGCTTTCGTCGATTTCAACCTCAGCCCCACCGTTACAGCTCTTAGCCCTCTTGCCGCCGCTATCCCTTTCGCTTCCGAGACCTCTGGTTTCAAGGCCGAGGCTGCTGCCGCCGGTGCTTCTCTCAACGCTGAGGGTTTCCTTGATGTTTTGTCCTCCGACTTCGGCCGAGTTTTGCAGGATCTCCGAGCAATCGATACCGACCTCCGCAGACTTTCCATCCTAGGTGACCTTCCAGTTTTATTAGAGAAGCACAACACTCTTCGAGTCCGCTTTCCAGGCGTCGACGCTGAAACCGTCGAGCGATTATGCGACGACATTGGGATCCAGCGCGGTGTAGTGGGTCAAGATCCTGAGTTTGACAATGTTGCTGGCGTTCCAGTAGCCCTCAAGTTCCCATTTGCCCCTGATAGCGGAAAACCACCAGGCGTGTCACTTCGATCTTTGGAGGGTTATGATACTGATGAGATCTCGACTCTTGACGAAGAGTTTTTCGTTCATGATGAATTTTTGGACGAAATGGCTGACAACCCGTGGTTGGCCGAGACTGACGGATACGAGACGATGTCACCTCCAGCCAGCTCGGTAGTTGGGCAGTCCGAAGACTACGAAGGTCTTGAAGGAATCTACCGCTTCCTCGAGGAATGTGACCAGGCCAAAGGAAAGGTTGGTCGAGCAAACTGATTTTGAGCGAAACGATACCAGAATGCCACATGAAAATTGACAGGCATTGTACTAACGAACGACACTCTCTACACCGAACCGAATGACAGTAGCTAGATTTAGTATGAACAGTAACTAGCCTTCCAATTGAATTTCCTTGAGTATGTATTAGTTTTGTGCAAACTTGATGACCTCGAGTGCATGGGCAGACAGGTGGGTAAGTGGAAACCTTACCAACTTAGATGAATAAGCAAGCATTTGAATTGTATTTGTTCCTATTTAGAGAGTTCTATCGGGTAACTGGCTGATTTGTTGAATTGGCACATCAGGGCGTGGTTGGCTTGATGGGGAAATGTCTTTGGGCTGCTGAGGCTTTGAACTGGAGCATTTCTGGTCCAAGAGGTTGGTGCGGGTAGATATGTCTTGGAGAAGCATCGCCATTGAGAGCATCTGAGCACAGCGATGTTGGCATTCAACAGAAGAAGATGACATTGTGAATTGCTCGTATGTAGAAGTGTTGATGTTGCTGGTAAGTTGAGGAGGTGGAAAAGTGGATGCTACCTATGGGTTGATATGATCAAGTCACCCTACCCTGTGGCAACTTCGTATTTTGGCGATATTGTTGTTCGCCTGAAATAAATGAGACTATATTGCTGATATAATACACTATGGGGGGAAAACTCATTATTCGGTCTTTTTCTTTCTTTTTCTATGATACAGAGGTACAGTATTTTGGGTGTATTGTAGATGAATCTGTGACGGGATCTATTGAACGGAGATGTAAAGGACAGCACATCAATTATTAGTAAAATTAGGGAAATTCATCAGTTCGAAAAACATTCAGTACCAATTAGATAGGCCTGAGTACTTCATTGATCTGTTGCCAATTACGTGCTATCACTGTTCATTGTCTGGCAATTGAGGCTACGGCTATTGCAGTACAACCATCAAATTCCGCTGCCTTAGCAGGAGAATTTCCACTCCACCTCTCACCCAATAACCTCTCCAATACGTCCAGCGAAGCATCGCCTTGATGTTATCTATTGGATTTCTCACCCCAGAAAAAAATGGCAACTTCACATCGTGTTGGGCAGCGAATTTCCTATGACGGCGCTCTCTGTACAGTGAGATATGTCGGTGAAGTCGCAGGCACAACGGGAACATGGCTGGGCGTAGAATGGGACGACTCAGCAAGAGGCAAACATGACGGATGTCACAAGGGCGTTCGCTATTTCACTTGTAAGATCAAACATTTTCTTACGAGTGCTCGTCCTGCTTGTGTTTGATAGAACAAAACTGACTCTCTCACAGGCAAATCTAAATTCCCCACCGCTGCTTCATTTGTGCGTCCTTCTCGACCGGCTGACCCGCCGCGTCACTTCTTAGCAGCCGTCAACCACAAATATGCAAGCGAGTACACGCTTCCAGATGGTAGAAGGGCGGCGGAAGAGATTATCTTCTTCGGGAAGCGTGCCGAGGAGGTCGGGTTCGAGAAAATCCGCCGAAAGCAAGCCAATATCGGCGAGCTAACTGTCGTGATCCTTGAGGATCTTCAAGTCGCCAGTGCAAGGGCAGACGACGAAAATGAAGGGATCATCACCAAGACGTGTCCAAAGATTACGCAGTTGGACCTCAGTCGCAATTTGTTCGAGCGCCTTGATCCTGTTTTTGACATTTGTCGTGAGCTACCAAACCTCCAGCATCTCACCCTCAAGTGCGTGATATCATCAAACACGGGCAACCAGTTTACTGACGCGATCACAGTGGCAACCGTTTCCAGGAAGTTTTGGATAACCAAACTCGTGGTGTTATGGAAAACGTCAAAGAGCTATCCCTGGAGGAAACAATGATGAGCTGGGAGGAAGTTTGTCACATCGCAACAAAGTGCCCGTCTCTGGCGGCTCTTGATGCTGGATCAAATCAACTCCAGTCTCTCCCAGCATTGAATTATGGCAGCCTTTCAACGACTTTGACATCAATCAACCTTGAAATCAACGAATTCACCACATTTGCTGATATCAGTACACTTACGGCACTCACCTCTTTGCGCAATATTCACCTGAAGGGAAACAACATCACCGCTATCGCACCGGAAGGCGTTGAAGGCCCGATCTTCTCGGAAAGCGTTCAATATATCGATGTTTCGTACAACAACATCCAGTCATGGAAATTTGTGGACCAGATTCCCAAACATTTCCCTGGCTTGGTTGGGCTGAGGATTGGCCACAATCCATTCTATGATGCTGCCGACGCTGATGCCAAAGCATCCTCCTCTGAAGAGTCTCACATGTTTACCGTCGCTCGCTTGGCTTCGCTCAAGTCTCTCAACTTCAGTCAGGTCACACCAGCCGACCGGACTAATGCTGAGATGTTCTACCTCTCTCGGATTGGAAAACAGCTTGCGGCTGCACCAGAGGAATCTGAAGCAGAGGTCCTGGCCCTCCACCCCCGCTACGCAGAATTATGCGAGATTTACGGCGCACCGAACGTCGTACGTAGGTTAGAGGTCAATCCTGCGTTTCTGGAGGCTCGCTTGATCACCGTTGGCTTTCATCTAGATGGAGGTGAGGAAAGAGCAACAAAGATACCCAAATCCTACGACATCTACGCCGTCAAGGGAGTTGCCGGAAAGCTCTTTGGATTGTCTCCTCTCAAACTTAGCCTCATCTGGGAAACAGGAGAGTGGGATCCTGTCGCTGGATTTGATGACCAAGAGGGGGATAGTAGCGACGAGGAGGATGCTGAAGAAGAAAGGGAACGCAAAGAGGTGGACACAAATGCTGCTAACGAGGACAACACAGGCAAACCAGGACGATGGGTCAAGAGAGAAGTTGAACTTAAGGATGGGCCTAGGCAGTTGGGCTATTGTGTGGACGGTTTGGATGTTAAGATCCGCGTGGAAGCTCGCTAGGTGAAACAAACTCATTCAAGCTTCACATATATCTTTGTGCCTGTTTGTACTGCACCAAACCAAGTTCATGTGACGGCATGTAGTTCGCAAACACAGCTACTGAAAGGTATAAGGAAGCATGACAGAACGATTCATCTGAATTTCTGCTTCGCTTTACTTCTGAGTCGCTATGTAGCTTGGTGATTGATACTCTTTTCTCATCGCTACCACCGCAGCTGTAGTCATCATGACTTTTATTCCCAAGCCTCAGTTCTTCCTGATCAGACCTGGGGCTGAGAAGATTACACCCACAGGACAAATCATTGCTCAGCCCGCAACTGCTGTGCCTCTCATCCCTGCAGACCTTTTACCTGAGTGGGTGCAAGTCATCGGCGTCCCTCGAAGTTTATCGGCAGATGAGACGAAGGATATGGGAAACTTGGGCGTCATTCATGCAGAGCAGCATACCTACAGGCTTCGATTTGATCCCATTGCAGAAGATGAGGCTTTTACAAGTGATGAAGCGGAAGAGGAAAGCCCTCGTGAATCTGTGACGCAGCCGAGTGTCACTATATGGGGTTCACCCGTTCTTCACGACAGTTCCCGTGAAGACCATCCAGCAACAGAATTTACGTCTCTACCATCTTGCCCTCAAGTCAAGCTTAAGGCACCTCAGGGGCTTTCATCGAGTTGTCATAATCCGGAAAACCAGAAGCAGTCAGCCCAGCCAAAACCAGCTCCTCAAAAAGAGCCGTCGCCAATCCCAACCAACACTACATCACCATCGTCACAGCTGCCCTCACCCTGTCGACACTGGTGCCACCACGGAGTCTGCAAATGGGGTTTGGGCTGCCACTACGAGCACACAATGCCCACCTCCCCAGCTGGCCTTACAGAAGTTGGTCTCTCACAGTTCCCTGATTGGTGGCTCCAGGCGCGGGGTGTCATGCCTATGCCACCAGAGGTGCTTCGCGCTGCGAATGTACCGAGTGCTCGTCGAATGGACAAGAGGATGATGGGCTATGTAAGGAAGAAGCCGAGGTTCAGAGTTCGTGCAAAGCGTGTCGGCGTACGACCAGTAGATTTCGAGGATGCGTCAGAGGTAGAGGCAGAGGATGAGTACGAAGAGGAGGCGGAAATCGAAAATGAAGCGGTGCAAGAGCCGAAGCGGGAAAGAGAGGGCATTCTGATTGAGTTCTGAGGGCATCAACACATTCTCCGAAGAATACCAGCACTAGCTATCCTGGGAAAAATGCTACACCTGCCCTATTACTGAATGTCAGTCTCGACAATGAATAAAAACACATTTTTTTCGTAAACTTTCTAGGTGTAGATAAGTTATCGAGTTTTTCCACGAAAAGAGAAATCAACAATCACTAGTCTAGTAGGTAGCCTGCCCACAATAGACAAACCTTTACATATACAGATAAGATCCGATTAACCATGCGGATTAAACGGCATAAGCCAAACTCCTATCTCCATTTCGCCTCATAGTGTGTGGTTCATGAGCCCATGATAAGCAGCCTCCGATTTCGTGGTTTAGAGTAGGTAGTTTTGTTTTACGGAATACTATGCGTGTTTATTAGTCAGGTCTCGGGTTTATGTAACTCTGACGCTGTAACGCCGATGGATCGGAGACTCGACATCATCATCACCGTTTAGGAATAGAGTCGATGATGTCTATCGATATTATTAAGTGGGATGGAATGTTTCATTTAGTAAAATATAAATACAATCGTGCGTTCTCGTCAAAGGCATCATCTTAACGCTTCCTTTACTGATATCAGCAATACTATTTTCACAATACTCGACTATATTCAATAATCGACATGCCTGAGGTCCTTGGAAAGCAAGTTGGCCCTGTTGCCTACGGCCTCATGGGTAGGTAAATTCCTTTCAGATAAAAGACGCGAGAGCTCACAATGCACAGGCTTTACATGGCGCCCAAATGCTACTCCTCTGGATCAGGCTCTTGAAGCAATGCGCGCCGCCTTCAACAGCGGGTGTACCCTCTGGAGCGGCGCCGAGTTCTATGGCACCCCGGAGTACAACAGCATGACTTTACTCAAGGCGTATTTCACAAAGTATCCCGAAGACGCCGATAAGATTACCATAGCCATGAAGGGTGCCTACAATACCGAAAAATTCCAGCTCGATGGATCTCCTGAAAACATCCGAAGGTCCATAGACAACGTGATCAACCAGCTCGGCGGGACCAAGAAGCTTGACCTCTTTGCGCCCTCAAGACGAGACCACAAGGTCCCTTTCGAAACAACACTCAGCGTCATCCAGAAAGAATACGTCGACACTGGCAAAGTTGGTGGCATTGCTCTCTCGGAGTGCAGCGCCAAGACCATCGAAGAGGCCGTCAAGATTGTCAAGGTTGGCCTTGTCGAGGTCGAGCTCAGTTTGTTTAGCACAGACATCTTGCACAATGGCGTTGCTGCCGCATGTGCCAAGCACAACATTCCCATCATGGCATATTCACCTATTGGGCGTGGCGTAAGTGCATCTACTTCATCTAAGACTTTCACGCAACTAATGATTATCACAGATGCTTACTGGCCGCTTCAACAACAGCTCTGAATTCCAGGGCCAAGGAATTGCCAGCAGCTTCCCTCGTTTCCAACCCGAGGCTTTCGAACATAACCTGAAGCTCGTCGAGCAGGTCAAGGCAGTGGCTGAAAAGAAGGGCATTACTCCAGCACAGCTTGCAATCAACTGGGTGAGAGGTCTGAACGGCCGCGAGGGATTGCCTACTATAATCCCGACACCAGGAGCAACCACAGCAGCCAGAGTCGAAGAAAATGCCCAACACTGTCCGCTTTCGGAAGAAGAGATGAAGACCTTGGATAAGATAGCTAGTGAGTTTGAGGTTTCCGGAGGGCGATACCCGGATGGCGCGCCGATGGAAACCTAGGCTACAAGTTGGATATCTGATGTCGAGTTAGAATGGATTCATAGAACTCTTGTGTAAAATAATGAATGAAGAATGTTGTTGATATTCAGCTGTAAATTGTCCACGTGTTGCCAAAACAAAAAGGCATTCGGAATTGCAGAATTCATAAAAATGAATGCCATCATGAAGGGTTGATTATGAGGGTATACAAAAAAGTGTGACCTACCAGATAATGCTCAACGTCTTTTACAACAGCAATTGTGATGATTGGAGCAGGGAAGACGACACCCTCTTGAATGGCTGGTAAAAAAACTCATGTCAAGCTCTTGAGTTCCTCATTTTGAGTTGTACAAGTTTGGAGTCAAGCTTGAGCTCCAGTCGCGAAAAGTTGAGGATAATATTGGTGTGGAGATGGCACGTGACATCATAGCCAAGCCCAACGCCAGTAACTGAAGGCATCGTGGATACCTTGGTAGTAGGCACTGTCCTTAACTCGATACAATTGTTGGGGAAAAAAACGAATAGCAATAGACACGGGGTATATCGGTAAATTCAGCTGGCAACTACCTCACAACAAAAGACATACGCCCAATGGACTATGCTGCCAATACTCCATCCAATAAGGGTCTCTAAACGATCAATGCACCATTGGAGCCGACTGCCTCCAATCGATTCACAAGCTTCTTCACATTCGCCCAGTCCTCATTCTTCAAGCTCTCCTTGCCTCCGAGACCGCTAGCAACCTCGAACACCGTCAGCGAGCCGTCGATGCCACCAGTGGCAAGACGCTTTCCATCATTGGGTTCCCATGCGACCTTGTTCAGACTCTTCGAAAGCATAGTTCTACCATCCTTTCGGGAGCTGGGTGAGATCTTTGACACGGGCTCCTCCGTCTCAACAGCAATATCCCAAAGCTCCAACCAGCCAGCACCGTCAACCAAAGCAAAAATGTTGGGCTTGACAGGAGACCACTTGGCATCGTAGACGACATCTTCGCGAACAAAGTCAATTAGAGGCGCAATTGTACCATCGCCAGATCCAATCGTAGATGTAGCTGCAGGTGCCCGAACCTTCCAAAGCTTGACGCTCCAATCCAAAGATGATGATATAACCAGATCGCCCAAATCCACAGGGCCCCTAGCAGGGTGGAAATCCACAGACATGACAGGAGCGGTATGTCCCTTATAGCTGATCTTCTTGTCGACGCCAGCCTTGGCACCCGCACGGTCGTATCGATGGCAAGGGAAGATAGTGCCCTCCTCACTACCCACAAGGAAGAATGTAGGGTCTGTATCCGGGAAAGAAAGACATGTGGGACTCACGTCTTCGACAGCTACCTTAGCCTGACTAGGGTTCTTCAATTCAAGAAGTTCCTGAGGCTGCGCAAAGACGTCCATTGTCCAACCGCAAACCACACCATCGGTGGAGCAAGAGATGATGTTGTTGGCGTTTTGAGTACCGACAATATCAACAGAGTAAATAGGGTGAGCGTGACCGTAACCTGTCAAGGGAGTCTTTTGCACTGGTGCCGCCTTTGCTCTTGTATCCCACAGCAACACCTGGCCACTGTATGAACCACCAATGATCAAGTTATTGTGATAAGGAGAGAACTTGGCAGTAAGAATATCCGACTGCGCGGTGAAAACGTATTCCGGACGATCTTGCATGTGCATGTTCCAGACTTGGACCAAACCATCCGGTTCATGAGGGGCCGTCGGGTTCTTGGTATAAGAAGCGAGAAGAAGCTCACTGAATTTGGGCGAGAAGTCGATTCCGCTGATCATGCGCTTCTTAGACCACCGCTCATCGAAGAATTGGGCCACTTCCTTTATTCTGTGTCGCCCTTTGCCACCCGTATTACCGCTGTCCTCATCATCATCGTCTACGTCTTGGCCTTGTAGAGCGTAGTCTGTAAGGATATCGTACGTCTCTTGGTCAAGAGCCCGCTCGATAACCTTCGTGGACTTCTCAAGGAAGTCAACAAATTCATCCGATTGCGCAACAGCATCGAGCTCTTCAGTGGTCCAGTTCCTCGCAGGGTGGTTCACCCCGGACGGAAGGACACCATCACTCAAAAACTCCTTTGTCGCCCGCAGCTCCTCTTCAACCTCCTCCCTGATCTTCTGTCGGAGCTCCTCTTCTCGATCTCGCTCCCTCCTGCTCAGCCTCTTGCTGGGCGTCGAAGTTACGGCGGGAACATCTTCGGCCTCCGAAATGAGAGATTGTGCTCTAGTTCTGGTAGGTGTTGTCCACTCCTCGGTAGTCTGGACACCTTTGCTGTATGAGAAAACTTCCTTCACTGGAGATGGCGGACATTCGAATACGGTCAAGAGAGGAGCGGTACTGAGACTCGGGGGCGGCTGGGCGGGAATCTGAATGTTGCTAGGAGTGGTAACTTCGGAAGGTTCGTTGCTAATCTCGCCAGCGCTAAGGACACTGTTCGGGCGACTACCGCGAGGAGCGGGAGAGCCAGGCCCTCCTGTGACTGCTGAGCCAGGCCTGCTGTCACCAACAAGACTGTTAATGAGGGTTTCGATCTCGCGGCGGTTGTCTGCTCTTCCAGGGGTTGGCGATATCAACTGTGGTTGAGAAACGTCAACGAGGGGCTTAAAGGCGGTAGGGTGTCAGGGGACCAACGTCGCTAGAAGTTCCTACGCTTGCACGACCTGCAGTCGCTGCATTTGCCCGAAGCTCCCTTTGGCGCTTGAGCTCAGCAAGCTTTGCCTTCTTTGCTAGGATTTCATCTCGACGTTGCTGCATTGTGGACGTTCCACAGTCGCATCGCGGGACTGTTCGATGTTTAGAAAGCTATAATTTGGAAGGTATAGATCGACGGCGACTGGACACGGTATTAAAAGGTTCACTTTTCAAAACAGATGTGCAGTGACGATGGCAAAAAAAAGAAAACAAAACCAATCTCACGTCACAAGGCTGAGGTCGGTAGTTGTATGGATGTAATTGTGTGGTTGCTTGTCGCGATAGAAGTTATGAAATGCTGGGTTGTACAATAATGAGCTTGCAATGGGATCCAATTGAATTCCTCCATGCGCGACTGCTGCCCGGACAGGATGGACTGGATTGGACTGGATTTCAGAAGCACTCAGGCACTAGTACCCCCCCAGAAACCCTTGCACCAGCCTGACTGAGCTGTTAAATGTTAGTGGAGGTGGTCATGATACGTAGTGAAATCTAACTCCACACTCAATTCACTGAGACGATGAACCAGGGCACGTGATCACTTTGGCCGGCTCACTGGCTCCAGCTTGCCCGAGCTCCCCAGCCGCCAGCGGTTGGCTGGCTCTTTAGGTTGGCAGCGAATGGAAAAACTGCGACTTTTCCCGACGACTTTTCAATTCTTCACCTCAAGCAGACGCATCTAATTCCTCGAGCCACTCCGACTGGGCCCATTGACAAGCCATTGTCGACCCCCGACTATCGTCAATACCGATCCTTTCGCTTTTCGTCCCGCCCGCCCTTTTTTTGCGACTCTATTCCCAATGGCTTCGACCGGAGTGAACGTGCGTGTTATCCTCCCCCGATATGGCCGCTCGACCGTCTCCCAAGCCCGAGCTCTCGACGACATTGGCGAACGGACAACGAACTTTCGAGCGGCACAATCGGATTGCATCATATAAGGTTCATGGGACTAATTGAGTCATTTATAGGTTTTGCGGTGGTCCGCCCTCGGCCTGGGTATCTTCTACGGCTTCACCCACCAGCGAGCGATTACTGCTTCTCAAAAAGCTGAGCACGCGCAGCACGAGTACGAGAAGAAGGAGAAGCTTATCCAGCAAGCCAAGGCTGAGTTCGCCAAGAAGAAGAACCCTTCATCTGGTGATGATGGTACGTCATATTCAGTAATTGTCGCTCCAAAGCTTCTCAGGCAATTGGCAGTGGCATATCGCCCACATGTGAGCTGGCGAACACTCAACTAACTGATGCAAAGTTATTACCGACCCTTCAGACCCCAAGTTCGATCTTGAGAAGTTGCTGTTGAAGGTCCAGAAGGAGAGCCCTTAGATATGTAATAATGGCGCGGGGGAACGCAAATATGGCAAGGGAGAGAGAATTGAACGATTGGAGGTTTTGGCGAAAAGGTTACCGCTAGGGAAACAGGTCCTGCCGGGGCAATAATCCGAGCCTCGAACCAGACCCGATGTATGATTGAGGATATACGTGGCGGTCCTGCATAGATGTTTCCTTTGGTCCCTGTTTAACTCTGTGTACAGGTGTACAATATATCTACTTTAGACGGCAAAAAAACGTCAATGGTCTTGAATAAGGTCTTGTGTTACTTTGGAACGTGCTGGGATCAGCTTGAGCTGGAAAGTCATCCTATTCACTGCAAGCAACCTATGATATAATGTATTGCCAGACCTAGCTCTCTACTGTATATCAGGTTGGCCTGGTGCCAGTGAGTCTATGATGCCTAAGTAGGTTCTCGCAATGTACTATATGATTTTTGGACCTTTGTATGAAACCGAATTGATAATCCAGAATTTGATCTTGTATCGATATCGTATTTTGGACAACACCAAGCCTTATTTACTCCTCAACTGGAGTAATAATTGACATGACAACATTCTTTCCCCGCACTCATTCGGGAAGAGGAAATAATCCCATAGTATCCAAATGAGAGAAGTTGCAAAGGCTACGCCGTATTATACTCTCCTCCAACCTGCTCAATTCAAGAAAGGCTCATGAATATGGATACCTACACTCATGTATCTTTACGTCTTTCAACAGTAGAGACAGCTGATAGGTGGTCAAAGTTCTACGGAAGAGGTGCAGTCTACCTCCACAGTACAGTACCATAAACAGTTTGCTCCAATGAAGCTCCGTGTAGCATCATAATGAGATAAACCATACGGAAGGCGTAAGAAATGTCAAGGCCTCACATTCTCGTGTAGTGGCTTTCCAGAGATAATATTAGTGAAGCACCTGAGCCAACACCAGATAGGCTGTGACATTCTCAATTAACTAAAAGAGGCACGCCACAATTTTGGTAAACAGAAAAAAAATAAGTCTAATAGTTCATAGTTCAGATAGTACAGTATTGACAAAGATTCGTAAATAACTTTTGATGAGAGTCGTGGAGTTCATATCCATGTAACTGAAGTTCTGCTTCTTCGGGAAAACGATGGTCCCGGGACGAAGCTAACGTTTCGAATTGGGTTGGGGACTGCGCAACTAAAAGTACGTACCTTCTCCCGCAGTTGGACCTCACGAAAGTGCCTTGGGCCCCACATTGACCTCCTTGTACCTAGCTCCCGTGTTGTAAAGCTCCAAGCTGTCCTTCTGGTGGAGTTGAACATCCATCATCTCGGGTTTGGCTTCGACAAGTTGCATCAACCATTGTCGACAATTGCAGCCCATCATGACGGCCGTAACGTCAAAAACTAGCGACACGCTCGCTCTATTGACAGGAACTAACACAAGGACTCTTCTGAGAGTTCTCATCCTTTTCTTCATTGCTGGCGCAGCTATCTCCAGTCGTCTCTTTTCTGTGATTCGTAAGTGCTTCTCCCCTCATGATGGACGCTTTATGCTGTCGCTCTCGCATCGTTTCTTCTCGGAGCGCTGAGGGTGCTTCTACTTTTGAAAAGCAATCCTTTGCTAACCAATTGCGCGTAGGCTTCGAAAGTATCATTCACGAATGTCAGTCCCTTCCACGCCGCGTACTAATACACCCAGCCCATGACCGCGAGCTAACACCATGGTAGTTGATCCGTGGTTCAACTTTCGTGCGACCAAATACCTCGTCGCTAATGGATTCTACAACTTCTGGGATTGGTTTGATGACCGAACATGGCACCCTCTTGGTCGGGTTACCGGAGGTACCCTCTATCCTGGTCTGATGGTGACCAGCGGCGTTATCTACCACGCTCTCCGCACTCTCACTGTCCCCGTCGATATTCGAAACATCTGCGTTCTCCTCGCCCCTGCCTTTTCTGGCTTGACGGCCTATGCCGCCTATCTTCTCACCAATGAGATGACCACTACCCCATCTGCTGGTCTCCTTGCTGCAGCCTTCATGGGAATTGCCCCTGGCTACATTTCTCGATCCGTCGCCGGTAGTTACGATAACGAAGCCATCGCCATTTTCCTCCTCGTCCTCACCTTTTTCCTCTGGGTTAAGGCTCTGAAGAGGGGTTCAATGATCTGGGGTGGTCTTTGCGCCCTGTCTTACGGCTACATGGTTGCGTCATGGGGTGGATATGCCTTCATTACATGTCTCTTGCCCGTCCATGCTTTTACTCTCATCTGCATGGGTCGTTACAGCGATCGTCTTTACGTCAGCTACACAGCCTGGTACGCCGCTGGCACAATGGCTAGCTTTCAAATTCCCTTCGTCGGCTTCCTCGCTGTTAAGACCAACGAGCATATGCCAGCGCTAGGTATGCATACACAGATCCCCAGCTGAGCTCGATACTAATATAGTATTCAGGTGTTTTTGGCCTCCTTCAAGTGATCGCCTTCATTCTCTTCATCAAGCGCGTCATTCCCGGCCGACAAATCACCACCATTGCGATTGCCGCTGGTGTGGCGACTTGCCTGATTGGTTTGGGCGGCCTGATCCTTTTGACCTCTCTTGGATACATTGCGCCTTGGGGTGGCCGATTCTACTCCTTGTTCGACACTGGCTATGCTAAGGTCCATATTCCCATCATTGCGTCCGTCTCGGAGCATCAGCCCACTGCCTGGCCCTCGTTCTTCTTTGACATGAACTTCCTCATCTGGCTCTTCCCCGCTGGTGTTTACATGTGTTTCCAGAACCTGCGGGATGAGCATGTTTTCGTTGTCGTCTACGCTATGTTCGCAAGCTATTTCGCCGGCGTCATGGTCCGTCTCATTCTTACTCTGACCCCTATCGTTTGTGTTGCCGCTGCTATTGCTGCCTCTCAGCTCCTTGAGACCTACATGCAAGTCAAGCAGCCCGAGACTGCCGGGGAGACCCAGGGCGATGGTTCTGAAAGCTCCAAGAAGAACAAGAGTTCCCTCCGCGCCCTTGCGAAGCCAACAGTCGGCATCTACAGCGTCATGTCTAAACTCCTGGTCGTCGGTGCCATGGTCATCTACCTAGTTATGTTTGTAACCCACTGTACTTGGGTCACCTCCAACGCCTACTCATCGCCCTCTGTTGTATTGGCTAGCCGCATGCCGGATGGTAGCCAGCACATCATTGACGATTACCGAGAAGCGTACCAGTGGCTCCGACAGAACACCGAGAAGAACGACAAGGTCATGTCGTGGTGGGATTACGGTTACCAGATCGGTGGCATGGCTGATCGACCCACCCTTGTTGACAACAACACTTGGAACAACACGCATATCGCGACTGTGGGCAAGGCTATGAGCTCTCGCGAGGAGGTTAGCTACCCTATCATGCGCCAGCACGAGGTCTCTTACGTTTTGGTTGTCTTTGGTGGCCTCATCGGCTACTCTGGAGACGACATCAACAAGTTCCTCTGGATGGTTCGTATTGCCGAAGGTATCTGGCCCGATGAGGTAAAGGAGCGTAATTTCTTTACCGCCCGTGGTGAGTACAAGGTCAACGAGGAAGCTACCGAGACCATGAAGAACAGCTTGATGTAAGTATAGAAATGAGCGATTTGAAACGTATTTTTGAGCTAACTTTCTCCTCTCAGGTACAAGATGTCGTACTACAACTACGCAGGCATGTTCCCTCCTGGAAGAGCTGTCGATCGAGTTCGAAATACCGCTGTGCCTTCTGAGGGTCCTTCTCTCGACACTCTGGAGGAGGCCTTTACCAGTGAGAACTGGATTATCCGTATCTACAAGGTCAAGGATCTTGACAACGTCGGTCGTGACCACGTTGCTGCCGGTGGCTTCAGCCGAGGACAAAAGAAGAAGAAGGCTCTCAAGAAGCGAGCTGCTGTTGCCACCCGCGTGGACTAAGCGGTTATGGTTTGCTAGAAATGAGGAAGAAAGATTACAGGGCTTCAATGTAACCCGCATTTTAGACAAAAGTGAATTGAAAAAGTATACCAATGTAAGAAGCTTGCCCTATTGGAAAAGAAAAAGAAAGAAAAAGGATATAGATTTCTTTGTCTCGATAATATCGATGAATTGATCGTATATTCTGCATTGAGTGATGTGTTGTTTGTTGTGATATATGATAAGAGTAAAGCAAGCGCAACAAAGATGCTAGTATACTGCTCATGCATGTTTGTATTTTTGAGAAAGGGAATACTGCCGTTTGCTGCCAAGAAAAAGAAGCGTCAAGATGCAAAGCACAGAACGGTTGAAAATGCAGTGAATATATCCTCCAGGCTGTTGAGTGTTTACGGGGCATATTCCAAGAATATTAATATATAGCAGTAGTAACTAGCTTCTTCTTCTTCATCATCCCAATCTTCTGCATCACAGATATCCTCATCGTTGAATCTATCTCCTCAGCTTCTTTGTGCTGTACCATTTTACACATCGCTCAGGGATTGAGCAAAAGGCACAAGGGTGATACTCTCAACGATTCGACTGACCTTGCTATTACTTCCAAAGAGCAAGAGAAAGTATTCTGAAGGAGCTTTTTCGACGAAGATCTGGGGGTGAGTTCCCCTTGAACATCGAGAACAAGATGAATGACCCGAAGCTGACCTTCTTTCTGCCACAGTACTCTTTATCAGGACGGCAAGAAAGAAGAGAATTGAATTAGGCATTTTTTTAGGTAACCAAGTCTCCTGTTCTAGAATCTGCCTTTCTTGACTGCCTGGCTCATCATCCACCAGCTGCAAAAGTGAGTGACAGTTCTCGCCAGCTGGCAACGGACCGCGCAACTACCTTCGACTTTCACGCGCGCACAAAATAGAAAGAGGAGAAACCAAACCTATTGTTACTGTCATTCTAGCACCAGGACCCTGCATGAACTATTCCCCTCTTCTCTTTACGCATTTCTTTCTTATTCTCACATCCCCCACCCACACTCCTTCCAGGTTATTGTTCTATATACCACAATCACCTACTCTTTTATTCTTCCCACCGTCACCCCAAAACTCACACTCGAGGTTGAATAGGGAATCTATTGTCATCTCATATTCACGTGCCTTGTTCTGGCCGCGGAACAATGGGCCTCTTCAGTAAAGCCTTGCGCCGTCGTCGCCATCGAGCAGGCCCAGAGGTAGACCTTTTGAGCGCCGCTTTTGGTTTTCCTTTTCACCGCGGAATAAAACATTCATGCAACAAGAGCCCTGGTCGTATGAAGGTTGTCTATGAACCCGATTCTGACTCCAGCGACGCGTCGGAGTCTGAAGAAACATACTCTTCATCTTCCGAGGACGATCGCGGGCGACAACAACATCGCCCCCGTCACCTTTCTGAAAGACCACCAACGCCTCATCGAATCATCCCAGCCTCTCCTAGTTCTTCGAGCAAGAGCTCTTCGCGAAAAAAGCAGCACCGCCGACGCCGCTCGGGAGCTTCGCCTCGATCCAGTCCCCGAAAATCGACTGGTTCTCGGATCTCTCGCTCGACATCTCGTCGATCAAACGTTGGAAGCATGGCTAGCCAGCCGTCTATTCCCTATGTACAGAGTTCTGCGACATTTCCGCCTCGTATTCCTATCCATTTGTCGAAACCACCTTACAATATTGTACAGTCGAGATCATTTCCTATTTCTACTCTGAACCAACCTTTTGGGGTTCCAGTATGTCAGCCCATGCATCAGCAGCAAGTGTACTACCAGAACCTGGCCAACTATGGGCAACCTCAACCATCTCCTATGGTTCAAGTTCAGGCTCCTCAGTTTGTATCTACGGCTATGCCTCCACCCATGATGGTACGGCCGCCTTCTGGTCTAACGACAGTTCCTGTGTCTTCTGCGGCCCCAAACAGCATCATGGTTTCGCCAGAAGGGTCTGGAGTCGGTCCCTTGAAGCCGATATCTGAAGCTCCTGGGCCATCTGACCCGTGGACTAAAGAGATACAGCGACTGCAGAAACACATCGACGCAAAGATGGCTGATCTATCCTTGGAGCCTGACAGCAGAGTCTTGCGTCGTGACCTTCGTCGTCTACAGGACCGACTAAACTTGACCTTGAACAAAGCCATTACTCACAGCAAGAAGTCACACGCAAAAAAGCCTTCCCTCGCCTCGGTTAGCAACTTCTCGCAGTCCACCCTTGACAAAGATACTGCAGGCGGGGCTGTAACTGTACCGGTTCGCGGCCTCGTTGCACCTGTGAACACGACCGAGCACAACCTGCAGCGAAAGTACCACTCCCAACAGGCCAAAAGCCCTCAACGCGTTCCACGTCACCATGTCTGCTCGGGATGCGGTAACATTCGCTCACTGCAGTTCCATAAACGGTGGCCCCTTGATGATTCCAAGAAATCATCCAAGATCAGCTACTGCGAGAGCTGCCGAGAAGAGATGTACAACCGAGGTGTCGTTCAAAAGTACCACTTCTGTTTCAACTGCGGAGGTGCGAGGTCCATGTCATTTCATAGGCAGCATCCAGTGCTGCCGGGTGAGCCTATTTTTGTCAACTATTGTGGTTCATGCACCGAAGAGTTCAGAGTTCATGAGCGTCTTCCCGACACTTCTGTTATCAGCATGGTGAGTTTGCCATAGTCACCGTTCTGGCCAGTTACTAATGTATAGAAGGTTAATCCAAGAGTCGATGTGCACACAGAAGTGGCCACTGCTTCTGATTCGGAAGATGAATTGGACTCCCTCCTAGTCAATCGTCATCAGAACTGCAAGAACGACCACGCCAGGGCCCGAAGTGACCAGCAACATGAAGTCAAACATGAGCAACCTGTCACAGACGCTGAGGCACCTCGTGGGAGACGACCAGAGCCACGTACCCCTAAAGGACCTGTTGCATCAAACGTTGACTTCGTGCCTCCTGAATCGCCCTACTGCCCATCGCGAAGTACTAGTTCTTCTGACCGTCGAGCGGAGAGAAAGTCCTCTGGACAATTCAGTACAGACTCTAGTCCTCATAGAGAGGATTTAGAGGCGAGTGCGAACTACCAAGCGCCCTACGTCGAAGATTCTTTGTCCAGTCATCACTCCGGAACAGCCACTCCGACTCCCAGCCTTCGCTCCAAGAGGAGAGACCAGAAGATCGAGTCAAAGAGTTACGAAGCACGCAAGAACCTCTCGTCTGATTTTGTACTCAAGTCCGCACTGGCAGGTAGTGAGCGATCATCCTCGGATGGGTCTAGAAAGGCCAGAGCCGAGGTATCAGAGGACTCGCCTAGAGTTCGTGAGATGTCTCTCGACTCTGATCGTTCTGACCCAAGTTCTTCCAAGTCATCCGGTAGTAAGACTGTGAGATTCAAGCAATCCGTCGACATTCGCACATCCTTGCCACATGATGGAGACGACTTCTCAGAGCCTGAAAGTCCCAGATACCCGCGTTCTCCTGGATCTCCTCTCATTTCTCGCAAGCAATCTGCGTCTCGCCGTAGCAAAGAAATGAGAGACAAGTACTTGCACCCCCACTACAGTCAGCATTCGAAGGTGCCCCCTGGCTTTCACCGTGAGCACTTGCACGTCACAGATAGCTTTATACCTGGAACACCCTCAAAGGGCTACTCCAAAGGGGCGTTCAGTAAGGACTTTGACAACGGCGGACGTTGGGATTCTTTCCAAAGCCCCGGATATTCTTACGCCGACCAGTACTCAGAGAACTCTTTCCGCGATTACTACGACGCCGACGAAGACTTCAAGGCATCAGCTCCTCGACCATACAACTATGACCAGTACAAGGATTCGACCGCATCTCTCCCATCACGCCTTTCTACCGGGAGCGTATTTTCGTCCTTCTTCAGGAAGGATAAGACATCCTCAGTTCCTCCAAGCGACCGAGCGAGCCCAAACACTTCTGCTCACGACTTCAACGAGACTGCCAGAGACAATTAGGAAAGATTTGGCCCTCGCAGTTTCACTGACAGCCAGACGACGCCTTGCCCTCGGCGATCTCAGTGTTCCTCAAACATATTTGGTTCATTCACAGAGCCTGAATTGCATAGCTGCACAGATGAGGGGTCAGCTACTGAGAAAGGCAGTGGCCCGGCTAGAAACAACCCTTACTACACACCTCGCAAGCGTAGTTACCCAGAATCATCTTATTGTGGTTCTCCTACCCGATCAGAGAAGTCTCCAAAATGGGACCATGAGTCATCTTCCCCTACAAAGTCGGATAAGTTTATCTGGAGGAACGCTTTCAATCCTGTCCCGGTTGTTGAGGAGCCGGGCACTGTCGGCGAGTCTTCCCCTGAGAGCCCAACAGACCTGCTTGGTAAGTATCTTTTTACATACTTTCGTTAAGCCCACTTACTGACATGCCGTTTCCCAGAGTTCAATGTCGTCATCGACCCAGCTTCTCCTCTTGACGGTGAGGCATCATCAGAGTCGTACTCCAGCACACCCACATCAGATGAGAACTAGAACGACGAAGCGCACGATCAAATGACTATCTAACATCTTTTGGCCAGCAGCACTGCCCGAGGCATCCCCTACAACAGGGTGCTAGCTTTCACGCCGCCTATCTCCGCCTGAAAACGTGGTGACCAAGTTCCCTGTTGAAACACGATCGCGGCTATGATACCTTTTGGGAATGTACGAATATTGAATGCATAAACACCGAGCCTCTGGATGGAAGGCTCCTAATTACGAAAAGTCAACAGGGAAAGGACTGTCAGAGGCATGGTAATGATTCGATATGAAGGGGAATGATTGTATGATTTGTTTTTTCTTGGGACGAACGATAGCTATTCCATGTATTATTAGCGACGAAACGACTGAATGAGTAATGTATATACGTATGACGATTCTCAAGATGCTTTTCAGAAGCCTGGTGCCATTACTCTTCAGATCCGCGAGTGAACTTGAATATTGGGTATCATAACCAAATATGGACGTCTAGAGAGTAGTCAACATTATAAGATGTTATTTTCTATATATCATAAGATTTCTGCTTTTCCCGAATGTTTTTTCCCAAGATGTCGCGATAACATGAAACGTCCCGTCTTGATATCCCCAATTTCGCCTGAAGCATCACGAATTCCGCTATAAAAATCATCGGAGTTTCCTGCAGAACCAGTCGTTCCTCAGCCCACATGCCCGCCACAGTACCAAGGACAATATAAAGAAATTGAATTCATTACTGCATTATCCCAATACCCGAGCGCCGACTAAGGGATCTGAAGCCTAAAAAATACAGATGCTTCTCTAATGAAGTGTATGTATGCTGATGTCCCGTTACTGAATTTGAAAACTGTTCTCCTGGCCGGGGCTTATGCGAGGTAAGGGTATCCCAAGGAAATGGCTTGTTAGAGGCGCACTTGTGGTAGCAGCCATGCGTGACAGAGGGCTCTGCCTCGATTCAAAATATGCGATAGCTTCCTGTCGTTTCACCTCAAAAGCATGGCTCCGTGCTCTTTCTCTGTCGATGTTTTCTGCGCGTTCTTGCAAATCAGCACTGATCGCCTCCTCCCTCTTCTTCCTCTCTATAGCGTCCTTGATTCTTTTCTCTGTTTTCTGGCAAGCGGCATCCAGCTTCTGGGCAAGTAATTTGGGCGCGAGCTCCAGTGCCTTGTTTTCACCGCGCTTCTGAGTAGAAGCACCCCAAAGACATTGGAAGTTGAGCTTTGTTTGTTTGCTGGTACTGTCACCGGATCCCCAGATTGTTAATGTGTCACCAGTGTAGAGACGAGTCCAGTGGTGAGAAGGGCCGCTGTGGTTCTTAGCATCGGATGAGGCAAGCTGATAACCGTTGATGCTAATGCCGACGGATGCTTTAGTCGAGATATAAAAACTATAGTCATTTGGATCCTCCACATCTCGAAGCCAAGGGGGAGGCACCTTTGATGGGTCCTTTGAAGGATCGAAAGTGTCGTCATCCTTCCAGAGCAATAGTTTGAAAGCATACTTTGGTACTCTAGACTCGTAGATGTCACCAAACGGCTCGGTATTTGCAGGGCCACGACCAAAAGAGACCAAGGTGTCGGTGATAGGGAGGGTAATTCCTGTTACGCATGAATCTGGGTGAGACTCGATGACTCCAACGAGTTGTTTGTTGGGCTCTGGTTTTTGAACAGGGACGACGATCTGAGTGTGGGTGGTGGGCATCGTGTCAGGGATTTGTGAAACCTCGGAAGCGGCAGCAGTGGGAGGAAATTCCATGGCATCGTCCGTTGCGCCCTGCGGTGTTCGGGAGCTTCGTCGTGTTTCACTGATTTGTGTTCCAGCTTTCGAGACCGGAGAGAAATATTTCATTGCGAGATCCCACAATGGGGTCTTTCCGGGCACAAACTTTTCACCCCTGTTCTTCGCTGCCTGCTGGAAGGCTTTGTGTTGGAGGTGGGTTAACTCGGGATAGTTGAAGTGCCAAGTCTTTTTGTCTTGTTCCCAGAAGCATGTCTTGTTGTAAGGTTGATCAATTTGACGGCCTGATGATGGTTTACCAGCTGGAGGAACCTGAATCAGTAGTTGATACTCTTCAACCACGTCATTTGCCATGTCTTCAACATTACCCTCCGACTTTAATCTTTTCATTGTAGGTTTTCCACGGGGCGTGCTCTCCTCAAATTCGTCGCTAGTGTCATGGGACGGGGGCTTGCGCTTGCTGGTATTGAATTCCGATGATTGAAAGGAGAATTGAGATGCCCCAGGAAGTTGCACACTAGGTTCATCACCACCAAGGCTTTGGGATGCCACATTCTCAACAAGGCTTTGAAGCTGGTCTTCCGACTGTCTTTGAACCATGGAGGCAGTCGTCTGACGGTATGTTCGGCGGTTCCTACTCCTAGGCGTAGCATCCTCGTCTGATTGGTAAGCCTCGTCTTCATCTTTGCTAAGAATCTCAGTTTCACCTGTGCTAGCGTTGCTCGCTTCGAGGTTGAGGTATTCGTCTGGAATTACGCCAGAGCTACCAATGGCGGAGACACCGACTTCTCCGAAAAGTCTAGGTTTGTTTGTTTCTGGTAGGCCTGCCGTGGTTTCCTTTTCCGATTCCTCGCCCATGGAGTCGCTGACCCTGTCTTCCTCGTAGTGTCGGGCCTGCAACTGAGAAAAGTTATCAAACATGTCGTCGTCCGAGATCTCGTCGAAAGATTGCGAGGCGTTGATAACCGACTGTTGGCCGGTATACCAAGGGTGGCCTTCGAGTTCTGTCACTGTTGCTCGGTTTTCTGGTCGTTTCTCAAGCATCCTGCAAAGAAAGTCGATGGCTTGATCTGACACATCATTCCTCTGCAGGGGCGAGATATTCAACCGGGTAGTCATGATCTTGTGCAACAGTTCAGAGTAGCTTATACCGCTCTTAACTGGATAAGGGGGTGACGCAGTCAGAGCGTAGAACAACACACCGCCTAGGGACCAGATGTCAACAGCATGGTTGTATCTCTGACCTGGAGGACGTCGCATTCTCTTACCCCGGCTACGAACGCCATTATCGTCATACTCCGCATATTCTGTGTACACCTCCGGCGCACAATAGAGTAAAGTGCCACAAAACGTTCGTAAGAAAGTCTGGTCACTATCCACCATTTTCGACAAGCCAAAGTCGGTAAGCTTGAGATCAATAGGATTGAGAGAGTTGATGAGGATATTGTCTGGCTTGACATCGCGATGAGTGATGTTATTGGCGTGCAGGTATCCCAATGCACTCAAGAGCTGCCCTGACATGGTTCGAACAACATCTTCTCTTATGGCTTTGTGGTCTGAGATGAGTTTACCCAAGTCACCGCCAGGCACAAATTCCATGATAATGATAAGTAGTCGATCATCCCATTCGAAATGCTCCATATAGCGAACGATATGAGGCTGCGAAACAGAAGTTAGGAATAGTAGGTTTGACGGTATGGTGCGAGACTTACATGTTGAACTCGCTGCATGATTTTCATCTCGTTCTCGACCTTCTGGTCAAGCACGCCATTCTTTATAAAACGGCGCTTCTCAATCTCCTTGGCCGCATAGGGCAGCCCATCATATTTGGACGTGACCCTGTGAACAACCGCGAATGCACCCTTTCCAATAGACCCAATTCGGTTGTACTTGCCAGAACCTGTCCACTCCCTGTTGCCCTCTCTCCTCTTTTGCGGTTTGTGGGAGACTTGCTGTGTAATTTCATCCGTCTCTTCTCTTTTGAATTGGTTCTGGGCTGGAAGCTTGAAGAGATCAACGTGTCCACCAGGTCCAGGTGTGATTGTATCATTTGTGCGCTTTATCCCGTGGCGAGTAAAGAAGTCATCGACTTTGTCGGTATACGCTTGGTCATACTCATTGTCGCGCCGTGGTATCCGGACTCGAAAAGTCAAGTCTCTGGCTTCTTGGTGAAGGTATACCTTGATGATTGAGCCAGAACTGAGAACCCACTTTGTTATAGGCGGCTCACTTCTTCCCTTGGCTGTAGGATTTGAGGTCAGAATGTTGCCATCTACTATGGTACCATTGGTAGACTGATCCTCAATCATGACAGTGCCATACTCGTTGACGTATATTCGGAAATGAATGTTGCTGACTCGCTTCAAGGGATCGTTTACAAATACAATATCGCATCGCATCGGGTTGCGGCCAAAGACAAAACCAGCAGCGGGGTTCTTGAGCTGTGACGACAGCCGGAGGATAATGGCATGACTACCACTACCTCCCGGGTTGGCGAGAAATCGGCCGGCTTGGTCTTCGAGGGCATAATCGGGCTCGACACCGTCCGCTTCGTCTTTGCCGATAATATGAGGAGAGTTTTCGTTGACCAGGCGCTCAAGTTCGATGCGAGCCGAGTCTGAGTGTGGATAGAGGACGCATATTATATCGGAAATGTCTTCGTCTGAGAAGCCCGAATTCTGTTTCCCGACACGGCGCGGGTCGAGGACATTCTGCGTCGCTTCCATGGGGAGGTCAGCGCAGGCAGGAGAGAGGCTGGGCAGGAGAGGGGACATACCTTGCGTGGGCTCGTCGCCGTCCATTGGGAGCGACCCGAGCAGCCTACGCCGCAAAGCAATACAAGAGTGCCGTTTTGAACTTAATGTAGACCGATTCAGGCAGGTAATAAGGCTTGTAACGTTCTGAAGCGATCGCGGGCGCAAACGCTACAAGTTTAAAAGTCCTTCTTTAGAAACAGTTTTGGGGTAACTTTGTCGAGGAGGTAGGACAACCGGCCGGGGGATTGAAGTCTTTCGTTACGGTCGAGTCGTGAGATGAGTTTAAACAGGCAAAATGTATGTGCAAGTGCAAAAAAGTAAATAAGAGAGGAGGTTGAAGAAGAATCAAGAGTCCAAAGAGAGGGGGGCAGGATCGAAAAAGAAACGACAAGGGACTATTGAGGTTCAAGTAGGTATGAATGGATGGATTAGACGGGATGGGCAGGGACGAGGGACGTCACGACAAACAGTTCCCTCCCCAGGCCTCGAGGACAATGAAACTGTTGCTTCTGATTGGCTGATATTGATCGGAATTTTGTCTAACAGGCGGTAGCTGACCTATCCCATGGCCAATTGCCTGGTAATTAGGCACCCTCTAGCGATCGCTTCCAGGCTGATAAATCCCGGCCATCCACGTCCCAGTGCAGCGGGGAGACGCCGTTTGAGTGCCGTCACGACCCTACTGCTTGACCCCTTGCTTAATAGAGTGGAAACGATCCATACAACACGTTATGGATGCCTTAGCAACCAAAAAAAAAAAAGTCGGGCTCATGATTTTAACAAAACAAGGTCACATCACGTTCTATCCACGTAACACGGGCGCGTGAAAACAGGACTCGAGGCGCGCTCAAGTCACGCGCTTCGAATTGTCGCTTCCTTAACAGTAAACAGCCAGCGACTACGGAGTACAGACGCCGACGTCACCCTGTCAGGCGCCAACTACCAACCATTGCCCTCGAGACTGGCCTTCAAAGCTGAGCGGGTCAGGCAAAGTCACTGGACAGCAACGCCTGCCAGAAGTCTCAGCTTAGCTCACACTTCGCCACGGTCCAATAACTAGTAGCCTTTTGCTTGGATTTCAACGGCCACGGCATTCTCGAATCAACAGCCTAAGCCTGATAACTTTATCTAAGACATGGATAGTCCTGTGCTTAACCATATACCATAGCAATTGAGTTTCTGAGATGGGGGCCATCATGCATGAAAAAGATCGAGCGTTACTGAGTTGAATAAGTATTGTAAGGAAACAAAATATCGAATGCTAACTTCATAGTGTATCTGTGATAAGAAGAAAAACGCGAAACCCCTCCAAGATAATGCAACTCTTCTCTGTATATCCAAAAGTGTATGCAAATTGATTCCAACCCGTGACCATCAAATCATCCTATCCCTACATACCCAAAACGCCATATGATGCATGCGTCCGTTTCGTTTGTACTCTAAGTCGCCATGATCATGCAATACCCATAAAATAATGCCATGCAGTGACTTGTCCGAATGCTCTTCCCAAATCCCAACTAGAACGCCTGTCCTTGGTACTGCGGATGCACACTACGAGAAGCCTGCTGGGCTCCGGAAGATGGGCCGTATTGACCTTGGGGCGGTACGAAACGAGGATCGACTTGTTGCGCGGCCCGGATCGGTCGTGAAAAACTATTTGCTTGCCCATATCCTCCCATCTGTTGAGGTGCTGCTCCATACTGGGAGCCACCTGGAGTATACTGGCCAGGGGCTTGACCCATGGGGCTGTACGCAGGCATGTTACCAGCACCCATCATTGGCTGCTGGTAAGCCTGCTGGTAGTTTTGCTGATGGGCCTGTTGTTGATATGCCATCTGTTGTTGCTGGGCAAGTTGATGTTGCATCATTTGCTGTTGTGCCATCTGTTGCTGGGCCATCTGCTGCTGATATGCCATAGCAGCCTGCTGTTGCTGCCGCTGGCTGATCGCATGTTGAACTGCTTGGCTGTTCATCCCTTGTTTCATCTGCTGCTTCTCTCGTTCCCGGGCTTCAATAGCACCAACTAAACCTGACCCGGAGGAAGCCTGTCTCTGGTGGCCAGGCATGAACCCCTGAGATCCTTGCCTCTGATGTCCTGGCACACTGATCAAGGGTTGGCCAGTTAGGCGAGCAACGTGTTCCTGCTCTCGTGCACTAAGATGACTCGAAGTCTCTCCAGAGCTTGCAAAGTTTAGGGTCGAGTTTGCACCGCGCGATCCCGGTCGCTGAAGGAGATCGGCGGAGGTATTTCGAGAGTGCCGGCCGTTCTGAACAGCTTGCAGCATATCGGAGGAACTAGTTCGCTTCATCCCAGGCCCAGGAGTGCCCGAACGGTTGCCACCCATGCTGTTGCTAGATGTAGTTCGAGCATGGGCTGCCCTCTGCTGCACGAACTCTTCGGCACTGAGACCATGAGTGTTGGCTGGAGGAGCCGTTGCGCCTGGTGACCACGCCATAGTGCGCTTCGGCTCTGGGGATTCTTTGTGACCGAGGGATCCCTGAGAAGCTGAGGATTTGTGGGGAGGAGGGGTTGGTCCATGACCACCAGGCGTATGAGGCCTATTCTTAGTAGCACCATAGTTGATGGTTGGGCCAAAGTTGATGTCTGGGATATCATAACCCTCTCGGGAGCTGTCTGGTTCTTCAGCACCACCGACGGTCTTCAGCACACCAGCACGAGGCTTAGGTTCGTGGTATTCGTATGCATCTACAAAGTTTCTGAGGCTGGTTGTAGGAGAGTTGTCATCGTAGTGACTGCTTGTATGACTCTCCAGTCTGCCAGGCGGTGCTGGTCGCCTTTCAGAGTTTGGGGTTCCTTGGCGAGGCGTCTGGCGACCTTGATCGAAGGCATAGTGATCGATGATCTCGTTCGTAGTGATGCCGCTGCTGCCGGACATGGTATTACCCTTGGTATTCTCAAATGGTGCGGGCCCAGGGGGTGGGGGTCCAGGCATCGGTCCTGGCACGGGTTTGCGATGAGCCATTTGTCCCGGGGGCGCGTTCGAAGGCCCGTTCGGAGGCCCGTTGGGGCGAGATCCTGATGGCCCGTAAGTGCCGGGAGGTCCAGGGGGACCGGGTGGGCGACCTGGACCGGGACGGTAGTTGCCGTAAGGACCAGGAGGTGGGGGTCCATGTCCGGGAGGTGGGCCATTTCCACGGCCTCGCGGATCAGAAGGTCTACGACCATCGAAGCCGGGGCCACGAGGGTCGGATGGTCTTCTTCCGTCAGGACCAGGTCGTCGAGGGTCTGAAGGACGCCGCCCATCTGGTCCCATATCGGGGCGACGATTGCCATTTTGGGGGTGAGGAGGACGTTGTTGAGGGGGCATGCCTGGAGGCATTGGGGATCGTCGACCTTCCGAAGTTCCGGGGCGCGAGTTTGGCCCGCGGCCATAAGGACTAGGTGGCCCAAGTGGGGGCTGGCCTAGTGGTGATCGAGAGCGCTGTTGAGATAAGTTGGAGGGATCCTGATTCGGTGGGCTTAAACCTTCACGCGAACGGTTGTCGTTAGCAGATATCCCTACGGAGTTGGCGTGTGGTGGCAGTACCGATGGTCCAGATCTTGCAGCGTCCACCTCATCTTCCCCTGGAGAAGGTTTCGAATCGTTCGGTCCACCCAGTCCCCCAGCTGAGGAAAGCTGGGCTAGAGTAGTAACGGAAAGCCTACTGTTAGCTCGTCTGAGCTCAGGTGAGTGATAAGCTCTGCTGACGGGTCGAGCTTGAGAGCCATGGCTAAAAGCGGGAGGGCGTGAAACGGGCTCAGGAGTGTGCATCTGCCGCATCCCATCCAGATCTTTCAGAGGTGGTGAGCCAGAGGGCCCACGTTCGTTTTGGTAAGCAGGACTCTGGTCTCGCGAGGCCTGATTCTGGTGAGGAGCACCGACAGGAGTCTGACCACGCTGTGGTGAGGCGGAGTAAGGGCTGTTGCCATTGGGATCAGGTCGGAAAGGAGGACCACCGAGCTGGTTAGGGTCAGATGAGTTACGGCCGTGACCTCCGAGGGCAACACGAGCAGGATCTGCAGGAGCCGAGTCTGTTCGAGCACGTTCGCCGAGGGAGAAAGATCGCGAAGACCTGGTGGGAGTTTGCTGGTCAGAAAATCCAGCCTTTGGAGGACCGTCCCCGAAGCTCAGCCTGACGCTCTTTCGGCTGTTGCTTCGGGAGCGCGTCGTAGGCGCATCATCCACAGCATTCATGCGAGTGCCGGTAGATTCCTTCAACTTCTTTCTCCAATCTCGTTCACCCCAGTTCGCGCTGCCATCCTCGAGAATCAAGTTAGAAACGTCGAGATTCTCGAGGTAACCATAACGCCGGCTCTTGGGCATGGCAAACATGAGGGATCTGGAATCGAGTGTACTGGCAACCAGTCTTCCGGGGCGGCCATAAAGACCAAAGGTATCCCATGTGGGGAAGAGGAAGCGTAGCAACATCTCGAATCCGCTGACAGCAGGACGGGTCTCCGGCATGATGAAGACGAAACCTTCAGTGGAAGAAGGGGGATCAGTGTGGATAGCAATATTGCCCTCAACCTTCAGCAGGGTTGACGCATCGATCAAAGACTTTGCTTGAGGATAGATAGCATAGGCTGAATAGGCATCGGTGATGGTGGCGATTGGCTGTGCTTTCTTCTGCTTCTTACCATCCTTCCTCTCGTCGTAGAACTTGATGTTTCCCTTGAGGGTGGGAACAGGTGATCGATCATAAGGAGATCTCTTCTTGAGTTCCTTTTGAAGCTTTGCATACTGCTTCTCGTCGGGAGGAGTGATAACACACCAGCATCGTCTCCAAGGCACACCAGCACCAAATCGGACTCTAACCCATTCTTCGGTGGGGAATTTTGCCCTTTCCATAATGACACCAATATTGTTGAGCGACTTGCCCTTGCCAGCAATGAGAGCGCCAGTGTAGGCCTCCTGCAGGGAGGAGTGCTCAAAGATAGCCAGTCGGATACCAGCAGTCCATTGCAACAAGGAGTGGCGAGAATTGAAGTGAAGCAGATATCGGTTTCTTCCAGCTGTGGAGATACTCAAGATATTCTGTAGGGGCTGTTCATCGGCAGACCTTGTAGGCAAGGATTCGATCTGTCAGAAGTTCGTATTAGTCGAGCCCGGAAATTTTACGATCAACACGCGACCGGATTAATTACCATCTTGATCGATGCATCAGTCAAGTTGACGAACTTGGGCAAAACCTCGCCATCCTCGCCGGCAGCATCGAGCTCAGCAGCGTCCCATAGTGACAAGACGGTTCCGACAAGTTGGGCGAAACACTCAGTCCAGGTTCTATCAGGGTTTGGTTTACCCTCTGTTAACGAAGTCGTTAGCTGGACATCCTTGCAACACATGCGAGAACAGTTGAATGTGGAGTCGCCTTGGCGTCAGGGGTAGGTAGGTATGTGGAGATGGTAAAAACGGCAATGGGATTTGGGTTCAACATACGTGTGTTCTGGTCATCGAGCTTGAGGAAATAACCCTCTTGGTAAAGCTTATTGGAGTGGCTGTTGAGAAACGAAAAGATGGGTTGAAGTTCGGGGATTGTATCCTCGGTGATGTCCATGATGGGTGGTTGGTGAGCCAGGACCATAGACGGGGGTCGTGAAGATGCAGCGGATGAACTGCGTCGTCGGCGAGCGGATGGTTCAATTGGGGAGCCGCCGTTTAAAGGTGTGCCATAGTCCGGTCGCGAAGGCGGTGTGTTTGGCCGAGAAATATCGGTACTGACTCGATGGTCAGGAAAAGGCTCTGTGCCAGAGTTGGTTCTGCGATGCCCTTGCTTGTAAGGCGAATTTGATGGAGGAGAGGTTGAAGGCGGAGGTGTCTTTGTGCCAGCAGAGAACTGGGACATAAACGAAAGAACTAAGTATCGGCACCAACGAGTTAGTACGAGACGGGATGAGGTGAGATATTATGAACGGCATGCAGCCCCTGGAAGTAGACGATATGTCCACGTCGCTCAGTCCCTTCAATTAGAGCCGGACCCCTAGAGAAACTAGCCAAGGGCATCTTGGGCCACCACACGTCAACGTACAGTGGAACTCTTTGTCCCCGCTACCCATTACGAACTCCCCCCTGCCGCCGATGTTGCAGGCGCAAGAGAGGGTCATCGCAGGCTGTCCAGTCCATGAGTTTGAATCGAGTGCCCTGGGCAAGCCCGCCTAAACTGGACATGGACACGCCAGGGCAAGGGCCCAAAAAGCCACTAGCGCCGCCTTCTCTAGGTCATTCTGGCGTGCACGTCCGGGCGTAGAGCAAAGCAGCGCAACGCAACGCAACGTATACGAAAGAAACAACCCCAGGGACTGGAATGGCATTCACGAATGCACAACATGTGTAGGTACGCACCTCGATTTCGGCCCATTTTGTCAAGAGTGGTCGGTATGACCAAAGGGAATTTCTGAGACAAAAAAAATAATTAAAAAACAAAAAATAACGAGGCCAATTCGTGCCCGGCAACAACAAAAGGGAGAAGAAAGTTAGTCGATTCGGTTTAACAGCGCAAGGGGTGGTGGTCTCGAGAGATGAAAAGCTGCGCCAGCCACGATACTGACGTCGTTCGGTATCGTAATTTCAGACGAGTTTGATTATCTTCTCTGGGCGTCGACGATCAGGGCGAATCTGCGGTCCAAGAATGAATGAGAAAGAAGGAAGGGAAAAAAAGCTGGCCCTTGCGTCCGGTACGATTTCAGATGTAGGTGAGGTGGGCGGTTCTTGTATGTCGACTTTGAACTCTAGACTCCCTTTAGAACCCGGGGCCGGACTGTATCCATCCAAAGGTGGTGCTGCGGCGGGTGCGGATGCGGATGCAGATACGGATGCTTCGGGTGACTTTGTCAGTACAAGTACTTGAGCAGCCAAGGATTGTCAATGACCAGGTGCAACTGGTCGATTTGTGGTAAACTACCGTAAGAAGTAACTGCAATCAGCGCCTGGGCAAACGACAGCAACGGATAGGCAAGGCAATGCGAGTCTTGGCTCTGGAGCTGCCGGTAATTAAGGTATACGGACTGTAGCCGTTATTTGTTCAATAAGCGGAAGCCGGCGTCGTCGGACTTGTTAACGATCGTCTTTCGGCGGGCAGCGGCGGTGGTCCCTTAAGTACAAAGTTAGATTAGAGGTCCTTTCGCCTTGCGTTGCTGAAGTACAGTACTGTATTAGTTAGAAAAAGAAGGGATACGTCGTTCGATGGGTTAACCTTGTCAGGTTTTCCAGCTTGCGGGCTTCGTTGTTTAAATCTGTACGAGGCTGGTAGGGGACCCAGAAATCCAAACGTCAACAAGAGCAGGTTTTCTTGGAAAAAAGAGGACCACCAACAAGCTCTAAACCAGCCCAGGTCCGGGTCGGGTTCAGTTCAGTGTTGCGATGGATGGATCTCAAACCGGCGCGGGGGGTCCCTGATTTTCTCGATAAAGTCCCTCGGTCTTGGGTACCTCTGGAGTAAGGCAAGAAGAGGGTCCAACGAGCTCGTTTGCTTAATTTGTCTGCGTACGAGATCAAACTATCTCTGCTTTTCTTGCAATCTTGCTTGTAAGTTACTGCAAAGTACAGTACAAAATGGTACTCCTTCAACGAAAGATTTTGCGATTTGCGATGAACGAATTGAGTGATGACGGGCCCGATCAGTGGCATACGTCACTAGCCTAGCCAGCGGTTATGGCCTGGGCGAGATGGAAGTCTAAGTCTGGGCTGTGCTGGGCTAGAACGGACACCCTCAATTCACTAAGAGGACCCTCCAAATTCGTGCACACCGAGTAATGTAACGAAAGCGATGTCGGTGAGCCAAGACTCTAGGAGGAAAGTAAAAAGCGCAGAAAAAGAAATCGAATCAAGGAACAGAAGTAAAGAATAGTTCACGACGTCGTCAAAGGGATCAAGGAGGGTTACAATCCGCTCATAATAGCAGGGGAATCATGTTTTCTATATACTTGCCATGATACCCAATACCGGACTCACGGTCCTCACCCTACCACGGACGAAAATAGAGCCAAAAGAAGTACAAAGAATCAATCCGAGGCTTCGACGACAGGCCTTTGTTTCGTAACATGCCTTTGACGAACTGTCAGGTGCTGAATGGGCGCTTCGGCGTATTGACAGCAATGTGGAAGAAGCATGGTATCCAATCACAATCCCGCTCTTATATCTATCTATGACTGAGCCAAGATCTCAACACGCGCAGTGCAACATCCATGACAAGACGCTGCACGCATCTCCTCTGGTGTGCTTGGCGCCAACTATTACTGGTACAGTGCTCCCTATATCGTGTCTTTGGGACCGATCTATCTGGTATTCCAAGCAACCTGTACCAGCAACCAGACTTGGAATTCGCGGCACAGCATAAAAACCAGACAACGATGATAACAAGTCTTGTCAGCATTACCTTAACTTACCAACAGGGTAACATGGTGGATGTTGTTGTCTTGGTAGCTTGGGGACCTGCAGTGTGCAGTGTAGGTAGTAGTTTTTACCGCCGATCCACCGCTTAATCAAGTACAACATGAGAGCTTGTAAACGAATATGTGACAGACAGTGGCTGGGATATTCCCGTTTCGGGCTCCGTCGAACGGCGTCAACGACGGGCGTGATCGTGGCATATCCCGGCCGGGAAAAGATTCGTCATTATTAACGCCATTTCTTTCCACTTCAGGGCTTCTTTTACCGCTGTCTCCACGAGCAATGAGCCATATTTTCTTTTTAACCTGCCTACCTACTGGGCGGACCGTTCATCGTCCATGCCCGGGATGGCTCCATCTCAATGCGTCTCAGACGCTTGGGTGCCAGCCACTCCGATTGCCTCCAATGGATCACTTTTGTTTCGTCTTGTTACGAGCAGAACACAGTTTTGTAAGCTTCACAGTCGAATGCTGTCGTACCAACGAAATTAAACCATACCAAACCAGTCGTCGGGGAGCCAAGCAACTCGTATTATTACGGCACTTCGATAGCATCTAGCCAAGCCTCAACCTCCAGTGCTGGGGCTTTTTTTTTTTTGGCGATTTTGACTCCACCGTACCGCTCGATATATACGTAAGCGTCCAGCCTCTCTTTTTCATTGGCATTTGGACTGTATATATAAGCGGGTTTCAACAGTTTTCTGGGGTTAGAAAAAGCTTGGCTCAAGGTTGATGCTGAGAAAGGACAGGTACTCTTGTGCCAGTTCATGGATTGCGGTCGGTTTCGATTTATCCAAGGGTCACAAATGATAGGCATGGACATATTGAGGCTTACCAGAGGCCCATTGAAGCAACACATCGGCGTATCCCTTAGCGCTATAGCTGGGTAAGGGACTCCCGGGTTTAGGCTTCATGGATGGTGGATGGAGGCATCCAAGCCCTATTTACTCTCAGCCGGACCAGGGTCAATGTAAGTGAGGTTGGGGCCGTGAAATCCGGAGAAGACAACCTGGACTGCTAAACCCAGACCGTACTACGGAGTATATGGACCGAAAAGTACTTTTGCGCAGAAATCCCATATATAAGTTCAAATCACGATGGCTATGCTAGACACGATGCCAAGCTCTTGGTGTTTGTGTATGTTTATTCCAGCACAGCCTTCCAATTGGTCTCAACGTATTCCCGAGGCGCTTTGTACATCAGGGCAAATTCTGGTCAACGACTACTGGACGGTAGTACTATACTGTACCTTGGTCTACCCAACCGGGAACACCGGCTCTTCCTTGGCCATGCATCATCCATGCTCACTCAGCCGCCAGCAAATACTAAATCATGTACTGTACGATACCTCAGCTTTGAATGTTACAACCATAACGGGGTTTGTTTGCGTACGCAGGCGGTTAGGTTTTTCTTTTTGATGGACATGACAGCATGCGCCTGAAGTTTTGAGGATAGCGCTTGCGCGTCAAACAATGGGGAATAAGGTACAGATTGTGCCAGTCATGGCTGATGATGATGATTAGCGTCACACTGCAATGTTCCGATTGTATGGCATGGATGCCATCCATGGCCATTCGACACAGCCTAACAGCTTCTGTCAGGCCCCCTCCCTCTACAGTGAGATCGGCCAGGTCCACTCTGTTTGATCGTCAGGCATTTGAAGAGCCGGCAACTCATCTCCCAAGAGCCGCAGATCGTCATGTCAGCTACGTACTGTCAGACTGTACTGTAACTCGATCTTCAGCAGAATGAATCTTCTATACGACACTATCGTAGCTCAGTGCGCATATTCACGTCCGCAAAGGGAAGAGTTTCAAGATAGTTCCCAATTGGGGAATGGGACCTCAGCCTACAGTTGAGAACAAGTTCATCACAACCCTTTACGTCATGAGTCCCAATCCTGCGGTGATAGCTTTCCTGCACGTCGTTCATTGAGGACGTTATCAACCTGTCCAGCTGATCATTACATGCGTGGGGACATAAACGTATATCACATCATGGATGATGTCTCAATAAAATGCGTCATGCATCAGCCCTCATCTTATCATGAATGGCATGCTTCCTGAGCGAATATTGACAACACAGGAGGGTCATGGCGCACCATACCTCTTGGCACTCATGATAGCTTGGGTTGATCCTTTTAGATCGATTGGAACAAAACAAGGTGCGGCAACCTTCACACTGGCGCACCTTATTTTGTTCAATGTGGCTTCTGTTTCGTCTCATGACGTGTAAATGCCTGTGTCTCCCCAAACGCCAGCACGTGGTGCTTCGGATATTCCCAGATGTCACATTCTAGTGGCATTGAGCCATCGGATTCGAGAATGCTGTTGATAGCTAGAAGCCTAGAATTTGGCTAGTTACCCGGTTGGATCATCACTTCATTGGTTGTTTTGGATGTTGATCTGCTCGTGTGGACTGCAAACCACCACATTATTTCGCCAATTATTTAACATTAGCCAGCAACTTGATTTTATAGACTAACTATAGGGTATTGATCTTTCCTTTGTTGTTTTAACCTTGCACAGATATCGACCTGAGAATGAATTCCTTCTTTTTGCGACAATGAGATCTAGCCAAGTTATCCAATCATGTCACGCATTGCTACCATTGGATGCTTTTAACTCCATCTCACGGAAGCTCACCGAACCACATCCTTTTTTTCACGGACCGAGTCGTACAAAAGTAGTAGAACGACCGCACAAAGTAAAAGGGAACAGACTTTTATAGTAAGAAAAAATAAAAATAAATATTTTTAGGTTCTGCTTCCCCCTTTTTTTTCTCTTTCCCAATGTAGGCTTGTCTCTCTCGCGGTTGGGGTCAACAAGGAGCTCGGGTTCCTGCGGGAGAAGAATAGTGTTTGTGATCATTGGTCGCTTTGACTCAGAAATTGCCATTTTTGGATGTCGCCTTTTCTCTGGCGGTATAAGGTCGATATTGGGGGTTGACTTATCACGTGTCTGAACTGTAATCCCATCCCCCAACCGTACCTACGGTCCGATCTTGTCTCAATTGCGAGCCTGAGCCTGAGCCTGAGCCTGATTACTCCTTTCAGGAATTTCAATCTTTGGCACAGCAGCAGTCTCATTACAGGTTGCGGCCAGGCAACTCAAACTGGGCAGGCAGCATTAGGCTTTTACAGCTGGAATGCCCATTCAACCATATTCAATTCTGGCGCCCGTCCCAATATCACTACTACCATCGCTCCCGGTGCGACGCCTGGCACGCACGACATGGCGCCCGTGTCGCAAGAGATGGTTCTCTTCAGAGACCACTCATCCTACACATGAGATCCCTATCTTGCCTTTTCGATTCGAGACTGGCATAGGCCTTTTTGCGAAGCGACCTCCTCGCCCTTTCCCGCCGCCTTTTCTGTCTCCTCCGTCTACATCATTTACCGATCCTCTAAGCACACATCACCAGAGCCGCGACCGTCGTGCCTTCGTCCACGGACAACTAATAAGAGGAAAGACGAATGGTGATGATGCTGTCTACGCAAGTGATTATTTCATTTGTGCCAACGACGGCGTGGGAGCGTGGGCTACGAGGCCGAGAGGGCACGCTGGGTGAGTACCGGACAACTTCCGAGCTCTCACAATTAGCCGCTTACATTTATCCCAGGCTTTGGTCACGACTTGTTTCGCATTTCTGGTCCTCCGCGGTCGAAGAAGAACTGGCTGAATTAGAAAAACCGAAAGAGCCCAACCCTCTCGCTAGTTTGCAGAGCGCATACGAACGGACTCTTGCTGCGACAACCGAACATGACTGTTTAGGCACAACAACAGTTTGCGGTGCGCAATTGCATTACAAGACTTGCGCCAAGAACGAAGCGCAGACGTCGCCAGTCTTGTATGTAACTAATCTGGGCGACTGCCAGGTCATGGTTCTCCGGCCCAGTACTGAAAAGGTCATTTTCAAAACTGTGGAGCAATGGCACTGGTTTGATTGTCCACGACAGCTTGGCACAAACAGTCCTGACACACCCAACGATAATGCAATTACGGATAAGATCGATTTGGAAGTTGGGGATGTTGTGCTGGCGATGACTGACGGCGTTATCGATAATCTTTGGGAGCACGAGATCGTCGAGAGCATACTCAAGAGTATTAAAGAGTGGGAGTCTGGAAAGCATCCAGAAGCTCACAGGGGTGATCTTACAGGCGGTCGCAATGGTGGAATGCGAGCAGCTGCTCAGGATCTCATTGAAGCAGCAAAGGAAATCGCCCTGGATCCCTTCGCTGAGAGTCCATTTATGGAACGCGCGATTGAAGAAGGTTTAGCGAGCGAAGGCGGTAAGTTATATCTACATTACCTTGCTACAGAGAAATCTAACATCAGTAGGCAAACTTGACGATATCAGCGTCGTCGCTGCCCTTTGTGTGAGAAACGAGGGTTGATGGTAGTCTCTTTGCTGGACATTTGAGACGTCCAAACGATTTAGAATAGACTTGACGGAACGAGCGAAACATTATGGTACTTAATTATACGATTTAATGATGGGATGGGATACATATAGCCATGAGATGAGGCTATCCATGCATTATAGAAATGAATTTGCCGATAATACACAAACCCGATTAATGAACAAAATGATTGATCACACCTGTCTTGAAATGATAATGCTTTGGAGTGAAGTGCCGAGATCTGATGTAGAAAGGACAAGGCTTGAACGATCTCATCGAGAATCGGTAAGCTTACAATCTAGCAGATGAGTTAGCTTATACAGTAACGATATTTCCTAACAGAATTGCCAACATAAAGCTACATATTTCAAAGAAAATATCTGCTACCTACTAATCTATGGCTCTCTTTTCCTTCATGACAAGTGGGATGGCGGGGCATGATGACGGCCAGCGGGTCGCGTCTAGCTTATCGCACGTGCCGCGATAAGGAAATTTATTTTTTGGAGAGTTGATCTTGACTTCACCTGGTGTCGCATCAAGCAAGTTTTGTTTGGTACGTCCCTGAACAACTGGCTCAGCCCTTAATCTCAGCAACAAACTATTCAATATGAGAGGAAAACGATCAAAACAGTACCGGAAGCTCATGGAGCAATTCTCCCAGACTTTCGGTTTCCGCGAACCGTATCAGGTCCTGGGTAAGTTGTCGCAAACTGCCATTGTCCAAGCTATCCTCTCTTCCCTTACCTAACTTGGGCAATTCGGTGGAAGGAGTAATGGTTAGACCGAATGAAGCTTACAATATCTAGTTGATTCCGATATGGTTCTGGATTCTACCCGATGCAAGATGGACCTCGAGCCTGCTCTGTCGAGGACCGTCCATGGCAAGGTCAAGCTTCGTACGTCTCATCACCAAGCTATTCGCGACCAACTGCTAACCTGACCAGTCCTTACCCAATGCTCTATGAGGCACCTCTATGCTACGCGCAATGAAGCAGCTATCGAGGAGGGCAAGAAGTGCGAGCGACGCCGGTGCGGCCACCACCCCAACGATTATCCCGAACCGCTGAGCACCCAAGAATGTCTTCGATCAGTTGTCGATCCCAAGGATACAAACCAAAACAAACATCGTTATGTGGTTGCCAGTCAAGATCTAGAAGTGCGCCGGATGTTGCGAGGAATCCGAGGCGTTCCTCTCATTTATATCAAGAGGAGTGTCATGATTCTCGAGCCAATGGCCGACGAGAGCGTTCAAGTCCGAGCAAGGGAAGAGAGAAGCAAATTCCGAGCAGAGATCAAGAGCACCGCCGGCAAGCGAAAGCGAGACGACGATGATGACGAGAAGGCCGACAAGAAGGACGTTGATACTCCTGAAGATCAAAAGAAGAAGAAAAAGAAGGGGCACGGACCTAAAGGACCCAACCCTCTGGCAGTCCAAAAACCGAAGAAGCCAAAGACGGACGGGCAGCAGTCACGAAAGCAGGATTCGTCTGAGGCGAAGGACACCCCGCAAGAAGGCACCGGCAAGCGAAAGAGACGGAGACGGAACAAGACCACTGAGACAGACGGCCAAGGTGAAGAGGATGCTACTACTGTCACCAATGAGGTGACCATGGCAGACGCTTAGATCTTGGAAGGAAGCGGGCATTACATGGGAGGAATGCTAATAGTACTGCCAGGAGATGCGCCAAGGTAGTTTATCAAAAGGAGTGTGCACCAGTTAGCGATACCCGAGAATATAGCATGGGTTGTGAGGAGAGCAAGGGGTGTGGTGAAAAGGATATAGTGTTTAAGCGTTAACAACGGTGTCAATTTAATTGGAAAATGATGCATTCGAATTACATCAACTCTGAATGTAGTTCAACCACGATGTTACAATCAATTGACCAAATTAACCCCGACTAGGGAGTATCGCATCTCCTTTTGTGAACAAGTATTAGGGGTCGCGTGAGGTATGAGGGAGAAATTGCCTTAAAGATATCCCATACGTGGTGGGCTTGGAGTGAATGACAAGTTCCATCCTGGAGTGGAACATTGCATGGGTTCCTTGCACCAAAGTGCTGGCGTCCACTAAGAATCCCGCCATCCGCTGTCTGCTAGGGGCCATCAACCGCTTCCGACTCAGCCATCTTTCTCAGATGGGGATGGGTCGACCCCCACTCATAGCAATTCAAGACGGATTTTATCCACTTCGATATAGGAGTTCGTTTCTGGAATAGTAGAGGGACGAGGGGAATAGCAAATCCGTCGCCTGTTCTTTCACCATAATTCGATTTCTGGACCTTTTGATACGGGGTGATTCTCGCGTCGAATCACCACTTACATCATTCTCACCTCTCCTGGGCTGGCTTCAAACTTAAAGGAGTCCTGGAGAATTTAATTGCCCGCAGCACTTTTGATTTGGGGTCGAATGTCGTTACCAGGCCTTCGGCCCTTTCGATCCATTTGAAGCGCATTCGAATCACTCGAGTCATCTTTCACTTCTTCATCTTTTTTGTTCAAGAAAGCGGTTCTTACCAACGAACCCGTTGAGCGGGGATACCAAACCTAATAACGGTCTTCCATTATTGAGACATCATGACTACTCAAGCTGATGTAGACGATTTCGGCTTGCCCATCAGGCGGTTTCCGACTCCAAAGAACGATGAACATACCGATGCGCCTACCGATGCGTCTACAGGAGAGAAGCCTGCCTCGGCTTCCGTAGATGGGGCTGCGGGCGATGAGCAACCGAAACCCCCTGCGGTCAAGGACGATAAGATCAATGATCAAGCGACACTTGCCGGCGAAGCTGTCAAAGCAGACGACCAGAGCGATAATTTTGAAGATGCTCGATCTGAACAGTCAACCCCCAGGAAGGAAACTGCACCAGAGACCCAGGCTGTCGAGCCGGAAACCTCTACACCGACCAAGACTAAGCCTACAAAGAACGAACCCCTCGAAACTGAAAGCGCCCCCAACGAGTCAAAGTCGGAAGCCGTTGAAGAGGCTGTACCGAAAGTAGCAGAAGTTACCGAGAAAACTGCAGAGGAAAAGAAAGCGCTCGCAACCGAAACTGCTCGCCCTAGCGATTCCAAGCCTAAAGATTCCGAAGAGGTACAACCAGGAGTAGACGACGCTCCTAAGAAGCCTGCAGATATCGACATCGGTGTCGACAAGCAAGAGCCTCCCAATCCCGATGTAGCAGTACCAGCTCCTGCTTCTCCAACACAGCCCAAGCGAGAGCAGATTTCGGAATTCTCCCACCAAAAGGTCACTGTTCATCCAGAAGAGAAGAAGGATGATGACGACGGAGGATGGCAGGAGATGCCTTCATACGCCCGGTACGATATGTATAACGATGATGACAAGCTAGTTGCCAAGGAGTATGATGCAGAGGAAGTTGAAACATATCAATATGGAGGACTTGGTGGTGCTGGCAAGGGCTATACCCGCGTGTTCCTGGACGACGACGCCGAGTCCGCGACAAGCATGGACGAGAACACGAAATACCTTTTTAAGAGTGCAGCCGGAACCAGCATGGTGGATGATGACGATGGACGAGACGCTGTCGGTCAAATGCAGGCCACCAAGGATCTTCTGACAGAAGGCCAAAGAGTCGCATACGTCGGATTGGTCCGTCTTGAAATTGTCAGACTTGTGAAAGAGGAGGAAAAGATGAAGACGTTCAAAAAGACCAAGAAAGAAGTCGGCATTGCAGTTGAGTCTATGATGATGTGGGGCCAGAAGATGATGCTTCGGCTTTACGCTCATATGGAAATTAACGAAGCAGAGCAAATTATGATCGAACAGCTGGCCGAACACGGGGTGATGCCTCAAGACTTGTCGCCGGCGCTCGTCACCAACGCTCGCGTAGCAAACCCTATGGCGGAGGGCGAGGCGTCCATGCCAGGCACTCCATCCCTAGAAGAGAAGCCCGCCGAGGCACCACCACCATATCAAGCGCTTGATGGCGAGGAACTATCTGATGTCAAGACACCATCACAGCTTCCCACAACCTCAAAGATTGATATTGATCTACGATGGACGGTTCTCTGTGATTTGTTTCTTCTTTTGATCGCTGATTCTATCTACGATTCGCGTTCAAGAGTGCTACTTGAACGAGTTGGCGAGAGTCTCGATATTACATGGATTGACATCTGCCGTTTTGAGAAGAAGGTGACAGAGGCCCTCGAGATGCAACAAGCGGCTGAAAAGGAGAACTGGAATGAGGAGGAGCACACAGAGGCACGAAGGAAGAAGGCATTGACTCGCCGATATGTTATGATGGGCCTGGCCACAGTAGGTGGTGGCTTGGTTATCGGTCTCTCAGCTGGCCTTCTTGCTCCTGTCATCGGTGCTGGTCTGGCTACCGGTTTGACAGCTGTTGGGGTGACAGGCACTGGCAGTTTTCTTGGTGGTGTTGGAGGCGCAGCTATTATCACATCAGGTGCTGCAGCGTCCGGAAGTCTTATCGGAGGCCGAGCTGCAGGTCGAAGAACTGGTGCGGTCAAGACATTCGAATACCGACCCCTTCACAACAATAAGCGAGTTAATCTTATCGTGACCATTTCTGGATGGCTAACGGGTAAGGTCGATGACGTCCGACTGCCTTTCAGTACAGTCGACCCTGTTATGGGTGATATTTACTCAGTGCTTTTCGAACCCGAGATGCTTCGAAGTATGGGTGACACCATCAATATCCTGGCTACTGAGGTGAGTTTTTAATTCGCTTTCAACATGATGTATGAAACTAATCTTCTTCAAGGCTCTTACATCAAGTATTCAGCAAATTCTTGGTACAACCATTCTGGCTACCCTTATGTCGGCTATTCAGCTGCCAATTATTTTGACCAAACTCTCTTATCTTATTGATAACCCCTGGGCCGTTTCTCTGGATCGAGCTACCGCTGCCGGAAAGATTCTTGCAGATTCTCTCATCGAGCGCAACTTGGGAACCCGACCAATCACATTAGTCGGGTTCTCTATTGGAGCGCGAGTGGTCTTCTCTTGTCTTCAGGAGCTTAGCAAGAAGGGCGGTGTTGGTATTGTTCAGAACGTCTACATGTTTGGCTCACCTATTGTGGTAAACAAGGAGGAATACATCAAGGCCAAGACTGTTGTTTCTGGCCGGTTTCTCAATGCTTATAACCGAAATGACTGGATTCTTGGCTATCTGTTCCGACTCACAAGTGGAGGTATCCGCCGGGTAGCTGGTCTAGCTCCCGTCGAGGACTGCCCCTTTGTCGAGAACATGGACGTTACTGATCTTGTCAATGGACATATGGACTATCGTCAGAAGATGCCTGTCTTGTTGATGAAGTGTGGATGGTCTGTTGATAGTGAGGAGTTTGCTGAAATCGAAGACCCAGACCCAGACAACCACAATGAGCGACAGCGAGAGCTAATCAACGAGATTGAAGAGGCCCGCAAGAACCTGGAAAAGGAGGGCAAGGCGAAGAAGTCTGGACGCTTCAGCTTCTTCGGCCGAAGAAAGAATGCTGGGAAGCAGGATTGGGAGATTTACGAAGATCAGAAGAAAAATGGAGATGTTAAAGATAAGGCAAAGGAGGGAGGGCAAGGTGACAACAATACTGGCGTACTGTTTGACATCGACGCAATTCGGGCCGAAATTGCCAAAGATGCTCGCGATCATTACGCCAGTCATGAAGATCTTCAGGTTAAGGAGATCAAGTCAACACTGCCTCCTATGAAGTTGGACGTAGCGTCACTTCCAGCTTCTCCATCGGCGACTGCTAATGGCTCCCAAACCAACGTTAGTACAGTACGGGACTCGCACGATATTAGAGGCTCCCAGGAGCGATCTCACAGTTACACACCCAGCTATACCAGACAAGCGTCACCACCTGCTTACAGCTCACCGTACGGCGGAGGGTTCGGGTCAGGACATGACAATGCATATGGATCAGGCCGGCACGACGAGGACGATATCCAGATGACGTTTGATACGTCATTTGACGATAAACCGCGGTCGACAACAACACCTACCGAAACTACGCCTAGTCGACCACAGATAAAGACGGCACAAACGCTGCCTTCCATGACATTGCACGAGCCGTGGGGTGATTCAGACGATGATGATTTTGGCAAGGAGAAGGAGATTTCAATGACATTCGCTTAAGTTGGCAACACTAGGCGTTCTTTTTTGAGTTGCTGGTGTTTTACAGGTCGGCGGTTAGAGGAGCTCAGCCTCTAGGTCCTTGGCCTTGGACTCTCACTTCGAGTTTCATGGCGGCGTATGGTTTTGAAATTTTGGATGTTGTTGCATTCCTGAAGGAGTAATCAAAAAACGGTTGGAGCATTAATACACATACATAGTAGTTAGTACCTATCTAGAATACCTGACGTAGTAAGCATGAGCAATGACAAGAATGAGATGGAGCAGCAGAAGGAGGGAGAATAACACCTAATTGAAAGATTGATGCATTTCGTTTTGTATCAAATAAGTTATTGGTCTGTATGTGTAGAAATATAATTTTGAGCCTGAAGAAAGTTGATAAAAGAACATTATAGAAATTCATGTTTTAGCAATCTGTCAAGACTACTGGGGAAATCATTCCTAGGGGTGCCATCTTCATCATCTAGTCTAGCATTCCCTCACAGTTCTATCCTTTACAGATGACTGCAGATTAGCGAAGGAAATATGTTATGGTTAAAACGGCCACAGATATATGCTCTCACAGCTGAACTCCAACCGAGATAAACACACATACGTAACTCACTCAGCAGTATACGCTCAGGAGCAGCTGTTTCCTCCTCCTTCAGCAAACACAACACAACAAGTCTAATCATCGGCCAGTCGACGCGACAAGAAGATAGGAATCGTCCAGCATATCACCTACTGTTTGTCAATCACGCGAGTTGTGAGTTTGGCTCCACTAGTTATAGTGAATGAGCAGGCTACAGTAGCAGGTGGGTAACAGAAAGGTGGGTCCCTAAAACTTAGAATGACAGCCCCAATAAACAGCCTAAAAGTCTAACCTAAGCATCCATCCATCATAAACTTACTACCTGCTAATTTCATCTCTTGGACTCCATATCAGCGGCCAATTCTTCTAACGCCTCGGGGCCCGTTTCCTTTAGTACTAAAGCTTCCTCCATATTCATATCACCCATCCTTTATTCGAGGCACCTATGATATTTCTTATTTTTTTTACATGCCTGAACTAGAAGCCCCCCAAACAATCAGCCATCTGGAAGGTACTGCACTGGCAGGGGCCTCGACATCCGGACCATGGCTCAGAATGGGTTCACAAATCCAAGCGGGTTCCGCCAGCGGAGCGGACTCTGGTAACAACAGTGAGTCTTTATCACGAAGTAAACGATGGAGAGTCTAACTTTTTCTTAGCTGATGGCGATAATTTACCTCGACTCAGTTCCAACCTTCGTTCAAATGTTCACTCAGACGTTGGTTCCAATACTGATTACGATTCTGCTGAGTCCGATTCCGATTCCGATAGATTTGGTTGATTCAGCCAGCTTGTCAGACTCTTCTGATGGCGAATCAGAAGCAGGTTCTGACAACGGCGACATGAACTTATTTGAATGTGCAACTACTGCCTTCTGAGGAGGCATCGCGGTACTCGATGACGTTTGCTCCGTGATTGAATGCAAAAGGATCTTCAATAGCAGATCCGAATACATGAACCACGTACGACATTGGCCAGCAACAATCTCGAGGTCAATTCGCGTCAGAGAAGATCCTGTTATACCGGAGATGAACAACAGCATGGAAACATGCTCGTATTGCACGCAGCAATTTCTGGAAGCAAGTTCTTTGGAACTCCATACCCAAGCAAGACGTTCCGATAAAAATCGAACTTATTTGCATAAAGATTGCCAACCTCTCTCGGATACATATACGCCTTGGGACCTAAATCTGCATCAGCTAGCTAGCACATGACGAAGCACTGAGCCGTTGCACAATGCCCCATTGCCCCTTCCAGACCACAGCAAAAGATTGCCAAGCGCGGCAACAATCATTCATACGACACCTCAATGTTAAACATGGAATAGTCACAGCAACTGTGGCAACCCTCCATGACTTTGACTTGGAAGAGGTCATAGGAAGGTCGGGAATGACAGATCGGAAGTTTACATACGTTGACATTTGCGCCAATGCTGCAGTTCCATCATCATCGACGGCAGCAACAATACCGAGAGAATTGATTCAAGACAGCCAAACCGTTGGGGCTCATCTTAGCTACCTGCAAGAAGCCGGAGAGGTATTCAAAACTGTAAGTGTTCCTTGTATTAGTATTCATGTTAAAGTGCCTTGTAAGCTAATATACTTAGTTACGCGAGAATGCAATTATTGGACGTGAAAACGATATCTTCGACTACAACATGTCGAGATGAAGCCCATAAGGTCAACACAGGTCAACTTGCAGGCCACAAAAGGTGTTCGGGGTGTCTGCTCACACATGTCCTGGCTTCTGCTCGACGGAGGCGCCGTCAAGGCATACACAAGACTCGACACAGACCAAAGCGCATCCGAGGCTGTCAACACAAGCAGAGGCGACGTCAAGGAGCTTTTAGCTCGATGAAAGAGCCGTGCAAAGATTGTGGAGAAGAGCTACCCGGAGGGACTGTGACTGGCGTTTATCTTGCGTCTAGCAATATCAGCGTATTAAAGGCTCAGCAGAGTCGCGAAGAAAGAGTGCCGTATGGAGAGTGTAGAGTATGCAAGACACCTTGCTACACCTCACGTGGGTTATGCAACCCTTGTCACAATGCTCAACGCGACCTGAAACGAGAGGAGAAGAGGAAAAAGAGATCGAAACAGATTGTGTCGAAGAAGATTGTGATAATGAGTGTGCCGGGCGAAGCGCGATGCGCGGAGTGTTTGGAGAGGACGAGGCCGATTTGCGAGATGTGTAACGGTGAAGGAAGACGCGGCTATGTAAGATGTACCCCATGCCAGGTCGTCTACACGAAAGAACGTAAGAAAACATGGGAGAAGGAAAATGCCTTGAAAATTAAGCAGGCACGGCAAGCTACCTAGGTGGGCAGGCTTCTTTTTAGTCTGTCAATACTAGATAGATAGTTGAATAGGTAGACAAGTGAATCAATCTCTGGGATGCGATCCTAACAAGTATGGTGTCCAACAGCACATCTGGAAAGAAGTCACGCATACCAGCAAGCAGATATCTAGAATTTATGTCTATCAGAAAGAAGATACAGGTTGAAAGTGTTCAGATCCATGTTAGTTTGTGCGCTGAAATAGCGGCTTGAAGCATGTATTGACTTACGGTGCTGGGCTAGCAAGATTACAGAGTTTGTACATACTGTAGGCACTCCATAGTATAACATTGGCTGTGATAAACATTGAAGGAGGAGAGTGAAGTCCAAATCGTAAACATGATTTATAGGACTGAACAGAGCACTGGCTGCACATACTTGACGTTAGTCCGACCACCCATTCTATAAAAAGAATCAATCCATCCATCCATCCATGTGAAGGACGGTGTGCGTGTGGCTGACTGTTGGGCGATCTCTGTTAACGTAACCTCTCGCTACACACTAATGCGCTGTACGACAAGTGCTACAATACACGTGGTTCAAAGACTGATCCGGCTAGTTCCATGGAATGACTATCCGAGCATCAACGAGACTTTAATGCACATTGTCTGTGTAACTGGCATGTTAAAAAAAACAGCACTTGAGTACATCGGCTTTAGGGTAGGATGCGTGGTTGAGGCTGAGTGATGGTACCTTGAAGCTGCAAAGTATGCAAACCAGACTTTACTTGGAAGCAGCTGAGATGTAAGTGTATTTCCAGTGGTGTGTTTGGATTTCAAAGTAAAAAAATCGGAGGATCCGTTGTGTCAGCAGAATTTACTCACATACTGCCAGGTGGATCAGAAAATAATCCGCACACTATAACTGTATAACAGGAATAGTCAAGTAAACTTAGTCTACAGGATAGTTATAAGAATACTAAAGTATTATGTTAGCTTAGGCTCTTTAGGATAGGGTGTGTTGGTTTTTATCTGACCTGCCTGTTGAGAACTACGCATAGTGGGTAGAGTTGGTTGTTATGTGTAACTGTTTCTTACATGTCTCAACGCCGGAGCAAATTTGCGAGGATAGACGAGATCGTCGGTCTGTTGGTGTACGAGAGGCTGTTGGGGGCGAAGTTAAAAAGAGCATCCTTTGGGTCATGCAATGGGTGGTACGATGATGGTGCTTGAGCTTGAATGATCAGTGAGGAGAGTCACTTCTTTACATAACCCATGTTTATTAAGGTCGATATAGATTATATGGGATATAATGCTCGTGAGGAGGTATCTGTCTGTATACGTCAAATATTTTCTCGAAAACAGAAAATGCCTATTCCATCTCTTCTCGATCCCGTCCAGTTGCATATATTTGAGTAGTTTATTCAATGGGATGAAAGTGGTAATCTTGGGGCTGACGGGGCTCAGCACACAATGTCTAAGACGATGGACCGGAGGAACATGCTAGTGCTAACAAAAGTCTAGAGGTCGTACCTCACAGTGCCATCTGTCAGCCGCAGTCGGCTTTTCCCATTGGAGAAAGGTTGAGAAAGGATGGGTGCTTCAATGCCGACGTTTCATAGGGCAGAGTGTTCGAAAGAAGTTGACAAGGCTTGCACCGCCCTCTCCACAGTTGCATGTCTACATGTTCATGAAGTATCTTTGCGAAACCCATTTTCTCTCCCTCGTCATGAAAAGGCAGTAGAATTAGAGTACTCGATAATTACCCAGGGAGCCTTATCAGAAATGACCCGAAATTGAGTACAGGGCGATGCTGACTTCAATTCTGTCAGCAATCCATAAAAAAAAATCCTCCTTCCATTAGATGCTTCGGTATCTCCAACATTTGTACCTTAGTGCTGACAGAAGGACTTCATCCCTTCAAAGGCGGGAGTCCAGGGTCTCCGTCAACGACAGGAGGTTTCAGGGGTCCGGACACCACCCTAGTTCGGTCCAAACCAGAACGGGCATAGAGCATTCCTTTTGTTCTCCTTCACCTCAGCTGAGAATGCTCGAGTTGGCTGGTGGTCAAGCCAACAAACGACAGTGTATTTGTACGGCCAACAATAAATTTGCCGCCCAGAGTCACTCAACTGTAACGTGATAGAAAGGATGCATGGGGAAGAGGGCAACTGGCATATCGACGTTTCAGATTAAAGGTCAGCGCATGTGAGCAAAAGTCGTTTGTTGCAATGATCCTCGTTCAGCGGCTCAGCCCAGCCAAGCAGAAACAAACCGCTAGGCCGGGGTGTACCTTCCAACCGTGCAGGAAGCAGGAGAGCGGAGTGGTCTAAGTCGTTAAGCTTGCCCCATTAGGCAAGCACTGTGCTGTACTTGCCGTGTACACATCATATGTGAGTCCTAGCTTACAGTAGTTGGCCAGACCAGACCCAGGCTGAGTACGCCCTGGGCTGCATTTGCAACCATCCAGGTCAAGCCAGGTCTTGCCGCAGCAAGAAGAGGAGAGGAGACTGAGCCCGAGATGTGACAAGGAAGGAGTGACCTACCTAACCGTTGTCCGTTTTCTTTGTTCCTCCCCTTCTGTTCGCTCACCTTTCTTTTCGTCTTACTACTTCTCGTATCCGAACTCTACATCTAATAAACAACTTCGCTTGTGTTTTCACTTGCAAAGCACTGTCTTCCTCCTCAGTCCCTCGGGATTCGTCCCCGAACAAACGTTATCTGCTGGTGGTTGGAAGTAGATTTGGATCTGACTATAGCTCAACGAATGAGCCTCACCGAAACAAAACGAACGACTTGCGACGAAGAACGGGCCTCTAACTTGTATCTCAATTACAATCTGCACATTTGGACGAGTAAACAAGCGGCCCAGGCTCCCTTGAATCGGCCAACACGCCAAATCGAATTTCAACTCGGCTAGATTCTCACTGTTACCAAATGGAACGATTGGCAAATCAAGGCCAGAATGCTGGTCCGGGCGATCTTGCGAAGGATATGCAAGATGCATCAGCATCACCATCGCCTACAGCCACAAACGTTATCGAAAATGGTTCCGGAAACACTGGGTCAGATAAAGCAGGCGGCGGAGGCATAAGCGAGTCTGGGAAAGGCAATAGTGACGGTAGCGATGACGAACCAGTCATCCTGTTCGATCCTACACTTTTCGTTAAAGGTCCAGTATTTCGGGTCGCCAGCAACCAGCAAAACAGGGAGATCGGCTTTAAACACAGTGACAAGACCATCCTCGAAGAAGTGAGGTGGCAGGTTGTCGTCGAGAGCAGATATGAAACGCTGGGTTCTAGCAATTTCGAGTTTTTAAAGAGGGACAGAGAATTTAAACAAGTTACCAATGGTAAGTTCTGCTTTGGCCCGTGGAATTTGCTCCTCCTTCCACGTTCCTTACTGACACACCGTGATACAGTCACAGACAATTCAGTACTGCTCAACTTCATGGGCGATACCACCCAATTCTACGGTAATACCATGCATGTTGAGATTGATTGGAAGAAGGGTAAATTGTCAGGCCAGACCAAAACGAGACTCTTCACTGTTACCAATAGCAAAAACGAGACTGAAATCAGTCAACTTGAGAATGATCTTGATGATGCTCAACAAGGGCAAGGACCCGCGGAAACCACCTTCTCGCAAGGCCCATCGGCGACCTCTGGGGGCCCCCAAGCTACCGGATCTGAAGAGCCTAATGATAGTTCGAGCAGCAGCGGCGGCGGCGGTGGACTCTCGACTGGTGCGACTGCTGGTATTGCGGTTGGAGCTGTCATTGGCGGTCTTCTCCTCATCGGCGCACTGGTATGGTTTCTTCTTCGTCGCCGTCGTCGTAACAAGCAGCCCAGCGACGAGTACACCATACAGCAAACCTACGCAGTGGACAAGGAAACCCACGGCCGTGCCAGTGACTCACCAAACTCGCCCTACTCGGATGAGAACCATATGCAGCCTATCGCCCTCGGAAATGTCGACCGTGACCGTGGTGCTGATCCTACCCCTCCGCCAGGTCGTTCATCCATGGCATCACACGACCGCGGAGCCAACAGTGGTGCTCAGACGCCTCAAGGCATGTCTTCCAATGTCGCGCACCTTGTTGAGGATGGAATGACAGCCGATGAGATTCGAAGACTGGAAGAGGAGGAACGACAGCTGGACGACGAGATTGAGCGTGCGGCGAGACGATAGTGTCACCTCGCAAGGTTAGAAGCCATCTCTCGGCCGGAAACGTCGAGAGGTACTTTCGTTTCGTGCGTCATGGGGTTTGGAGTTTTCGGGTTGTGGCATGTCTAGTCCTCTCGCGGTCGCTTTGGACTGCCAGTACTTATGCTATGTAGACTGGTTGATTGGTTTATTTATGGCAGCGGTACCATGGATTATCCAAGTACGATGGGTGAATGTTGAATGACTGATTGATCGTATTGATGCTAGCAAAAATACCAGGGTCTTTTGTTATTTTTAGGTGGATGAATGAAAGAACAAAAATCTACAATAATTTGTTAAATTCTGCACTTCTAATCACATCTACGAAACATCAAGGCTGGTTGTTGATGCTTGTTATTCTTGCAACAAGCCCTATTATCATTATACAGTTACAAAACTGTTGCCCGAATGGTCACATTGTTGGGAGTGACTAACAACCGGTATGGCTCAATAGATGGTTTGGAGTTCAAGTCTGATATTCATATATTCCCTGCCTATGGGCGCCTTGAAACAGCAAATCGTTACCGTAAACCCACAACCCATAACGAAAAACCCCGTTTATTTTGATCTACAACTTTCTGTGCACAGCATTGAAGTCTGTTCTTGCTTGCATGGTATCAAATCAGACATGCGCAGGCGATTTCACCCTTTCCGCCCACGAAATTCATGAATGCTAAATGTTTGAGACATCTCTTGTGAAACGAGATACCTATCAACTGCGGGAGAACCAGTTGCTAACCATGTTGCTCGCAATGTTGCCAGCCAGGTTACCAGTGCCAAAAGCGCTTCCAGCGATGCTGGAGGCGTTGCTGAACTTGTCGCACCGGGAGAAGGCCAAGGTGTTCATGATTGTAAGAACAAGAGCGATGACTAGCAAGAATTGTTAGCTGTCTATCTTTGGGTCATAAGTTACAGAGGAGGGTTATATGAACTTACCAACGAGGGGCAGCCATAGGAACTGCAGTCGCACAAGAGCAAGAATGGCCATCAGAACCCACAGCATAGGCTGGATATACAAAGCGAGCCAGAAGAAGCGGCTGTCGGTAGGGTTGACGGTCTTGGTTCCAGGCTCGCTGCTCTCAAATACCCACTGCGATTCGCCCGACTGAGGGTCGACCTCGTTCCACCAACGCAGACCAACAAGACGACGTCCGGCGATGTTCTTGATGTAGTAAAAGTCGGCGGCGAGGAGAAGAATGGTGATGATGAAAATCATGATCCTGGAGAGGCGTTAATGGTCCTGCCCTTTTGTTGCAAGAAGTTTGTGAGGGTGTTACGCACATGCTTTGTATGATCCACAGGCCAAGGAAGTAGATGAGGACACTTGCTGCGACCGAGTTAGCAATTGCGCTTCGCTTGGCTGATAGTCTGAGAGTTTCGAAATGGACGCACATATTCTGAATCCGAGGAAAGTGAGGAGCGTAATGGGATGCGCGCTGAGGCGCCAGCTGAGGGAGCCCGGCGCGGCGGGCTGTGGTTGCGTGGCATCCATGATAGATGGAAGAAGTTACAGATATTCAGGAATGTGTCAGGGTATCTCGATTTTCTCGTTTGAAGGCGATCGTAGCCTTGAAGAATAGTATGAAAAAGAGCGTCGTTTCGATATCGTGAAAGGCCGGCCGTAGGTAGGTTACCTGAGAAGAAACCAAGAATACGTATGTGGTTTTGTTGAAGTTGAGAGAGCTTTGAAGCTAACTGTGTAAGCTGGCCTTCCCATCAAGCCGCGCAAGGGATGGAGCATTGATCCGCGACAGTCAGAAAACCCCCTGGGTTGTTGATTTGGGTAAGCGGTAGAAAGCGGCAGATTGGACGTTTTGTCTGGGACCGTTTTAGACCACCTTAGGCTAGGATGGACGTCATGAGCTTCTTGTGGGGGTGGGTACAGGTACTGAATCTCGGCGTATAAGTCGCGACATCCGACCTCGGTCTTTACAAGACACTATCCATAGTCACTGGCTTGGTCTTCTATGCATAGGTCGTTTGGCATTTATAGAAAGAACACAAGACTCCGTCGCAATGGCTGCGAGATCATCGTCCATCATTCGGCGCTCGTTGCTTTACGGTAAGTTCAACACTCCTCCTCACCAAATTGCTTCGCAACATTAACACCCCTCTTCAGTCCCGGGCTCATCACAAAAGATGCTCACAAAGTCTCTTGGTCTCAGCTCAGACAACGTCACATACGACCTTGAAGACTCTGTCACGCCCTCTCTCAAAGATACGGCTCGCAACCAACTCCGTGAGCACATATCCAGCCTCAAAGCCCGTCCCTCGGGCATCTCTGAGCTTGCTGTTCGCATCAATGCGGTTTCTTCTCCCTTTGCGCTTTCAGATCTGACCACACTAGCTTCTCTGCGTCATGTAGATGCGGTGGTGGTCCCCAAAGTTAACTCGGCAGCTGATCTCACTTTTGTCACTGACGTACTTCGACATGTTGCTCCAGAGCGACATGCAGCGGATGCAGAGAACCCAATCAAGATCATAGCCCTCATAGAGTCGGCTCGTGCTGTCATGGATCTGTCGCAAATTTGCAAGGCATCCCCTTACCTAAGTGGCTTTATCTTCGCTGCCGAGGATTTTGCTCTCGACTTGTCTCTGACAAGAACCCCGTCGTTAACGGAATTTCTGTACGCAAGGTCCGCCATCGTTACCGCTGCCCGGGCTGCTGGACTACCGAGTGCCATTGATCTTGTTTGTACCTCATACAAGGGAGAACAGGGGCTTAAGACTCTTGAAGAAGAATGTGCTGGAGGTAAATCAATGGGCTTTAATGGAAAGCAATGCATTCACCCAAGCCAGGTAGAAGTCGTACAGCGCATGTTCGCACCCGATCAGAAAGAGGTCGAATGGGCTGTAAGAATATCTATTGCCGACGAGAAAGCTTCAGCTTCGGGGCGAGGTGCTTGGACCCTTGATGGCAAAATGATCGATGCTCCCGTTGTTGGGAAAGCCAGTGCTGTGATCGCAAAGGCAGAGCAATGTGGCATTGATGTTCAAAGCCTGAGAAACAAATGGAAGGACCAAGAACCAGAGTAATGAGAATTGGCTAGGTCTACATATATAAATCTCAGTGGGCGATACAATCACATAATCCTAAAAGCGATTAGGCCTCCAGAAAGCCAGCATTTCGGAATCTGGCGCAACAGGCCTGTCATCAATCCTGCCTGTGACACTACCAATTTGATTGCCTGGGCTCTTCCGGCTCCCCAGTAGACGTGGGCCTATCTCTCGTGGAGTGTTTGGATATCCACCATCTAGAAAAGGTTCCCGTTCTCGGCCGTACCCTAGGTTGCTATCTTGCAATTCATCCAACTCTTGCTGTACTTCCTGGAGTTCATGTTCGGTGTAATCTTCGATGTCGCCACCATAAATGTCATACAGGGTTTGGTATGCTTCATCCTAATTCGAACTTACCTCACCCTCGATTCTTTCGAAGAATTCTTGCGCTGTTTCACTTCCGCAATTTCGGTGCGGTTGTTCGGCGTGTGCATTGTTGTCTCTCCTCTCATCGTGTATGGAACACATCTCTGGTAATGGTATAGGGAACAAGACAGGATTCGGTCCCTGCGTGTCAGCGTGCCCATGAACAAGATGGACAGGATTCTGTTCAGCCAGCGGTTGTTGTAGTGGTTTTGTCTCGGTATAGCGTCGCCAGTCACCAAGTATTGGCTGCTCCATGTTCCGAGGTTCATAATCCTGTACATCTTGTGGATGTACGAGGTACCCAAAGTCCGCGGGGCCACTGTCGGGGCTTGTAAACGTCGGCCCCCGTTGATCTTTCTCATTAACGCACTGGATGTAATGATGCCCCCCTTCAGAAGTTCTAGATATAGATTGTTGTCTGCTATTGATAGTAGAGTTATGTACCAACTTGAGGTCCGGGGTAAGATTCTGATTAACAGAAGGTTCATGCCCGTCTCTCATACTAACTGGATTTGCTAGGTCAGAAGAACACACTTGCGTGGTGTTATGGGTGTAAAGTGGAAAATTTTCGTTTTGACGTTCAAGGCATAACGTATCGACCGATCCGTTCCGACGTCTTCCATAACGCTTCTGGTAGAATTTTGTGATATTCGAGGGAGGCTGCGTGGTTGATGGTAGAGTGTTCTTGCTAGGGTCCTCCATCAACCCTTCTCCATTCTGACCTGTGCTTTTGACAGGCTGTGCTCTCTGAAGAATGCCACTCTCACCATCTCGAACTGAATTTGGCTGCATCGTCTTATCCGAAGGAAAATTCAAAATACCCATGCCGTCGAAGATGCTAGTTTCGATGAGTTTCTTGAGCATCGTCCTTGGGGATTCGGGGCTTGATTCAGGATTGGATTCATTTAGTGAACTATAGTCCTCTTGGAAACCATGACCAATGTTTTCCTTTCCATTTGGAATTTTTTCAGTTACTGATGTCGTCAAGAAGTCTGTTTGTTGTCGCAAAGACGAGCTGAGGCTGTCGGAAGCCCCATCTTCGACATGTGTTGTTTCTTCTCTCGCGCTCAGCCGAACATCTTTATGCTTCTCTTTCGGGCTTGTTCTTGACTCTAAGAATCTGCTGTCGTTAAAGTTGAGGTCCGCAACTGTAATCTGATGAGAAGTGACTGATATAATGTTTTAAACTAGCTTACCTGGTGCAGCAGTAGATGACCGGCCATTCAGGAAAAGTCCAGCAGTAAGGTTTGGTTTCATCTGTATAGACTGATGTTAGAACTATTTTGGCCCTTTGTCCTAATACTTTGCAGTTTGTTAACTCGCCGTTACTCTCGCGTTTGGGATAGCCCCAGACGTAAAGTTGGTCATGACGTCTTGGCTCGATCGAAGCCGATGCTTCTGTGAGCGAGACCTTTTTCTTGATTTTTCCTTTTCGGCCTTTACTGGAGACCCTTTAGTTGCCTTACTCTTGGACGAATAACGGTCCGGGCGTGTCTTTCTTCTTGGCCGTCGGCCGAATGAGCTTTTGTCGGATACATCGGGAGACTCCTGATGTAAACGCGGGCGAGCCCTTTTGTTATTCTCCTTGTTGGACCCAGTCTCGAAAGAAGGCTCGAAGTGCGATACTGGGTACGGGTCGTCAAGAAAGGGTTCTGGTGGTGTTTTGTGAGTACGTTTCTCGTACAGATGCCGATTTCTTTGGTGATCCTTCCGATGACAGTTTGGAGATAAGGACGCAACAGGAAGATCGTGAGGACGCCAACTTGATGTGCGACCCCAATCATCATTCTGTGTAGCATATTGTACAGGGTCGTGGAGTTCACCAGGAGCCGGTGTTGAATCCAGCCAAGATTGGATACTGTGAAAACGGTCAGGGAGAGCATCGTCGACTGGCTGATCCGAATCTCTCGTAGTTCTGTGGCTGGCCTCTGCGAGGCCATTCGAATGATGGCGAGGACGCCTTGGCTTCATTCAGACCAAGAAAATGAGGAGACGGTCTCTTGTTGGTGTAGGAAGAGCATTGCCAAAGGACAATCATTAGAAAACCATTTTTCTTAAAACGTCTTCTGCAAAAGAAGTTTGATCAGGACACACTCGCACTTTCTGTGCAAGAACATACTGGGTAGGTAGGTACTAGGTAAAGAGGCAAGAATGGGCACGCACCAAAAAGGATGCAGTAGGTACTTAGGTAGGGAAAGTGCTATCCTCATACGTATGAATCACGGAAGCAGGTGCATCGATTGGAAGAACCCTCTTGCTCTTTCCATAATTGGTGATTAATCCCATCTTCAGTTTTCCTTTACTTTTCTCTCCCATGGTAATTACCCAAGAGATTCTTCTTGTTCTTCTTTCCCTCACAAATCCACCGAAAGTTTGAGCCTCTCACTTGAGAACTTGCTTCACAAGGGTTCAGTGTTGACAGTGGACCTCTGTCAATATCGATTCGGTCGTTATCCAATTTAGAATTGTATCAACAAAATCTTGGTCCCTGATACCCAAGTCCAGTTCATTTCTTGGATGCTCCATCTACTAAGCCGCTGCCAAGGTGACATCGCAGCAATGTTTAATCTGGTGTTTCACTAAGCTACTGTACATTTCCGAAAGATATGTTTTAATTGATGATTTTCAGGCTTCATGATGTACAATTTTCCTTCTCCTTTCTGCATTTAGTATGAGAAGTCGGACAAAACGAATGGTACTGCAAACACATCTCGCAGATCCATCACCATGGGTGAGACATTGCAACCGGAGAATGTCCCTTGGTCTTGGGTTCGGTCACTCATTCGTTTCATACGTTACGAAGCGCGGGAAGAGCTTTGACACTCTGCACGTTTCACTGCATGATTTAGCTCTTGTCTTACATGCCTTAATCCTTACCCCTGGCGGTTCCCTTTCGGGGAAATTATACAATCCACGTCCACATCTTGTCTTAGAGCTTGTGAGCTTTGGAAAGATCATAAGCTTAGTTGTGAGGCGAGAAATATGCTGCACAGACATTTCCCACTTATTCTTTCTGAAAGTAACAAGAGATATCAACAATCCAGTCATGAGATGTCTCTCTTCTTCACATCTTGAAAGCTTCAAATACCTGCTTGGCCCCTGAATCCGCTTCGCCCAGGGGAGAAGGAGGGGCAGCACGTGTCTGGGACAGGATTTTGTTAAGGCGGGGCTCAAATAACACCCTGAAAAGGACAAGCAAATCGCCAAGGACAAAGGGACGACGTTGTGTACCTCGACGGTGCATGGCCGTGGTAGCACATGTTTAATGGGCTTGTGCATAAGCTATATCACGAGTAAAATATCAATTCGCTGATAAAGGTTGAATTCGGGTACCAAATATTTCTATCAACTGATCAGCCCAAACACCTACAGACAGACCTTACCTTGGTCCCAATGGACCCTGTTCAAAGCTCAGGGAGCAGGACCGGGATATTGGGAGCAAGTGGGTTAAAGGAGGCTATGCCAGCGGCGAATCGAAAACTTGCAGTATGAGGACAAGGGGGAAGATCATCGGATAACTATGCTTGACCAAGGGGCAGAGAGCGATTTGAGCCTAGCCGCGGTGCTTGGCTTTGAATGAATGTGGGGAGAGCCACGACCAGGATGTGGAGGCCCGTCGTCATCACAGGACCCGCATGAGCTTGCATTCTCCTGCGTCGTCTGAAGCTGCGAGATGGATGGCTGATGGCTAAGTGGCACCAAACCTAACATTCACGACCACGGTGAGGGTGGTGGGTTAGTGTTGGGTAGTGTTCCCCTGTTACTGATTCTGCCACATAAAGCTTGTTTGGAGAAAGCTCCCCTGCCAAACCAGAGCACCGAAACGTCCTGACCAGACACCCTGGCCGGCCTTTCGCGGTGACGGGTAATCTAGTGACGGTGCGGAGCGGTGCAGTTCATCAGCACTGCCTCCATTGATGAGCCCATCGGGTCTGGGATCGACGCGAAGAGAGAGCTTGGCTTGACTTGGGTAATGAATGATAATAGTGGAAGTGAGCTTGATACTGTATGATTTGCGAAACCATGGTGTCGACTAATCATGCCTCATCAAACAAACGAGATATTTTAAACTCACAGCACGTCCAGCGCGGCATCTATGTACTAACTTACCCCTGACGAGCATCGTCATTCCGCACCGCTACCGACGGGATTCTGGGTCACAGAAACAACGTGCCTAGGTGCTTGCCTGCTTGCCTGCCTGCCGTGCCTCCAGTTCGCTCACTGCGTTACGCTGCTCTGCATTGTGCTGCAGGGTACATACATAATCTCGACAGTCACGCTCCGCCCGCATTTCATTTAATTCATGCTCAAGACCCCTCTCACTTCACCTCACTTCACTTTCATTCTCATCCTTGGACTGTACGGTATTGCACTGGACTGTACTGCGCCGTCTAGTGAATAGAAGCTAAGCTAGAGCTACATACGTTGCTTTGCCTTGCCTTGGTTTTGCCTTAACTACACTCCTTCCGCAACCTCCTACTGTGTTTGAGCTCCACCCTCATCTTCCTTCTTACACCTTACACTTTGCACCTCAACTTGCTCATTTATCAACTGGTTAAGACCTGTCTCGATAAATAAATAGCACCAAGGCTCACTTTTGAATAACAAGTCCAAGTGCTCAGACACCGAAATCACCATCGTTCATACTTGAGACAACAAAGGTGCGCTCTTTCTCTCTCAACACCCTTTCTTATCATTCTCCCTTCGGCAAACGTGCATGTAAGCGCGCAACTCTGCCCGGAGACGCGCGGCATGTCGACAACAAGATTGTTGTGGCAATGAGGTCGAGAAGGCTATCCAGCAGTTCCGTTGCGCTAGGTGCCTAAAGTTGACTCTATACGAGCCTGTTCTTCTGGAGCGCATCTGCAATCCAGAAAACTAGCATCTATTCAGTGTCCTGCCGCGAATAAAAGCTAACGACTAAAGGGCAAATAGATCTCACGATTCATCATGTCTAAGCTTTTCATTGGGTTTGTTCAATACATTTCATGCAGCTGTTTCATATGCTAACCTAGTCCCAGTGGCCTAGCATGGCATACAGAGGAGGCCACTCTTCGTCAGAAGTTTGAGGAGTTTGGTCCTGTCGAAGAAGCTGTAGGTGCCTCCGTTCCTTTTTACCTTCAAGCAAGGCGCTTCTAGTTCTGCATATTTGTGGCTCTAATGCGGGTGTTTGTTGGATGGTGAGATTGTTTCTAACGATGGATGTGGAAAGGTGGTGGTTAAGGACCGTGATACTGGCCGCAGCCGCGGCTTCGGGTTTGTGCGATACACTCAGGAGGGCGACGCCCAGAATGCCATCGCAGCCATGAACAATGTCGAGTACGAGTCACTTTAGTTCCTTATTACATGACAGCAGTGCTATCATGTTGTGGTATGGAATCTAACCATGTATAGATTTGACGGGCGCAACATTCGAGTTGACAAGGCGTCTGACAACGGTCCTCGAGGTGGTTTCGGCAGAGGAGGAGGAGGTGGTGGCTATGGACGAAACTTTGGTGGCCCCATGCCATATGGAATGGGTCCTCCTGGACCTGGTTATCAGATGCCTGCTCCTAACATGTACGCGCCCATGCCGTATGGACGTGGATATCCTCCCCAGCAAGGCTACGGCGTCCCTCCCCAAGGTATGGCCACACCAGAGCATGGTGTCTGTTTGCGCTAAATTTAACATTTCCATAGGATTCATGCCTCCTCAGCAACAGTACGGATACCCTGATCCTTCTCAACAGCTTCCTCCCCAGCAGCAGCCTCACCAGGGTGGAAGAGGGTACTAGATGTTGCTGGTTTGACTAAGAGCTCGACATGGGGTATGATTGCGCCCCGTGAGTTGTCGATGTACACCGAAGCATGGAATTTCGGTGGCCAATTACCGACAGCTTCTCGCAATTTAGCCTGCGGATCCTTTGGGTGACTGGATGATAAGGCATTGGTGAACATATTGGAACGCACAACTATACCCGGATACTTTGGTTGAAAGCATGGTTTGAGGGGCATGGCATTTTGGGTAGGAATGCCATTTTGACACGGCCGTTTTATGAATGAACCTAGTGCGAAAAGATAAAGCAAGGTGCATGGACGAAAATGCGAAATGGCGCTACATGCGACCGCTTTCTCTCGTTTTCTATTCTTGTTTTTGATATGTGATATCTCATGTGACAGGATGCAGTTTGAGACGCTGACTACTGCTGTTTCGGATCAAGATATAGCAGCGACACTTGTGACGGACGTTGGTTGTTGGAAAGAAAGTTGAAAGTCAACCTGGATCAGTTGGTAACCTGTCTATAGCCCTTGCTAATCTCTTACATTATAATCTCCAGGGTCGTCTATCTATATGCACTTGTCGAGGTGAATGTACCAAGAAGCCGAGTCTTTAATGGTGTGGCTCCTCGATTTCCTCCGCCTCCTCGGTACTATGCTTCTGCAAATGGGTGGATGGCGTTGGGTTAAGGACCTTATTCTCGTCTGGGCAGTTCTTCTCGAGTTCCCTAACACGGCGGGCAAGATCATGAATATGAACGTCACCGCTATCAGGAGCAAGCTCGCTTAGAGCAGTATCGAGACTCAAAAGGTAGTCCTTGTTCAGACCACTGGGTCCTTGGCTGCGGAAGATGTGTTCGGCGAGCTCTTGAGGGTCTTGGGGACCGACGAACTGCTCATTGTCTGGGGTTCCGATGTAGACCAGAGTGCGGATGGGAGGTGAGCCATCAGCGGGTTGGAATGGAGCGTAGTGAATTGTATATCCGTTGATCTCACGAATATCAAGGTATTCTTTAACCTCGGCGACTTTCTCGGGAATGATGCGGTAGGCAACACCCCATACTCGCTCCGGGGCAGAGTCGTGATGGTCGGTCAGCTGTTCCCAGTAGGATCTCTCAATGAGAGTGACAACACGACCTGGAGCTTCTGGGGTACCTCGGTGATCCTCACTGGATTATTGTTAGTTATGGATACGATTAACTCCTAGGCCGTTGGAGCTGTACCTGGCCTGTGATATGTTAGTTGAGTGCATTTAACTTTGCTAGGAAGCCAACTGACCTGCCAGAAACGACGAACATAACCGTCAACCCATCCAGGGATTCTTCGATCTGAGAAATGAAAGAAACGTCAGTGGAAGGACCGTTGAATGAGGACTTGGGATGATAGGTGATTACCAAAGTGTGGCGGAGGCTTCCATATCAAACTCCTGTACACGGAGATAAGCGTTAACACGTGTATGCATTGAGATCTGACTGATTTGAGGAAACAGCTGCATACCCGTATCCGTATAGCCAGAACTCGGAAGGTTGTGATGAGTCTTGGCTGGTCATGTTGGCCAACTGAGGAGTATTAGTAATGTTCTTCTGTAACAGTGTTCCAAACCACAGTGACTTACTGAATAGTTAAGGAACGATTTAGACTTCAGTATGTTACAACGTAATCCAAAAAGGGGAAATTGGATATCTCTTCTATGAGGCTGAGTCCTGGATCGGTAGTTGCGAACTTGATGCGTGTTCAATGCAAACTCCGATATGGAGATAGTGGAGGTAGTAGATCGTGTCTTGTCAAGTCGATGAGGTGACCTATTGATGAGCCACTAACAATTGAAGCAACAGGGGTCAGAGAAGATTGTAGAACAGAAATGGAACAAATTTCCTTCCATCTTCCCATACCAGGCTCCTCTCCCCACTGAGATGGATGCTCAGAGTCGTTTTCTAGTGGCTGAGGCCAGTGGCTAAGTTATGGAACCTCTGACTTGTCTTCTGTCCACGGTTCTCTTAACGTTACTGTACTCTGTACTCGGGCGGGCTTCTCCTTCGCGCCGACGTCACCAATTACTGATTAAGTGCAGGGGATAGCCCCACCCAACTCATCAGACGGGAACGATGAAATTCAAGGGTCTCTCCTGTCAGTTACCGAAAGCGAAAATTGAGGCCCTATAATGTTGTAGGTTTACCTGATGTCAGGTACATTAGTACAATGCTATACTACTAGGTAATCAACATCTGGCGTATCTAATTATAGACTCTCTGCAGCACCTTTACTTAGGTATCGTCATGTCCATCGAGCGAGACGATGATGAAACTGGAATACGCGGAACGAACAAAAACTCCCACAAGGAAAAAACTCAAGGGACCTTGCTTGACGTCTTGGCACGGAAGAAAGGGCAAGGAGCCAAGTCGGACAGTCCTTCTGACCCTAGCAGTAAAAAGGTTGTATCTAGCAGTATCTTCCCTGTCTAGGTCGTTGCAGATAAGGCCGCAGTGGAGGTTGAGAACCCAGTTTAATACCCGATAACGGGGAACCTGATATTGAACATTTCATCATGTCACCTATTTCTTAATCTTAATCTTGATACAGGTACGAATACTTGTCCTCTTTCCATTCTTTTCTTGCTACAAGATAGCAACAACAATCCAACATCACTCATAAAACTCAGCTCACTTTGTTGAGTCACCAGAAAAAAAGAAAAGAAAAGAAAAGAACTACAGTCAAAAACTCACGAGTTCTTCTTGTCTGACCCAATATCCCACTATATCTTTGCAAATCCACTCAGCCACGCTCTAGGTATCCTCTATTACGCTCCACCAACCAAACGACACTGCCCCGCGCTGAGAAACTCCCGTCCCCTGAGCCTGGGGTAGGACCGTAATACTTCATAGGGCAGTGCTACAGTACTTCTTCTTCAGCCGCGCACCAACTCGACTCACCTCAAAACCTCATCATCTTCAGCTCTACTTCTCTCCCTTCAGAACCTTTTCATACGAAACATCGCAAAACCAAACTCTCACACACTCACCATGGCCTACAACCGTCCTTACGACGAGGATGCCCTCCCCAGGTACGTTTCTTTTTCATCTTCAACCAGCCTGCCCCTCCCTTTAGAGTCCCCGCCCATTGATCATTGCGGCTCTGCGATTGCGTTTAATAAGCTACCGTTTAGGAAGGGCATCAGGATGCAACAAGGCTAACCACATTACTACACAGATTCGCCGAGCCCGAGCCCGTACGTTGCTTAAAAACATCGATATAACCGTACCAAGAACCGCGAACTAACATTGCGCCCTTCAGAAGCCAGGACAGTCCAGGACTCCCGCCCCGCAGCAACACCACCCTCCTCCTCAACAGCAGCAGCATTACGCCCCTCAGCAGCAGCAGTATCAGCATCAACAGCCTCGATACGACAAGCCTCTACCCACCCATAGAGATGCGCGATCCCATTCACTAGGCCAGGGCCCAGCTTCCCATGGCTTTATGTCACCGCCTCCAAACCCTGGCGGCGCGAGACCCCAGGCTCACAACCGCCCTGCTGCCAACTCACGACCTCCTCCCTCGCCTGCTCTCGACGGAGGCAACTCCGATCCCTCACTCCTGCCTCTATTCCGTGCTGTAGACAAAGATGGTAAGTTGGCTTATTACAGAGATTCCCAAGGGCACAGATTGGTAGCTGCATTAGTTACTGACCACTGCCAAACTAGGTACCGGCCACCTTTCTGAAAGAGAACTATCCGCTGCGCTTGTCAACGGTGACTGGACAGCCTTCGACCCCCATACTGTTCGCATGATGATCCGAATGTTTGATTCCGATCGAAGTGGCACTATCGGTTTCGAGGAGTTTTGTGGTCTATGGTCCTTTTTGGCCTCGTGGAGAACTCTCTTCGACCGGTTCGACGTCGACCGCAGTGGCAACATCTCACTCTCTGAATTCAACAATGCTCTCGTCGCTTTCCGATATCGACTAAGCCCTCAATTCGTCGAGTTGCTCTTCAACACCTACGACAAGCGAAATGAAGGAGTCATGAGTTTCGATCTGTTTGTCCAGAGCTGCATCTCCTTGAAGCGCATGACCGACGTCTTCAAAAAGTACGACGATGACCGCGATGGCTACATCACTTTGAGCTTCGAGGACTTTTTGACAGAAATTCTCAAGCAGCTCAAGTAAACAACGAAAAGGTGTCAGGGCTGGACACTTCAAAGATAGGAAGAGCGATCATGGCTAGATCAAGCACTGATCCTTCGAAGCGTCATGTGGATTTATTTTTTGCATCCTGAGGAAAAGGACAAGCATGCAAGGCGGATTTTACGACAGATATAACCCGAGCTGGGTGCTTCTCAGATGATGATGATATGGGATAGCATGTACCAAAGATACCCTAGGTCAAGTCTCCGGATCCTGGCTTAGAGACCGAAACTTACCTTGACATCAGACATGAATTATGTTATATAAATCAATGCGCCCAACTTGCTGTGACTGCAATCTGAGATGGAATGCCAAAATGGGCTAAATGCTGTTAATGAGCCAATACGGAACAGTATTGATCGAGATGAGTCATTGATGCGTTATGTCTCGTCATGGTGCCCTACATGTAATTTGCCAAACTTTGACGAAAAGGTTCAACTGTTATGAAGCTGAAGCCGCTGATCGTTTCAACAACCGCCTGGCTAAAACTCAAAACTTCAAATATACTGTGAGCGACAAGAAATATGACGTAGAGAACCGATGTGATGTTTATGTTCGAGAATATAGTCGATATATTATTATGTTTTTTCAGTATGCGTTGCCCAGCTTTGTCAATAGCAGCATGCTGGTAGAGAAGCGAGGTAATACGCGAGGCCGCGGGATGAACAGTATTAACATGGTAAAAGTAACTAACAGAGCTTCCAAGCTATAGTTAGTATCTGACTGTCAACAAACATTTGCTTCTCGATTGTTCGCAGATGCACTCAGGATATCGAGCATGAATTTTTCGTGTGTCGATCAGGCAGTAAGAATGAGACAGAATGAGCAAAGCGAAGCCTATTGCTTATTCACGGCAGAAACTGACATGTCCTGGAATCCGGATGTCTCGATATTTGTATGAACGATAAACAAACCAGCATGGAACTGTGGTAAATGAAGTCGTCGCTAATAAGTACCTAGTCAAACCAGGTCACCTGCCAGAGCCAGAAACATACCATGGCTACCGCGGTTATTGTGGTTGTCCTCAAGTCTTTCGGCAACTGTCTGTCGATTCCTTTGTTAACATGGATGCATGACTTTCCAAGGTTTTTATTTTTCGAGAGTCATGGGACCAGCTCCAAGTTGACCCAAGCTCCGCCCCATGAATTGCGACCTGACAAGGACATGTCTTGTTCTAGTTCTTGGCCGCTACAAACCGAGTTTTGAAAGGGACTCAGAGTCAAGGATACTTTCTCTTAAAAGCTTTTTGGTAATGTATGCGGTGTGTTCGTGTGCTGGTTACTACTCGTGTTGGATATGATACGTCCATGAGAACCAATTGCTTTGAAGGTCAGCTACCTGGGCAGGTAAAGCGATTGCAGCAGCGATGAGCTGATCCACATCCGTATTCAGTCTGTGGTCCCCACATGCAGTTGTATTCTCTGCTGGCTATGCTCACACCTTCTTCCATTACCTAGGAGCTGGAGCTATGAGCTTTCGATCCATCGCATGCGGGAAATCTCGCCCTGGGAAAGCCATTGTAAGTTGAACATCCAAGTCACTACCACAATCATCGCCTGCCACGCAGGCTGAATTCAACAACCCCATTTAATATGGCGACATATATGCGTATCTCTGAGGTCCCCCATCAACGATTGCCGCTGGGGTAAGATTCGAGGTGGCCGGGTCGTTATGATTGCGCGGGGTCACCGCCTTCATAGGGTCTGAAAATAAAGCCGGACTTATCGACCTTGGTTCCACCACCGTGGTTGGCTGGATATGTTATCATCTCAAGACTCGCGATGTTGTCTCGCTTTGTTTAGGCGTTTCCCCCCAAGCCTGTTCATGCGTCTTTAGTTGACCCTGCAGGGCAATGCCTTGCTGTTCTAAGGGGGTATCTTGACATGGTACATGCGACCCGAGCTTCCTCCTCTATCTCGCCCCAGTACTGGGAAGCTTTGGCTTTTGGTAGGTATTGTATTCACCGCCTTCCTAGGTTGTGTCACTCAGTCGAACAATCGAAGCGAGTTGGAAGGAGGACCCTTCAACGGACTGACTGTACGCACACCCTCTGGTTTCGTACTCTACGGCGTTAAGTGCTATTCTCCCTTGGCTGGTGATGTCACCGTCTGAGAGACCTAGGAGCGTGGTGACAGGGCTTGTTACAGGCGTTCATTTCACAGCGCCTCGGTGTAGGAGTAAACCTATCTATGAAAATCAGCTGTTGATTAACGACGTACTGTGGAATACTGTCAACTCGCAATTTTCGACTTTATTCTATTATTGATTAATAAAAGCCTGGTACAGAACGAATTCGTATCTTCAGGAACCAAATAAGTCCATGCCCTTGAACCAAGACAAATTTGAAATTCAGGTTGGCGACAAGGACCCAGACGCTGACTCTGTTGACGTCCACACCTTGCGTATCGCTGAATTTTAAACGCCACAGCGACAGTCGGGGGCTCGAGCTCCAGCTTCCAGTGACGAACGTTCTGCGTTGCTGTGCTATGGTCCCGTGAACCAGTCCATGGCGAGAGTCATGCAGAGGTACCTTTCATGTACATGTGATAACCACTTCCGGAGTTGGCTTAGGAACGGTATTCATGAGTGGCAGTTGACCTTGTGTGTCGGCCCCGCCGACCCTGGCCGTCGCCAAACTGGACATGGCCAACCCTTGAGACGCCGGGCCTTTTTTTGCGACACCCATCAGGACCTGTCACAGGAATCTTTGGTCGAAGCCGGGCTGGCGTAGAAACTGCAAAATTAGCATGATATTTGCAATCTTTCCTCATGACTTATGAGTGCAAAGTCTGCGCCTTCATGCGTGGGACATTTCTTGCATCGTTCGTTATCAGTTGCAGCAGCAAAAAGGAAGGATCTTCTTCAACAGACCTGAGCAAGGGACCAACTCCACCATTGGAGCTTCCCCTGCTTCTTCTAGGGAGCTTCTTGGGCCTAAAGCACCTCTCACAGGTGCATTCTTGGGCGTAAGGACATGCTCTTAACCTCCATCCGTCCACGAGAGCTCCACTGACAGCCACGCCCCTCTTCGCTCACTGCCATCACCCCTGTAGCCCCTCCCGAGTCATTGCAATGGTAGCCAGTTGATTTGCTCGCGCAGCGCTTGGGCCATGCCCTTTTCGAGCTGCTGATGCTTCTTTACTTGGATGCTGTGCTTCGCTACTGGATGTTGCAGAGGTCTCAAGAATTTTTTTTCGGGATCGTTGTGTGCTGCTGCAGAGTTTGAAGGCTGCAAGATTGAAGCTCCGACAGAATGGCCTAGGGTGTTCCGACCCCTAAACCATGTTGTAGCCAAGCACAGCTCGGGAAAAGATGGAATGGCAGCTAAAGAGGTTTTTTTTTTCCCCTCTGCTTCTTTGACGGACCCAGAAAACTGCTAGGTATTGCCAAAGAGCTTCTGTACCCGCACCCCCGGAGCTGCACGTCAATGCTATTGGCCCCGGCCGATAAGTCTCTCGAGGCAGCTGAGATCTCTCGCAGTGGAGGCGAAGCACAAGGCATGGCAATGGATGTCAGTTAGAAGCATGGAGCTCAGGTGGTCCCTTGTCGAGTGAGCAATGGATAGACGTTGAACCAGAGTCTCGTTTGTGCGGAAGCTTTCGCTACTGGCCTTGATTCCAACGCCCACACGCCCTCCGCAAGAGTTTTTTTTTTTTCTCTCACTTATTAGGTATTGGGGTTTTGCTGACCCTCTCTCTTTTTCTGCGCTTCTCTTTTTTGTGAACATTCGCTTTCACATTTCCGAATTTGTGAGGAATTGCTCAGTTGTGTGAAAGTGTTTGGTCTGGTGCTGCTCTGCTGGTGTATAAACAGAGTTGATAAGTCGACGGAAGCTCTTGTCCAGGTCATCAAGCTCAGCTTCCCTCGGCAGTACCGCACACCACACACTCGTCGACTCACACCCTCCATCCTTTTGCCTCTCTCTGGCTGTTGCTTTTCTTCGCTATTGCGCTCTTGCTCTTATTACTCACCATTCTATCCGTACCTCTGTCTACTTACGCTCACACTTTCCCCAAAAGGCATCTTTGCCTCCCACCTTCCTCTGTCTCTTCTTTTTTTCCACACCTTAGCTCTTGCCGACCTTACCTTACCTTACCTAACCTGACTTCCATACTTACTTGTACCTTCTTCTTTTCCCACCCACTCGCCTTCCTTCTTTCCATATCTCCTTCCTTGCAACCCACCTTTACTCTTCAAAGGAGTGACCTTGTCGATTGAATATCTTTGTTCGCCTCGCTCAACTTGGATCCTACAACACTCGATCATCGATACTCTTATAGCTTTTGAAGTGGAAGTTAACCATAACTTCAATCGACGTCGCAATCGCAATCGCATACGCAACCACCGCCGCATAACTGGCCCAATTTCGAAACGGTTCCTGTAGCAAAGCTTGCCAATGTTTAAAGGTAGCTCATCTCACTATTAATGAGCTACACTTGGACTGCTACAGTTTTTGTAAAGCTTCATCGTCGCCAATTGATCTAGTCCTTCCAATCCCAGCTTAACCGTTACTATCTCTTATCTCGCCTCTTATACTCTTATCGCTACAACATCCCCCGCCAGCAAGCCATCCGCATATGGTGGGGTCAAGATGCCGCCTCGATCTTCTTTAACGTCGTCTTTCTCTATTACAGACTCCAATAATGAGGTAGTCTGCCCTCTTCGCAATCAAGATGGCTCCAGCTGTCGCAAGAGATGCATTGGTGTAAGTCTCTAGATGGATTGCTTTTGCTAGCTGCTCTGCTTTATCCTGCCCTGCATCTGTTCTTGAACTACCAATGCTGCGCCTACCCGCCATGTATCGTCATGTCTCACCACTTACCTCGCATATTCCCCAAGTTGGGAAGCACATTCCCGTAGCACCATGCAACGGTACCGATTTGATTCTAAATGCCCAATTGCAGGAAAAGAGGTATCGCTCTATGCAGGAGCATATCCGTCGCGCGCATCCCGAGCATTATATTTCCAAGCTACCAGCTACCGAGGAGAGCTTCTTGTTGATGATTAATACTCCTCCATCGGAGCGCCGACCTCTTGATCAGACCTCAGCTCCAAATGCTCAGGGTTTGTCCCACTCTCAGTCAAGCCTGCCCCCGCCCATTGACCACCTCCAAGGTTTTCATGAGCGACACAACTACCACCGCGACGAGTCGAGCAATCCCGGCACGCCGCGCCTTATAGATGACTTCACTAACGGTGGGCCGGTATCTGGTCCAATGCTCGGTACTGCCAACGCAGCAGCAGCACTAGCCGAACTCCATGGCGTTAAAAGCGAGCGTGACATGGATATGGATGGTGTAAGTAGAATACCCGATAAGACAGCGCAAAATATCGTCAACTAGTGCTAATGATGCGTAGGAATATTATTCAGATATGGATGTTCGACGTAGACCACGAACCTCTATTGAACTACCACCACTCAATCTTTCAAACCATGACATTACCAGCGACCCTTATTCCTCTGCCAAGTCTAACAGACAGCGCGACTTTCTCCCTTCCATTCTTGCAAACTCACCTCCTGGGAGATCATCTACCCTCCCACCTCTTCAACGTCCTATTGGTCCTAACCGTCCCCGCAAGCAATCTGTAACTAAGAGAGGACGGGAGGCTCATCATAAGAAGAAGACCTCAAAGGGAACGGCAACTGACTGGTTACGTCGGATTCAGAACGAGGAGCGTTACAGGCCGGGCAATGATCGGAAAGCTCTTTCGGCCGAGCCGTCCGCAGACTTTGGGAAGCGATGGGAAGATCTCATTGATGCAGCTGACCAAGCGGCCTCTGCTGCTGGTGATATTGATGAAGACCGCACTCCAGTGAGTCATTGTCTATTGTATGTGCCTTGGGGTCCATGCATTAACTAACAAATGACCAGGTTCCCCAATCTCCAGTCTCAATGCATAGGTCATCATTGCCGCCCTTTTCTCACCAGCCGCAATTTCAACCAGCCAGCTACCAAGCCTCACCACTCCAGCAGGCACTTACGCCTCCGTCCTACGGCCAGGACGCTATAGAGCCATTTCCTTCGGTTGAAAGTGGCGAAAGCGGCGAGAACTTTCATATGGGGACCCGGGGGCTTTCTGACTCGTCGCCGACATACTCGGCTCAAAACATTCAGATATACTGTGCTGCCTGTCAAGGGTTTTCTCTACTCAAGGATTCTTATGCATGTACCGAATGCATCTGCGGTCTTTGCCCGACTTGTGTAGAGGTCCTCATGACAGAGCACGGAGCAAGAAGGAAGTGTCCCCGCTGTGCTACAATTGGCGGGCGGTTCAAGCCTTTCCAGCTCGACATCAGATAAAGGGCTCCCTAAGACTCACATTTCATTCTAAAGATTCACGCATAAGGGATACCCCACGACGGTTAACATCACATTGGTACGGCGTTATGGCATATGACAGAAGTCAAACAATCTTGTTCACGGGCAAGATGGCGAATTATGATATGGAGCTGGTCTCAGCTGTGCCAAGCGACTGTCCATTCATTTCTTACAATTTGGTTTATACACTTGGGAAAATTGCTACATGGGACTTTGGGTAAAGGAGTTTTTGATTGTTTTTGCTCTTGTTTTTCTTTCAGGATTGAGTATGATGCCAAGATTATGGATGTCCGAGACTTGAAATTGTCTTGGGTTACTCTGGATTGAGTTTGGTCAGATCATTGGATTGACAGATCTGTATAGCACAATCATCAATCGTTACAGACTGAGCAAGGAATGAATGAATATTCCGAAATACATATATTTGTTTAGGATTACTATTTCTATCGTTAACTTGCTTGATAAAACGTGGCTTGTGATGTGTATGCATTCGTAACGCAAGAGCAATGGCAATCTGACGCCGCATTCGCCGAAGTAAACTCCACCAAAGAAAAAAAAACGCATCCTATTTCTTTCCTTCCTTCTCTCTTTTTAATAAGAGATCTCTCATTTGAGCTCTACTGTTGCGGCTACCACCAAGTTTGGGTCCTTTGAGAACCTCCTCGGTGCCAGGACGCGCAGGCTGGTTCGTTGCCTTCTTCTTCCTTAGCTGTCGCTCCGCAACATCTTCGAGGAACTGCTGTCGAAACTCTTCGGCAAGTCGTTCATCTGCTGCGCCGTCCTGGTCGGCACCGGCGGCGCTGCCGCTTTGTTCTGGAGCGGGTTCGTATAGGTCAACTGATTAGGGGTTTGTATTAGCATATAACTTGGAAAGAAACGGTCTTTGGGTACATACGCCTTGTTTCTCGAAGAATCTCGTCGACAATCTGGTCGCGCTTGAGAGCATCGCTATCTCGACGATTTCGCGGGCGCCAGGGTTTGCCATCTCTCCTAAGCCGAGGCTTCTTGGCTCTTCGTTCGCCGTCTGTCGCGCCGTCTCTTTGACCTGCGCACCCATTACGAGAAGCGTTACCATCTTGCACCTGGTCGCCGAGATCAATTTCCATCAGCTGGCCCTGCATTACCGCTCGTCCACTCTCGTGCTTTGTCGCCGCGATAGAGGATTGCCGAACAGGATCAGACGCAGATGTTGAAGAGGTAGGTTGTGAGCTATCTCTGACCGCGCGATTAGATAGTCGGGATTCTATGTAATCCATCCTTGAATGATTAGTTATTGTAGAGCGAAAAGCGCAGACTGCGAGAGAAGAAGGGCTTCAACGTACATATGCCTATCGTTGAGATCAGCAACTTTACCAGTTTGGTGCGTAAAACGGTCTGTGACGCCCTTTATAACTGGTTCATTATGTGAAGTTTCGTCGGCATCGTGGAGAACAAGAGCACGCTCGGTATTCGTGTCATTTTCTGGTCGATTTGAATTTCGAAATGCGACACCTCCAAGACGGCTCCTCCGCGCATTGCGCAACCTCAGCGCGGCAGCTACCGAAGCTTCTCCCTGTTCTTCCTCATCTGGCGTGCTTTTTCGGGTCGGCTTATCGTTTGGTTCTGCTGCTGGTGCGGAAGGAGGCGATCGTACTATTTCTGCAACAGCGTCGTCATCGTCTTGAGCACGCTGGCGATAGGCTTTTCGTTTTTTTCCGGCGCGGAATCTAATGGGCTCTGAAGCCGCTTCGGATGAAGTAGCTTCCATGAGTAAGCCGATGCGTGTATGCGCAGGTTGTGCAGCGTTGTTTCTCACGTCGCGAATTGAAGGGATTGCAGATGTTGATTCGGTAGGATGGATGTTTGGGTGCCACTAGGTGACATCAGTTGGAGCTTATCTTATCAGCATCCCTCAAGAGCTAACCTCCCCGGCCAGCCTTATAAGCTGAGATATCCGCCTACGATCGCTCGATTGACACGAAGTTCGTATCATCCCTAACATAAGCTATCGAAGCCTGTGCTCTTGTTTACTGAGTTCCTGTCCAAACTTCAGCTTTTATTGCTGGTGCTCCTTGAAATAGGTAGCTTCTGTGTTCACGAGCTTCAACTCCACAACACCTACTATCCATCCTATATCCTACATAACCTCGTCAAGATGTCAAAACGAGTATGCTACCTCTTATCTGGAATCACTAGTGTACGCTAACACTTACAAGGTCTACTTTTCTGTCGAAGGACGTGTCCAAGGTATGTTCATCTTCCATTCACTGAAGCTCCTCTCTAACTGACGTCATGTAGGTGTTGGCTTCCGGTATGATATAACTGATCTATTGATAATCCAAGAGAATCAAATCTAATCGGTAAAAAGATACTTTACTCAGAAAAAGGCCCAAGAATACGGAGTGACTGGCTGGTGCCGAAACACAAAGGATGAGAAGGCAAGTCTATACAAGCGCTCTAATCTGACGTAACACTAACAGTTTTTGAGGTTGAGGGAGAGGCTCAAGCCAGCGAGGAGGTCCTTTCCAAGTTCTTCAAGGACGTGGACGATGGCCCGAGATCAGCTCGAGTAACAAAAGTCTCACAAGAAGACAGACAAATTATCGAGGGAGAGAGTGATTTCGCAGTTACACGTTGAAGATGAGATATGAGTGAGTGAGACAGTAACAGAAGGGTGGTGTATGAAGATCCTATAGAATACACTCAGTTATATGATCCTTCGATCTATTGTGTAAGCACCTTCCCTTGTATAACATTAAATAACTAAATTATTCTATCTCTTGGGTAGGCTAGACCTAAGCTTTCTGCAGCCCTGGGACGCCTAGAACCCTCTACCACGCCGCTTAATTACTGGCTTCTTGACGGCACCTTGCGTGACAAACTTCTTTCCGTCTGATCCAATCTTCTTGTTCTTCTTTTGGCTCCGCTCCTCCTCCATCTGTTTTCTCTCTTCGTCTTTGCGCTTATCTTCAGCCATCTTGGCTTCAATCTCCATTTTTCGATTGAATTCTGTTTCGGTGATGCGTTTATCACGGGCGGAGTAGCCCTTCTCCTTGACTGAGTAGAAAACACCGCCGAGGTCGGCAAGCCAGTGAGGGTCTACAGCTGTTACCGTTGACACGTATACCTTGGAGGTGAGGATCAGCTCGTGATAAACGATATAGTCAGGCGGGTGCCCAGCATATAGTGCACTTGTCGGGTGTAGCTGCACGCCGAGGTTGGTACGCAGGTTGATGTACTCGCCCGAGCCCTTGTATTTGGCTGCTTGGTGGTAGTAACCAGAGCAAATACACTTGCGCACGATATCCCAGTCCATTCCGCAACTCGTCAGCTCCATCTTCTGCATACGAATAATATCCAAAAGCTGTTCGCGAATTTCCTTGGCTCGCCGTAAAGACTTGGGGTGCAGGAAGTGCTTCACACACCAACCATCGGAATAGCCATTTGCCTTCCAGTTGGTATAGACTTGGAGATATGTCAAATGATCCGACTCATGCACCCAAAACTTCTCGCGCGCAGCATCGGCTTCTTCCTGTCGCTCCTTCGGGCGGTAGAACACATTGGGAACAGACAGCATGGAAACGATAGTGATCATCTCCTCACTACAACCGTACTCCTCGGCGGTAATGAGCAGCTTGGATAAGGAGGGATCCATCGGGAAAGCACTCATCTTGCTTCCTAGTTCGGTGAGCTCACCTAAATTATCCAAAGCTCCGAGAGCCCATAGATCAAACATTGAGGTTGTAATAGTGTCCTGCGGAGGAGGGTCCATGAAATCAAAATCCAAAAGGTCCTTGACACCGAGAGATTTCAGCATCAGAACTGTATTGGCAAGATTTGTGCGTTGAATTTCCGGGATCGTCTGCAAGTACAGGTCTTCCTTAAACTCCTTTTCCGAGTACAGTCGGAAGGCCTTTCCTGGGCCCGTTCGGCCGGCTCGGCCTGAACGTTGTGAGGCGTTGGCTTGCGAGATAGGGGTAATTTGGAGTGTATCCATGCCAATCTTGGGGTTGTACACTTTCATCTTGGAGTAACCCGCATCCACGACGTACTTGATACCATCAACAGTCAAACTGGTTTCAGCAATGTTGGTTGCGACAATGCACTTTCGAACACCAGGGGCAGCTTTATCGAAAATCTTGGCCTGGAGATCTGCAGGCATCTGACTGTAAATAGGCAGGATACTCAACTTAGGGGGGTCGTTAAGAGCGTCAAGTCGTTTTTGAACCAACTCGCATGTGATTTCAATATCCTCTTGGCCAGTCATGAACACCAAAATATCTCCAGGGCCCATCGAGACGTGAATTGACAAAACTTGATGCACAGCCTGATCAACGTAGTCCTCAACAGGCGATCGATGGAACATAACGTCAACCGGGAAAGTTCGTCCGGGAATAATGAACTCAGGAGCGCCGCCAAAGAAATCAGAGAAGCGTTTCGAGTTCATCGTGGCCGATGTTACAATGAGCTTCAAATCGCGTCGCCTCTGCAGAATCTTCTTGAACAAACCCATGAGGATATCTGTGTTCAGAGCACGTTCGTGTGCTTCGTCCATGATGACGCACGAGTAGCGATCCAAATCTGGTTCGTTAAGCGACTCTCGCAAGAGAACACCATCAGTCATGTATTTTATGACCGTCTCCTTGCTGGTGCAGTCTTCGAATCGGATTGCATAACCAACCGTGCTTCCCAGCTTCACTTCCATCTCTTCAGCTACACGTTTGGCTACACTCATTGCTGCAACTCGTCGCGGCTGTGTGCACCCGATCATGCCGGTTTTTCCGTATCCGTCTTCTTGAAGGAACTGCGTCAACTGTGTTGTTTTACCAGAACCCGTCTCACCAACACAAATAACGACCTGATTCTCTCTAATCACACGAAGAAGATCCTCACGAACTGCGAACGCCGGCAAGTATTCTCGCTGCTCTCGCAGCGTTTTGCTCTGGCTGAAGTTACTGGCACCGTCCGCCTTTTTCATGTGTTCGCTAAATTTGTTGCCCTTCCGCTCAGTAGGTTGAGCATCGTCCTCGGCAGGTACTGGTAGTGCCGAGTCGCCATCCTCTTCTTTTGCGCCCATGATATTTCCAAGCGTCGTTCCGGTCATGCTCGTAGCTTCCTTAGCTTGTCTTTGACGTTCTCGCTGTTGTCGTGCTTCCTTGACCACTTTGCTACCCTTTCGACTGAAAACCGCCATGTGACTTTGAGGGTCCTTTACAGCGGGCACTGGCTCTAATTGCTTTGTAAAGATAGTTCGTCCGTCCAGGAAGGGAGGTCGAAGGTCGTGGACCAAAAGGTGGACTCGGGTTGAATCGTCATCATCAATAAAGTCAGAGGCCATGTCTCGTCTTTGCGCCACTCCGGATTGTAGCATCCGGTTAGTCTCCCAGGCATCATTCTCTCGGTTCCTTTGCTCTCGCCGTGCATCGAATCGACTAGACATCTTTTCGTGTCGCGCTGTCTCTTGCTGCTGGCCTTCCCAGGTATCGTAGGATGCAAAGGGGTTGTGGGCGTCATCTCCGAAGCTATGTCCACCGAACTCATCACCGCCGTACCAGTCGCGATCCAGCGCTTTCGAGTCTTCCTCGGTCGGTTCTATCCCGTCGATCTGTCGAGGGGGCGTAGGCGCGTAACGCGACTGCGCTCGGGGAGTTGAAGCACGTGAAGAATCATTTTGAAACCGTTGATGGGGCGGGCGCGCAGAATCTATTCGTCTTCTCTTTGGGTTAGGTTTATAACCATCGTATTCTCGATCCTCTGCCATTTCGTTGACCTGTTATGAGCCTAGTGTTCGTGGAACTTTGAATGCTTAAGTAGGTGGACAGGCTATGGGGTAGCAGAAAACTTGGGACCCAAGCTCAGGATACAGAAAATAAATGACCTGGGAACAGGCCAGAGATGGCATAAAATGATTGAAGTTATTTTGTCTCTTGGGCAACTAGACCCTGGGACAGGAAACAAGGTCTGATAAGAGACGACCGATAAGAGTCACGTGGACCCACAGTGCTTGATTTAGGTGCTAAAGTTAGCTGACATCACATTGTTGACTGCAATACTAACTAAGATTTGATGATAACTCTCTATGATTTACGGATATTCAAAAGACATCCTTGAGAATAGAGTAAGTTTCGCTGGAGCAGTAATGTCAGCTGAGATCAACACTGTACAAAGTTCGGGGGGTTGCGATGTTGATGAAGCGCTCCACTGATGGAAGGTCCGAACACTTGTTGGTGTATGCTTCTGTACTTCCATCGGTAAAGTGATTAAGTTATATTATAGCAGGGAAACCAGCCTAGCTTCCCGTCTCTAAAGAAGTACGAAGGGGCTGTCTTGAGCTATACTTGAGTTTCGGGCACTTGATAGAAGATGCACAGAGTTTGAAACTTCTATAGATGCATTCGTGTAAACCAGGTGGTGCTTGAGCCTTTATGCCCAAGTGTGTATCAAATTGTATGCAGTATATTGATCTGATCATCAGATGATACATCAAAACCTTGGTCTTTGTTTTTCTATAGTGGAAGAAACCACATTGGAATGCCTACAAGTACACACTCCTCGATCAGAAAACTTGTCTACCAGAAGCACAAGAGACGGAAATTGCAAGTCAGGTTGAGCCGGTTTAGATTGGGCTTTTAGGTCATTTGTTTCTTACACCATAACGTTAAGACCCAAAGTCAACTTTTCTGTTACCTACCAAGTTAGATGCTGCATATGCTGTGCTCAACTGAAGTGAACGTCACTGGTCCCTGGCGGGTCGATTTTCTTATCGATAAACCCCACTAGAAATTTTGGGAGAAATTTATCTGGGCGCCCACCTTCAGACGCAAACTGGGCTTGGACAACAACATTTTTTTTAAAGATACCCAGACATTCACCATGTCTTCTATGATTACAGCCGCGCAATGGGTCCCTAGGGGCTTCGCTGCGCCTTTCCCTCAGAAATACACTCTGGACGAGGCCGAGTTCGAGCGGATAGCTGAGCTTGCCAAGCTCCAACTCGACGACGCCCAAGAAGACCTTGAGGAAGCAGAGGAGGCTGCCAAGAACGGCGCAAAGTCAGACAAGACCGAAGATAAAGAGGAAGACTCCGAAATGAAGATTGATGGCGATGAATCGGCTGAGAAGAACGAGTATGCAACCCCAGGACAGTTCTTTGCAAACTTGTTCCCGAAAACTAACAGGATGACATAGAATTGATATTAACGATGACGATCTTAAAGAGTATAATCTAGCTGATTACGATAACGATGATGACGAGGATGCTCCTGGGCAGGGTGAGGGCATGGGTATGTTTGGAAACATCAAATCGCTGGCCTACTACGAGTCGAATAAGGACGACCCTTACATCACAATCGACGCCGACAAGGAGCAGGAGGAGGAAGATCGCGAAGAGCTCCAAATTCTTGCAACAGACAACTTGATTGTGTCTGCCAAGGTCGAGGATGAGATGGCGCATCTCGAGGTTTACGTTTACGAAGATGAGGCCGACAACTTATACGTGCACCACGATATCATGCTGCCCGCCATTCCTCTCTGCGTTGAGTGGATCGACATGCCTGTCAACAAGGCCGGTGTAGAGAAGGATGCGGCTGGCAACTTCGTCGCTGTCGGCACAATGGATCCCGATATCGAGGTTTGGGATTTGGATACCATCGACTGCATGTACCCCAATGCCATCCTTGGCCAGGGAGGTAACGAGGAGGAGAAGAAGTCGAAAAAGAAGAAGAAGAAGTCAAAGAAGTCCAACGACGAGTACCACGTCGACGCTGTCTTGTCATTGGCGGCGAACCGCAAGCATCGCAACCTTCTGGCTTCTGCTTCGGCTGACAAGACTGTCAAGCTGTGGGATCTCAACACAACAAAGTGCGCCAAGTCGTACACTTATCACACCGACAAGGTGTGCTCTCTGGCGTGGCACGCGAACGAACCTACCGTCCTACTGAGCGGTTCCTACGACCGAACTGTGGTGGCGGCCGATATGCGTGCGCCAGACGCAAAGGCTCCCCGATGGGGAGTTGAGAGCGACGTCGAGAATGTCCGGTGGGATCCTCACGACCCCAACTTCTTCTTCGTCTCAACGGAGAACGGTGTCATCCACTACCACGACGTCCGCAATGCGCCGTCAGACCCCACGGGCACCAAGGCCGTCTGGACGCTACAAGCTCACGACGAGTCTGTGTCTTCGTTCGACATCAACTCCGTGGTTCCTGGTTACATGGTGACCGGCTCAACCGACAAGACGGTCAAGCTGTGGAACATCCAACCCACAGGACCCTCAGTGGTGGTTTCGCGCAACCTCGACGTCGGAAAGGTCTTCTCAACCACGTTCGCGCCCGACCCGGAGGTCGCCTTCCGTCTTGCTGTAGCCGGAAGCAAGGGAACTATGCACGTGTGGGACACCAGCACCAACGCGTCGGTGCGTAAGGCCTTTGCGCAGCGGGTACCTGAGCAGCGCGGGAAGGGCGAGGACCGTCTTGTTGGCGTCAACAATGACGATTCTAGCGATGATGAGGATGATGAGGACGACGATGAGGAGGATGACTCAATGGACGAAAACTAAATCATCTCTTCTTGTTGATGGGATGGCAATACATTCGAAACGAGACGTGGACGAACCAAATCGAGGAAGCCTGTTTGAGGCTGAATGAGACATGGGTCTCGTTAGACAATGGCGCGGCGATCCCCAGTGAGCATTGACAATGGTAGACAAGGGCGAAAACAGCCAATGTCTAGCCCGCCTTGAAAGATGGTTCTCAAAAGCAGACTGCATGAATGAAAGCATACTGGCGCACGGAAAACTGTTCCACAACCGAACAGTTGGTCAGGGGATAAGTTATGTTTGACTATTGATTATTAGATAGATGAGGTTTTCGTTATAAGATAGGAAAAGTTGGATCTGGTTCTCATAATATGATCAGTTCTTATTAGTGAATAACATGATGAGCATATGAATTATAATCGCTACCTATATCAAGGCTGATATTAAGGGTCCATTTGGATGGTCTGAGATGCATCACGGACACAGCACTGAGGGAGTCAGCTTTTGGTCTGAGAACAGATCTGCAGTAGGCACGTCACTGTTACTCAAAATAGGGCGGCGGTTCTACAGTACAGTATCTGTCTCAGATGATTTGTACATAGGTAGTGAAAACTGAGTGTGGGCAATTAATTTGCTGTGTAAATGAGACTTCTGTGCGCAGGCTCCGTGACTCCCCAAAGCCCCATATCCGTGAAAAGCAGTGACCATGTCCTGTTGGATTTGGACGCCGCTCGCTCGTTAATCGAAAGCGGAGGATCGACCGGTCCACGCGACGTAATGCAACAGGCCCATGGTAGTTCCTCTTTGAGTAGCATCCCCCTGGAACCTGGGTTGACCTGAACTTGACAAGCGACGAGTGGGAGGCGAGGACGCTGCCATCACATTCGCAGTCAAGGGCCCGCTTACGCAGGCATGAGAACCTGAAACAGGGGGAAACGGCAATGGCGTTGAAGCCAATCGTGAAAGGTTCTTTCTACAGAAGTTTAGACTACAGATTTGATGAGAGAACGCCAGCTACTACTACTGCATTGTAGAAGAGTGGCTATCATCGTTAAACATGGCTGTGCCTGATAATTCCGAGGGGCGCTCTATTAATCCTTTGTGCGAGTCAACATCTACTTTTCTTATTAGCTTATTATTAATAAAGATGGTTCCGTCGTAATAGATACCTACCTACCTACCTAACCAGTAGACTAGCCAACTGGTCGCTTTTGATCGTCCAAGATACTGCAACGGTAGTGGTGAGAGCTCATAATTGTGCGTTGGTCATGCACAACAACTCATCTTGACTTTCCTACGGATGCGTCTTCTGCATCCGGTGAGCTGAGGCCAAAGTTCGTGTCAAGCTGTCAAAGAAGAATTGGGCGTTCAATTGAGTGCTTGCATTCATCCAAATCCTTGACCCTTTCTCGCTCTAGTGATCGGTGTAACCCGATTAATAGAATTTTTCAAGGTCCGTTCATCACACAATTCATTGGGTCAGTGCCGACGACAGTGCCAATGACAGTGTCAGTGACAGTGGGCTTTCACTTACAGTAGCGCGCGGGTCAGTTGAAAAGGTTGATTAATGAATGGGTGGGTGGATGTTGAGGATGGATGGAGGGTGATGATTGAAGTTGAATGGCCGAGCAGACGGAGGGGAGCTCCATTTGGATTCGGATGTTGGGTGTAGCATTGAGTGTTAGTTAGCATGTGCTCGGAAACAAAGGCCTCACCAGAATCAGAGTCGTCACATTGGATTGGGTCCAAGCAAAAGCAAGGAAGAAGAAGAAAGAAACAAAGCAATCATCAGATTAGTGCTAACCCGTACTACGTAGTAGATAGTCAAACTGTGACAAGCTGAAATAGCAAAAGAAAGAAAGTGTATCGTGTATGACCATGAACGTGTCATGCGTATGTATATCCTTTTTTGTCTCTCTCTTTTTAATTGCGAATGGGTAATACTAATTAAGAAATATGCAATGTGATACCAGAGAGAAAGTTGCACAGTATCTCAGTCCACAGGAGCCACGAATCTTGCCATTCTCAACTAACAACATCAATCAGCTGGTAGGGTAGGTTCCTTTGGCGCTCGACGCGGATTTTTTCCCTCTGCATGGACAAAAGAGGAAGAAAAACCTTGGCTAGTTTATATACAAGGGGTAGAGCGAGCGAGCAATATTCACGCGATTGGTTACCACGCTCGCCCGAGACTAGGATCTTTGCTTCAAGAACCTTTCTAGCCAGGGGCGTCAGCCAATCAAAAGTCATCAACAAGGATAAGGATGGTTGCTAAACAGCCACCAAAAAGGGTGATGGGTGGCCGGGCCGTTGCAACTCGGCCTGAAAGTTTAGTGGCCTCCAGTACCTAAACTACAGTACCTAGATTTACTAGGGCACGCTACAGTGCAGTGCAGTGCAGGGGGGATTCATCAGGCAGTTGGTCCCGCCCGCCGTATCTACCCTGCTACCTAGAGGCAGGCGCTGAGGACCCATATTTGTTTCCTCCCCCCATCTTCATCCCCACGGCTCGCGCTCCTTCAAGATTCATTGACTTCCATATCTCTTGCTTTCTCTCCTTTGACCTTCACACGTCGTAAAACAAGGCCTGTATCTTCAATTCTTCCAAGGAAGTCTCACGATTGCCACTCTCTTAATCGTGTCTACTTCACTTCGTCAGTGTGCATTGACTCTGCATCCGACAACTATTTCTCTCACATTTCATTCATTCATTCACTACTTTGTTCTTGTATCCCACCCTGTCGCAGGATCGATCCATAGACCATAACCTATCACGGATACCAACCGATACAGCTATTTTCGACGTTGACCGTTCCTTTACAATCATCACTCGTTGTCACTGCAAATTCGGTCAACGTAAATCACTGTCTTTCTTGAAGAATCGACATATCGAATCACACCAGGCCTCACAAGTTCTGCTCTAGAAGCCGGATCTTGGAAGCAAAAGAAAGGACTGGATTCCTTTGTCTCACTACAAATTCACCAACTTTTGTACCGTTTCTTTTTCTTGCCCGCAAGCTTAGCTTTCGGCTGGCACAGCTTTTTAGCAAAGATTTGCCTCAAAAAGTAAATTTGTGTTGAGTCAGTGGCACGACGCTTTTTGACCCTCCATCACAAGACGTCTCAGTTGCAGCAGATCCTTGTCACTCACTGCTCGCCCAAATTCACATATAAACCACCAAAAGTCACCAAACAGACCTAGTCAATCAAGTACTAAATCAAGTTTTCAACAATGTCGCTCTCACGCGCTTTTACCACCAGAAAGGCCAAGAACGCCGAGACTGGGGACTCTCCCGCACCGCATCGCAGCAACTCGGCCCGCGATAGACACCATGGTCCTATTTTGCGACACAAAATTTCAGGCCCTGTTCAGCTTGTTCACACAACCAACATGCTGTCTTATAACGCCCCCGATATCCCATCGCCGCACGCCTCTCTCCGCACCAAGTCCTCGCTGCGATCTGTTGGTGAGGATTCCGAGGCTCCTTCAACTACCGAGTCAACTCCGCCTACGAGCCCGGATGTTTCTCCCGTGGAAGACTGCTCAGGACTTGTGCCGAACCACTTGTCAACCTACTTCACGGTTTCCGACAAACCCCATGTCATGCCACCTGCCAGGTCCAAGATCAGCGAGGCGCCCGCAATTCCTCAGCGATCGCCTTCCCACACCAAGCAGAACTCGTACGATGCCATCGCCCGCCAACGATCTGTCTCCCAAAGGTCTAGGGATTCAGAGAACTCCGTCTCCACAAAGGCTAGCTACACATTCTCTCGGTCATCATCAACTTCTACCAGAGCATCATCAGCCTCGTACGCCTCTGCCGGTCCCAATCAAAAGGTTCCTCCCATGCCTATCCCTGCAGTCCCAGCCGTCGTCCCAGCTCCTCCGCCGTCTTTCCAGCAGCGAGCTCTCAAGGACTCCCACCCCTTTGGTCATGAACTAGCACAAGTCACCGAACTCGCCGAGGAGTATAGCGCCAAGCCACTAAGCAAAGAGGACGAGGAGGACCACCGATATATCAAGTCTAAGGGACTCAAGAAATTCAGCGCCGACGACTATCTCGGCGACGTTCAGAACCTGATACTCAGCTTCTTTCCTGAGGTGTCACACGCCAAATCAATCACACCACAATGGATCTAAGTGCGCACCCAACGCCGAGACTTCGGCTTCTTTATTCAACAGTACATAATTGATAGACATTTTACGACCATGAAAGGGAGTCCGCGGTAGGACAATGGCGGGCATGACTAAAAGGCACATACATATCGGTTGCTCTATGAAGCAGCATTTATTCCCTCTTTGAAAATTTTCATTTTAGCACTCACGTCTGTCTCGGTTTGGATTGGTTTATTGGAGGAGAAAGGATACACGTCCAATATTTAGGTTACCATGTATTTGGTTCGGATATTGGCAATTGGGCGTTTGACAAGGCCATGAAGGAAACAGGACTGGATCTGACATGGATGGATGTACAGAGGATACCTTTTTTCTCCTTGATGGATGATTGATTGATTCTATCTCACGATTGTTGTATCTAGATTCACTATATTGGATCATACACACGAGCCTCCAACGGCATATTTTCTTTTATCACAGCTTTCGTCCCTTCACATCTTTGCCGGCATAAATATGGGGTTTATTTTTAAGTCGAGATGAAACTGCTGATCATGGACTTACACTGCGCCAATGCATCTCCAGGCGTGTGGTGCAATGAAACACGATGAAACTGCCCATCATTTCCAGTCCCAACCTTTATTTTTCATGCGGTACCTGTAGTTTTCGCATGTACCGTAGTGTGAATTATTCCTGCCTCTAAACCCCTGGCGATTCAACCGGGGCCGCTGCAGGATCGGAAACACGCCTCAATATAAGTCAAACAATAACCGATATTAGTTAGTCCAGCTAGTCAGCAGGGGGGTTTAAAAGACGTAAGGCTTGCTTGATATTTCAAGTTTTAGGTTACGAGTTGACGTATGAATTTCGTCTTTTTTCTTTCGCCTTGATTTTTCTTTCTTTCCCTTATTTAGCTATACATCACATATGTTGAGGAATTTGGGCTTCCAACGGTTAAAGGTGGCGTTTGGGTTCTGCTGTGACGCGTCTGGCTTCAGACTTTGATCCCAAGTTAAGGGGGTGGAAATTAAACTGCCTTTCAATATCTACTCATGATGTGCAATCGCGTGATTGAGAGTAAATAGGATGAGTGTTGTAAAGTCAATTGTGAGGTTAGCAATGGATATCAGTATCATGAAAAGTGGATTGATGCTTGAAGGTACATTAAACAACTACCAATAACTCTAGAAAAGTCCCATAGCTGTTTCTTAATTCTTCTAATAAAAAATCCTAAACTTAAACGTTTCAGCCATACTTTAATTTTTAATTGATCGGGCTTGCTGTGCTATGGCTTTTAGTATATCTAAAGGCCCTTTTATAGTAATGATTGGAATGTTTGGCTTAACCTAGAGCATTAGAATAAAATAATATTCCAGCCCTATGCCTATCTCAATCCTGAAACATTACGCCGAGAATATCACCAAAACCATACTTTAATTCCATCTTTATGAAACACTCACCTCTCAGCCAAAAGGCGATAGTCACGGCTCTTCGTGGCCAGACTTTGCGAGTTCCAAATCTCTACAATCTATTCCGCTCATGGCCTGAACATCAACCCAAACTGAACCGCCATCATGAGCATGTGAAACCAATGGTCGATCAAGCGGTCGACCGCATGGCCTTGAAATATCCGCTCATCGCCCGTCGCAAGAAAGACGACATTGCCAAGTTCGCCTGCTTATGGTACCCTCAGGCCCGTAAGCGGGAAATGGAGGCACTTGCAATCTACACGGCGTGGCTGTTGTGTTGGGATGACGCCGTCGATGCTAACGAGGGCGATCTGGCGGGCGACTTTGCACGTGCGGAGCGCTGGAGACTGCAGACTTTAGGCGTGGTTCGTGAAGCTCTGGCCGTTGACGGAATGGGTGCACGTGGTCCAGACGATGATCCGATTAACGACGTATTTCGAGATTTCGGTTCGCGGATCTGCGAGACGGCGTCAAGCGATCAGCGGCGGGTCTTACATGATGAGATACAGCTATTTACTACTAGCTGCGCGGCTGAGCAAGAACTGCGCCTAGCTAGTCGAGTACTAGACTACGAGTCTTATATGAAGCTCAGGATCGGCACCGTTGGTGGCAGGATGCTCTGCAGTCTTGTCCCGTATGCTACACAGGAGAGACTGCCGCAAGCAATTCTGTCGAGCCCCGAGGTACATCGGTTGTGGAAACAAGTTTGTGTTCTGCTGAGTCTAGTAAACGATGTATTATCCCTGAAGAAGGAGCTGCAGACAGATTGTGTCATTAACGCCGTTGCTGCCATTATGGAGCCAAACATGACATTGGATATGGTGGTTGTTGAGTTGGAAGCAAGAATGAGAATGGCAGTCAAGGAGTTTGACGATGCTGCAAGCAAATTGATCAAAGATACAGAATCGGAAGGAGAATTGCGATCCTTTGTTGAGAGATACGTCGAGGGATGTCGTTATATCGTTACTGGTACTCTCGAGTTTACGTTTGTATACCCGTGGAAAGATTCATGCCAGACAGCCACTAACTTCTTATAGGCTAACATCACCAAGATACAACATATTGAAGCTTGTACAGGAAGACGGTTCATTAAAAATTACTCTCTGATTCTATTTTGGTAGATAGTATTCGTCAATTTTCGGCAGATATCCAACCGACCTTAGGAGGGAGTTTAGTATCATCACACAGGGGACAAGGTATGATTTCAGGCGCGCAAGTCTCAAAGGGGGTTATTGCTCTTGAGTTTGTGTTCCCACAGACTTGACAAGATCCGTGATGGTAACAATCCTGTACCCCTGCCGCTTGAGTTCAGGAAGAACGGTTCGTAGCATTGGCGCAGTCCATGATCTCCGATCGTGGCAGATGATGATGGCTCCTGGATGAGCCATGCTCAAGATATGCTTTGCGTTGGTATCGGGATACGGTATTTGAGGGTCGTGAGGGTAAACACTTCCCAGAGTGATGCGGAAGCCCTGGTTTCCCAACACATCGCGCATGCGTCTGTTGAATATTCCAGATCCTGGGCGGAAGTAATTGTTGGGTAGGATTAGGTCATTGGCCGCGTATGCCTCAGTCAACATGTCTTTGACGAGATGAACTTCTTCGAGAAGCTTCTCGTTGCTGAGTGACTTGGACGGCTCATCATGCATGGCATGGTTGCCCAGCTCATGACCCTTTTCGACCAATTTGACAAGTGTTCCCTTGCGCCCCTCAACCTGGGACCCTATCACGAAGAATGTAGCGTGGGCCTCATTCTCCTCTAGAATCTGCATGATCTCATCGGTGTGGGCGGACGGTGCATCGTCAATGGACAGAGCAATGATCTTTTGGTCGGTCGGTATCTCGAAGAGCACGTCGGGGTACTTCCTCCGAAGCCAATTGATGAGGTATGTCGGAGGCTTGTAGATGCAGTAGGCCGAGTAGAAGGGTAGGATCAGGAGGCCTATGAGGGTAACTAGGACAATAAGGGTCGCCATTCGATTGCGCCTAACCCTACGCCGCAGTTTGGTGGGCAGGCGGAAAAGGGAGAGTCGGACCATTGGGGGGGCATCTACTGCTGGGTATTGCTCAGCTGCGGCCGCAAGTCCGATGAACGAGACTCTGGAGCCTGTACATGCTCCCTCTGGAGTCAAAGAGGAAAGAGGAGGTTGGCGATGATGGCGATGGTGTTGTTGAGGATGGGATGAAGCAAGGGTACGAAAAGGGGACCACGACCATGAACATGCTCGCCTCGGGTCCACCCGCACAGGCGCGCTTCTGCCGCGTCTGTTTGAGCCATTCATAGAAGGACGGGAACTAAAGATCCTTGCAGGTAACGCGGCACAGAGAAACGTTTCAGGGGTGAGGGGGTCCACCGTTAAGGTTCTAAAGGTGGACACAGGGCTGAGAAGCAGCACTGCCCGGTGGCACAGTCCCAGAACCGAAGCGCAGCACACCAAATAATAGCATCGCATGACATTTTAAGCAACATGTTCAAGATTGGCGAGACTTTACAAGCGCCCGACCTTGTTTCTTTGGTCCTAATTTTGAAGTACCTTGCTCAAGCGCGATCCACAAGGCTAGATCTTGTCGCACTTGAGCCGCATCGGCACAGAGTCTCGAATCGAGTCTCGGTTTCCGGTCCCCGGTCTACTATGATGCTCAGCTACTGGCTGCATAGGTTTCCCGGCTAGGTTGGCTGAACTATCTGGACGGATGTTTGAGACCCGGCGGAAGGCGTCTTCCCGTGCGAACTTTGTATACGTTTTGAACTTTGTTGTTGAGCGCAACTTGCACGATGACTGAACTTTGTCATCTTGTAATATGATGCAGTCATAAAGAGTGAGTAAAGGCATTTGTGACTAGGAACTTTGTCATATTGTGAGTAGTGTATGCCTTGAGTACCAGAGATGCTACTAGTTTAAGGATTTAGATATTCTCAATTGGAGCATTCCAGAGAGTCTGTCTGACTGATGGGAAAGCTTGAAACATCCAATCTCACGATACATCATTGAACAGCCTAATTCCCTCGAAAATGCCTTCCTTTGTGTGTCGCAATTGCTCGTATGACGTCCTATATCCCAAACTTCTAACTATTATGCCCTGTTATTGGCTGCGCAAGAGGATAATGGTCGAATCTTAGATACCCTCCCATCAAAGATGATACCTAAACAAGACAAGAACCTTTCGGCGAGCTGCGAGGACTGACGTCTTTCCCCATGCCCTGCAGGGCCCTATGACTCTAGGCTGTTTGTAGGTAAGCTCGCTGACTCTTCCAGGGGGGTTCTGGCTTTTTTGCACGGCCACCGTCACTTACAGGGCCTGGTTCCCGAAGCGCGCTCGTTTCTGATTGGTCTAGAAGCTGCGGCCTCCCGGCGTGCCCGCGAATAGGAACATTCAGCCACGACCGCAACTCTTGGATTTGGTAGAGGCATCCCATGATAGAAGTCGATATAGTCAAGGCCATGAAGAATAAATATATTAAACTAGTCTGTAGGAACATATCTGTCGAATACCAATCCATCTACTTCAGAGTATCATAGTTTACCTGGTCTTTGATTCTTTTTGATCATCATCACTAGAGCACAGGCTTCTTATTATCACTTACACGCAACCAGCCAATCATCAACGCCCTATCAACTAACAACCATGAGTCGCCGACAAGACCACGACCAAAGGCAATACAGCCAAAACTACTACACAGACAGCTCTAGGAACTGGAGCGAGGAAGCTGTTAGAGGCAGCTGGGACTCCAACTACCAAAGAACAACATCAGCCAACACATCTCCTAGAGATCAGTCCCAAGCATGGAGCAGACCAAGTCCCCAAGCCTATGATAGACGTCAGAACATGGTGAACCAATGGCTTGGTCAACAGTATCAGAATCAGTACGGCAGCAATGATCCCTCGATGGCTGCGGATACTGTATCTGATTTTACTACTCCTACCACGTCACCTGCCTTTAGCGACTCTCCTACCTTTCCTTCTCGGACTCAGGATACACCAGCATACCAAACTCACGTTGCGGCCAATGACTTTCTTGCACCACCCTCAAGAACTCCCATTCAACACCGTCAGTATGACAACCACTACTACACCGGTGCTCCTTCATCTTCTCGAGGATCGACATCATACAACCGTTCAGTTGATTATCGACATATGGAGTCTCGATCTTCTGACCAAGATCTTCGAGGCGTCGGATCCTTTGCTGATAACGACCGCTCTCGGTGCGTCTCATGATCTCTATTACTAAATACCTCTTACAAAAAACTAACGTATCTTTATAGTCGAGAAGTCAAATACAAACCACTTGGTAACTGGTTTGGTCTCTGGCTGCCTCCTACCGAGTGAAGCTGGCCATATCAAAACTAAAGGTTTCCCGATATAACTTCGACTTCGATTCTAAGCAACGATTTTACACGAATTTCTATTTACGAAAACACCACGAACAGCGAAAATTGTGCGTCTACTTTCAACTCAAAGGCAACAAACCCCTTTTCTTCTTTTCTCTTTCCTCTCTTTTTTTCTTTTCTCCATTTCCATTTCGATTTCCTTCCCCCCCTTCTTTCCCTCTTACGGATAGAAGTTTCTGAGACGGGCGACTATGAATTTCCTTGGTTTCTCTTTATATGTCATTTCCTCGACAAGACATTCACACTCCCTGGACACTGAGCTATATCCGTGTTCTCACAAAAACTCTTCCCATTCTCACAATCATCCATGTATACTTACTTAGAGTTACGACATTTACGTTCGCTGCATTTCTTTTTGGCTTGTGGAAGCTAGGTTTTCTCCTTTCATCCAGTGATTTCTTTATTTTTCTTCATGAGTTTCCCTTGATCGATTTTGACCTTTCTCTCTATCGCAATGAATGAATGCTTTGTCCAAGATTTCCTTTTCGTTTCCTTTCCAGACCCTTTATTTCTCTCTCAACGCCTCCAGACCTTGGAGAAGATCTTGCTTCAGATCATCTAGACCTTCAACACCGATGCTAACCCGCAAAAGCTTCTTGTCGATTTTAGGATCCGTCATAGCACGCCACTCGATAAGACTCTCAACGCCCCCCAAACTAGTAGCATGGTGGAAAAGCTCCAGCTTGGAAGGCAAACGCTTAGCATGCTCTCCGTGTCGGAGATAAATCGAGAATACTGGCCCGTAACCGTTTGGCATCTGCTTTTGTAGCCAGCTGCCTTCGACAGACGCTTCGGGTTGCAGACTGGCATGTTGGACTCGCTCGACGAGGGCACCGACTACAGACGAGGAATCTCGCTGTTGCTCGACCAGCCAGGCGACAAGAGCAGTCGCAGTAGCACTCTGACGCTGAACACGAAGTTCCAAAGTTCGCAGTGAACGAATACCCAACCAGCCTTCCAGACTACCCATAACAGAACCAATGAGCATACGGTCACTGAGAAGAGCAGCCTCCCAATTGGTATGCTTGCGGTTAACAGAAAGTGTACCACAGAGCATATCGGAGTGGCCGCCAAAGTATTTTGTCCCACTGTGCATAACCACATCAACGTCGTACTGGAAAGGGTCTTGCAGAGGAGGCGGGGCAAATGTCGCATCAACAGTCAAGTAAGCGCCAGCCTTCTTCGCTTTCTCCGCATACGCAGCTAGATCGCGTGCTTCGCCCGTTGGGTTGAGAGGTGTCTCGACGTGGATGATATCACCAGGCTCAAGGTCCTCAACGGCACAGTCAAGGGGCAGAACTTTGAGGCCTGTTAGACGGGACATGATGCTGATAACACCATGACAGCCGTGGTAGCCGTCTCCGATGGCAATGCGCTTGGGGTTTAGGTGAACCAGCATAGCATGGAAGGCGGATAAACCAGAAGAGTAAGTTACTGTTGGTGCACCGATGATGGATGTCAAGACAGCCTCGAGACGGGTGGTGTTTGGACCAGTTGCTCTGGAGTAGACATGAGAGTCAAGAGGGTTGCTGGGCTACATAAGTTAGTATAGAAGTTTGTAGGTCTTTATAGATGAAAAGCCATCCGACTGCAGTGTCATGATATGCTCGAGGATCGAACTCATGATGGTGTCGAGAATTTATGACATGTCGCAACCCAAGCATGATATATCATGACGGTTTGAGAAGAGATCAGCACTCACATCAGTATTATCCCAGGGCCTCAGCGCATCAGGATCGTCGCTGTACCTGAAAGTCGTGCTGACATGCATAGCCGGTGCAACTGCCCTGTGAGACTGGATACCATTATCGGCATGGACGGCGCGGGAAGCCAGCGATAGTCCGGCAAGTTTGTCGTCAAGTCCGGCCTGAACCCCCGCAGTACCGTCCGGGACCGAAGGGGTGCCATTGAGGTTGGTCGGAACTTCGTCAGAGGCCATGATATGAGATCTTAAGTGGTGATGTTGAGTTGATAGATAGAGAGGTGAGGGGCAATCTTGGATACCAGATGAGCTATTCGGTATTGGATCTAAGCGACTCCGTATCAAATTATGACGCGACTTGAAACACAGACTTGTTGATCGATTTATGAAGAAAAAAGTGAAATATAAATGAAAATGCCAAGATGAATTCCCCTTCATTTAATGATACCGCGCCCTCCGAGGAACAGACAGAGCGGGGCGTCCATTCCCCTTCGGCAATGGCATCACGCAATTTACAAGTGGGTGCAAGTATTCGACGTGACTCTTGAGTCCGTCATCGGCCTGTCTTTTATGATGTTTTATGATTGTCAAAATAGCCATTCTTAATGGAAACAATGTTTCTATTCCAAGTCTACTCGCAAATACAATCAGTCAGGCTCGGGGCATGTCCAACCACGCTGGGCGTTTTGAACTATTCAATCTCAAAGAAGTACAAACTCGGCAATTCATAAGTATCACAATCAAAGAGCCCAAGAGATAATTGCATGGAAACACATGTCTTCTCATTACTATTATGTAACCCATATCTTGTCTTCGACAGACATGACTCTCTAGCACATGTTGTTGATTCATCTCAGGCGTCTCAGCTCATTGCACAATCCGTAGGCCTTCTCTGTATGATCCATCCAATGCAGAGCCGATTGCGCAACCAAGTTGTACCCAGCGTAGTCTCGTAGCGAATGCGTTTCTAGCATTATCCCAGCCCCTGTAACCGATAACGCCGGAAATATAAAACGAAAACTCCAGGTATCTCTAATACAACATAGAAGGGTAAAAATTCAACCAATCATGCATTTTATTGCATTTCCTGACCCTCGGGCGAAACAGTGACCTTGGGCGGTCCGTTGTCCATGGGTGTAAGCTCTGAACCTTGGCCACTTTGAGCTCTCTTGCGACCATGCATGAGGAATCGAGAAACAGAAGGGTTGCTTGAAGGGTCCCTGTCGCGAGAGTCGGAGAATTTGGAGAAAAAACCACGCTTCTGGGGCTGTGTCTGCTGCGCCGACTGTTGCTGCTGCTGCTGGTACTTGTGGTCGTCCAGGCCGACATCTTCGAAGCCTTCCTCGGCCGTTGGGGGTTGCTCAAACGATCGCTCGACCGCAGATCTGGGCATGCGGGGAAGACGAGCAGAATCAAGACTTTGGCGCGCAGGGAAGTCGCTGTTGGGCATGGGTGACCGTGCAGAAATGTCCTGGTAGCTGTGTTAGTTACATGTTGGTTGAATGCCAGCCAACTACGTGCATGCGGCGGCTAAGGAGGGAAATTCCATACGAATGAGCGACGGTAAGAGTCAAAAGACTCTCGCGAGATTGAGAAGTGTTCGATATCGCCGAGGCTGCTTCTTGTATCTGTCGAGTTACGAGTTGACAGGTACTTTCGTGGCCACTGGCCCTTCTCTTCGGTGGGGGATGGCTTTGCGACCGTTAGTTGTGGACTTTGTCATTTTACAGATTGGCTCAGAATAAAACGTACAGGAAGATAGACGCCACTGTCATTGACGACTGTTGAGACAAGTCAAGAATTAGCCAAATTCTAGAGGTCTTGTGACGAAATGCGCAATGCGCCGCTTCATGGCTTGCTCCCCGCCATAGGAGTGGGAAGGGAAGATCATGAGGGACGGCAAGCGACAAGGGTCCTGAGACATACCACTCATCTTGTATTCGCCATTGTCGCGACCTTGACTTCGGATGCTTAAAACAGGTTTGGACTTTGAGCCAACAGTGTCGACTTTCTCGAAGCCCGGGGCGGTATCAGGGCGCTGATTCTCATCTTGGACGACGACGCTACCAGGGCGACGGGCGAAAGGGTTGCGGATAGGCATGATGATAGACAAGCGGTGGATATTTGCTTAGTGGTTGTTATAAGAGAAGATGATGGCGTCGGAAGAGATTGACAAGATGAGAGAGCGAGATGCAGAGACTATATTGATGTGTGGTTATAATGTGGATACCTCAAAAAGTATGTAAGGAAAGTAAAATCTGAGATCGAAGAAAGGAAGGAAGGAAGGAACAAGATTTCGTTCGAGGGGGGCAGGCGCGATGTTTAAGTTAATTGACTTTTGGAGCCCGGGGAAGGCGGGATGTTGGAACCCAAGACGGGATGTCTAGGATTGGGTGAGATTGAGCAAGAGAATTGGGACTCTTCTTTCTGGTGGATCGATGGGGACAGGAGGGAGAGTGAGACTTGGCGATTAACTCAGTATAGTAAGTAATTCGAGTGAGAAAATTACATTAGTTACTAACTAGTAGTTACAGTATCTATTGTGCTTTGCTGTACAGTACAGTGGATAAATGAATCGGATACGTGTATGCGTGGCACCACCGAGTCGGGTCAAATCCTTCTACTGTTGAGAGGGTGTGAAACAAGCATTTAGAGAGAGTCAAAGAATGGACCGATATGTTTTCCATAGTCTATCCCCCACTGCAATTAAATTAAAGGTCTCTTCCATGGGGAGTACTGTGATGGTGCAGTGCAATTGCAAGAAATTCGAGAAAACAAGCATCAAGTCTCTACGCTAACATAGCCAAGCATTGCTTCGTTGTCTGCGTAGCAGCAAGTATACACAGCCATCTTTTCAAATGCATGTCAGCCGAGCATCGCCAGTTGTAGATCAGCACAGCACAAGCACAGCACTAGAGTCAGGTCCCAAGGTAGGGTTCAGGGACTTGATTGACACCGGGTATTGCCAAGACTAGAAGGGTCAACGCTTACCGTCATCGGTCGAGCAATGATCTTATTGGAGTCTAGACACACACACCAACTTCAAGTCGGCGCATAACTGCTGTATCCGTCGTCGTGACAAGCAAGATCCGGGGAGTCCCTTACTTCCGCGGCCCTGATGGTGTCCAATCCGATACACTGTGCTTTGATAGGCGTTGGATGGACAGTTCAGACAATACTACGGTAGATTGATCCTGCAGCGGACGGAACGGCACCTCAACCTACCTACCTACCTAGGTACCTACTGTATCCTCAACTGATCGACGTCCATGTCATTGTCATCAACCAAGGCAGACTCCTAGAAAAGTCCCAGATTTGGAAATGCTAAGTTTGGATCTTGTTCCGTTCTGTTCAAGGGTATGTATTGTGCTAACCCTGACTTTTCTCATTTCTTGGTGGTGGTGAGGTTAAATTGATTGCTGCTGTAGAGTATTTCTTTCCTATGACGACTTATTGATGGTTCCCTGATTTAGAACCAACCCAATCGCCCGCCAAGACTTGGTCTCGAGCGTTCATTGATTCCAAGTTGGGGGTCGCTAAAGTCGTGTCTTGATGTCAAGACTCTTTTTCCCCTTCACTTTCTCTCCAGTTGGTTTTTTCTAGTCTACCTTGCCTATCTGGGTACTGGCTGTATTATGTATGCACCCATATTAAGTGCAGGCGGTAAGAATGGTTCAACCAAAATGCCCATAATCCGGGATATCCGAACAAGGTGGATCGATTCTCAAAAGTTGTCCCAGAAAGGGCCCGACCCGCCGATCCGGTCTTTATCGGAGTCCCACTAACAGCCACCGGCCGACATTAAGTCCCGGCAGTCCAAAATGCCGACGCCGACAGCCCGTCTGGTGGCTACAGTACAGTAGCATGATTTGGGAAACTGCGATTGGGTGGTTAAATGAATTCCATCAAGCTTTTTCCCTCTTCTCATTCTTCAGTACGTACATTTGACAGAAGAGAGAGACGTTTTCATGACTCAAGAAAGACATCACAACGGCTCATCTCGTTGCACCAATTCTCAGCACCCACATTTACAAAGTCGGGATCTGTCACTACCCGAAACACGTTTCGACATGTTCATATTGTGCATTTGAGAATGACTACATAGGTCGATGGTTACAGTACTGTACTGGCATAGTGCCCGATAAACGCTGTTTGATTTGACCTGTCAATGTTTGGTTCAAATCTTGGTAGGTTTGTATTTAATTGGCTGGAACCAACACCTATGCCAAACATAAAGTAACAACACAACCTGATCAGGACTATGTATAATTTATTGAATGAGTAGTAGGATCTTATATTTATTTTAAACCACCCAATCCTTGGCATCGCTATGGTTTAGAGTGCTGGAGTATAATCCTAGGTGGTTTACTCTCAGATCCATTGTCAATGCTACTATCAGATCTAGCCTCCAGGAGACAAACAATATTGCCTGTCATTCTATTGGGTGTATAGACTTGTTACTGTGTAATCAAATTTAATCTAAGCCAGGCTTCCGATAATTATTGAAAAGAACGCTTCCGCACCTCATGCAGGTTCGCGTCTTGATCTCGTATTGGTATACATCTTCTGCGTGAAGGACGTTTTCCCCTTGCAGCCATCATTACCATCTAGAGGTGGTCTAAGTAGTTTCATTTGTTTATGAATGATTGACTAACTTGAGAAAAAGTAAGAAAATAGCCATCATATCGACCTGTCAATGTTGTTCCCCGAGTGACACTGCCCATCACCAACCGCGCACTTGCCTACAAACGAGACGCCACAGTGAATCAGGGAAAGAGGAACTCCCAACACGTTCTCCCTACCTACCTGCGTTTTCAAATATAGCGAAGAGAACCACGTGCTCCGTTCGGAAGACGGTATCATGAGGCTTGTTTGTAGACCTTGCCTCTGTTTCCCTGCGTTTACTCTTGTCCCATCACTCACTCTTTTTTTTTGGAACCTGGATTGCCATGCTACAATTTTGGTGCCTCAAACATCGAATTCAACCGAATGTATTTTTTGAAAAGCTGAACTATCATCTTCTCTTTCTTTTTTCCTTAACTCGGGGGCCCTCCGAGTGTCACCATTCATTCGTACCTTCAGCCTACCATGGGGGCCTTCTTTGTAAGCTGGGATCTTTGGCAAGAGATGACCTTCGTATGTATACACACTATCGACTCTAGTATCTAAGCATGTTGATCTACTAGTTTTTCTTTTGCAGGCTGTTAGCTAACTTCGCACACCAAGGTTCTCGGCTGTTGCATCGTTCTTGTCTTTGTTGCTGGACTTCTCAAACTATGGTGGTCCAATCGCGCAATGCGCCGCCACGAACTCATCGACGAGGAGAAGCGGGCAAGGTTATCGCTAATGTCATACTGCGGTATCCATAACATGCGGACTCCTGAGATCCCCTTCGGTATTCGTGCGATTCAGAGTGGCATTGAGGTGGAAGGTATCTGGATCTCACGACCTAATTCGCCAGAGTCCTACCAAGTCACACCTTCAGCTACATTAGTCGGTCGACGTATCAGAATATCAAAAGGAAAAGGAAAGATGATTGACCTTGTGTCATCAGAGTGCCTAGCATCGACATTCAACTCAGAGACTGGGCATCCTCGCTCACTGGGCTTGGGCGTTTTACAACAAGAGGACATAACCCCAATAACGAACATGACAGGACCAGAAACCCCCACCAAACCAAGGCATGTGACTGTTCAAGATCAAAACATCGACTCAATTACATATTGTGATCGCATACAACATGTCGGGTTTCCGTCGTAAATCCGTCGGATTGTTCCCGATTTGGAGTATTTCCCCAAGTCCCCCAAGTCGGTAGCCAGATCTAAACGCCATTCGTTGATACAAAACATTGGAGAAGCAACATCCAGACGGGTCTCCCGCGGGAAGGCAAATGGCTGTTCATGTATAAAACAATAGATGTCTCTTTCAACATGGCTTTCCTTTGTTCCTATTTCCTGCTCTCGTTCTATTGCCATGCGGACCATCAAAACAATTAGGAAACTTGACCAATACCAGCTGAAACCCCAACGGCTTCTTTGTAGGATCGCAGCTACTACAATGGCTTCTTCTCACGTTATACATGACATAGCAACCAGGGGGTTTGATGATGCGAAGTCTTATGACACACATCGGCCCTCTTACCCTCCTTCTTCTGTCACCAATATTCTTGGACGTCTTGGTCTTGAGGGCCAGCCCGGCGCCAAGATCATAGACCTCGCAGCCGGCACTGGCAAGTTCACTGAACTTCTGGCTGCTAGGCCAGAGGGCTATGAGATCGTCGCTATAGAGCCGTTGGATTCGATGAGGAACAATCTCGCAGCCAAGCAGCTCCCCAAAGTGGACGTTCAACCTGGTACGGCAACCGATATGAAGCATGTGAGTGATGGATGGGCAGATGGTGTGATTATAGCACAGGTAAGATATACATTTGCCTCGGCATTTTCATTGAAGAGACATCGTACTAGTAGGGACTGAAGCTGACATCAACAAGGCATTTCACTGGTAAGTCACTGGCTCTCGAGATAGAGAGTATACCCTAACGAAGCCCAAGGTTCGCCAAAGAAGAATCCCTCCAGGAAATCCATCGAGTTCTAAAGCCTGGTGCCAAACTTGGACTGGTCTGGAACGTTGATTCATGTAAGTGCTTCACAGATAAAGCCTCCTCTCAGTTGATGTTCCTCGAGACTGACCATAATCTCAGACAACCAACCCGAGAGTTGGCCTGCACCTACGGGCTGGGAGAAAGAGTTGCTGGATCTCAACTTTAGAGAAAAATCAGACAATGAGCCTCGTTTCCGAGACCAGGTCTGGAAGCAGGTCTTTGAACGTCAGGCCGGAGCTGAAAAGCCGTTCTTCTCCACGCCTATAGAGACTGACAAGGTTCCATGGTCGGTTTGGTTGACACCCGAGGCCTTGTGGGACAGATTCAACACCCTCAGCTGGAACGCCCTCCGACAAGGTGAGGAGCGCCGGCTCTTTAGAGAGAAGTATGACAAGATAGTGAAAGGGGGTGGCGGCGAGTTCAACGACAAGGGCGAGATTGAGCTTCATGGATGCACTTTCATTGTCTGGATAGGAAAAGTTGACTCCTAAGCTTTAGGGTACAAGAATAAACGATATAAAAGCCTGGTATAAAGTAGCATAAACTGAATGACTAACTTTGTCTCTTATGCTTTGGTAGCCGACTTTTCTAACACCCTGCGGTCTGGGTATTACGACTGGATAGTCCTTGCATGGGGTAGCTTGAAATGGTTAATTCTGATATGAGTTTAGGCGTGAAAAAGTGTGTCGGATTTTCATTATGCATCAATATCTCATGAGTCTGCTGAAATATACATGACTATCGATTTGTTAGTATACATGCCGATTGAGGGAAACGTGTCATTGTCACTTACCGTTGTTTCCTCTCACAAAGGCGTCACCGTATTCCCTACGCTTCTGACCATTGACATACTCTGCTGTCTTTTCCAACGCGATGTTCATGTAGCCATCCACCGACTGAAGCTCGCCTGTGTATACCAGTCAGTGTCTTTCCAAGTAGATGTATCATGATTGCCCATCATATGCCAGGCCGTGCTGTGATATTGATGGGTAAAAGGCGCCAAAGACTCACCCTTGTAGACGACACCAGAGTTGAGCTTGACAGTGACAGGGTTGCCGATGATGTCGCTGAGGAAGCTTGAAGGGTCCTTGCCCTCTCCTTGAGAAATGTTGCCGTTTTCCATGGTGGCAGCGGGGGGTTGGTTGGTTCTGTAAGGTTGGGGTGGTGCGGGAGGTTTGGTGGTTGTTGGTGGTTGATGATATCGAGCTTGTGGGGTTGTTTGGTCAAGTCAGAAAGATTGATGCCTCGTTATGCTGTTAAGGCTGGACCGCAAGCGCACCCACTCGCACTGTGAATGGCTCGCCCGCTGTGAGGTCGCCTAACATCCCGTTACAGCGGCACGAAGCGGGGGGGTATTTTAGGGATCCAACCTGCCCAGGTCGCTATTTTCTGCCCAGTTAACCTCCACATATCCATCAACCATCAACCATCCCACCTGCATTAAAGTGGGCGCGTTAAGTGCATCGCATCGTACCGCACCGCACCGCACCGCATCGCGCCTGCAGTCCTAACGTCCATTCTCTCTCTACATATTCTACATATTCTTACGCTTAATCACAGACGCAACTACCCTTGTGTTGCGCTTTACGCATCCTTGCTTTCTGTGCTTTATATATTATAAAGCAAAAGCTTCAAACTTGCTACCATTCTTATTTCGTGCAGGCTAACAAGCAACTCTGCGCCAACATGAAGAAACTGCCTTTCAAACCCACTGCGCTACGCAAGGTTGCCCCTAGGCCATCTCAACCAGAAGATGCAAAGGATAGTGACGATGATGGACTGGCTTTGTTTCGCCGTCGAAAAGAGATGGCACCTATCATGGCAGCCGATCTGGACCGACGCTTGAAGAAACGTCGCGCAGTTGAGTTGGAGGAAGAGCGTCGACAACTCGAGACTACTGGAGAGAAACGAGTGCGCGACGAATCTGAAGATATTCAAGACTCTATGGCTCACAGTGAAGATGATTCCAACAATGTTCAGGAAAGCCCTTCAACCGTCCAACCAAGCCACGAGACTCCCACTACAGAACAGGCTTCGACACAAGATGGAGCTGACTGCACCAGGTTTGTCGCTTTGCTCTACAACTCAGAGCCATCCTCTAACTCTTCTAGTGAACTTGTCACGCCTCCTCCCTCCAAGCGATCAAAGGTTGATTCCAGCTCGACTCAGAAGCCACGGCTGAGCATGCAGACCGACGACGACGAGGATGAAGATCCATTCCCCGATGCATCGCCAACTCCACGGATACGCCCACAGCCTGATTCCCCAAGTCCAATTAGAAGTCGAAAGCCAGAGATCACGCCACCACAGCCTAAACAAGCTACGCAAGCCATTACAATTGATTCTGACTCGGATGATGAGACAAAGCCCGGTCAGTCGACGACGCGACGAAGCAGTAGCACCGAGATCAACTTGACCTCGACAAAGCCTTCTAAGGAACCTACACCACCACCAGCGGCGGAGGACGACGAGTTTGCCGAGTACATTCGCAGAGCTGAAGAGAATCGTGCCCGCCAGCAAGCCTTGCAATCCGCCAACACGAACGCCTCGCCAAAGAAGGAAGTGATCAGTATCATGATCACAAGCACGATACCCAACTCTGGCGTCTTGGTGGCCAAGTTCCTGTTTGACAAGCAGCTCCGTGTCGCACGCGATGCATGGGTGAAGCACCAGCGCAAGAAGGGCTTGGATCTCAACCCCGATGACATCGTCCTCACGTGGCGACGAAGCAAAATATACAACACCTCGACCCTCACTAGTTTGGGCATTCGACCAACTGGCAGCGGAAGGGTAGAGGCTGACGGTCTTGGCTCCGCGGGATTCAAAGACAACCGGTCCGTGGTACATATCGAGGCATGGACCCCCGAACTTTTCCAGGAGATGGAGCAGAACGAGGAGCTGCAACGCAGGCGGGACGCAGGGGAACTTTCCGAGGAAGAGGAACCCCAGCAGGAGGAGAGAGAGAAATTCATAATTATGCTCAAGGGCCGGGACATCGAGCCACTTGAATGCAAGGTCATGCCAGAAACGACCGTCGACACCCTGATTGCCGTCTTTCGCAAACAGCGCCAGATCGGTACTGACAAGGAAGTATCCCTTTGGTGGGATGGTGATCGTCTTGAGGAGCACGTCGAGATGGAGCAGGCCGAGATCGAAGAGCATGATACAATCGAGGTGCATGTACAATAAAGCAGGCGGCTACGAGCGAATTTTTGGAGGACATTATGCTTGTGGCAAATGTGAAAGGTACGGACGGACAATGGTGTGATGGCGCTCTACGGATATGATACCCAGGAATACAATTTCGAGTTCTCTTTACGACGATTTCAGAGTATAGTCCTACTATGTGATGGCACGACATGAGTATTTGGCTCTAAGCGCGTCTATTATCGCCTCTATATGATTATGACTGGCCCAAGCCATCTACCTAGCTGGAGGGTCTCTTCCTAAACGCCTCTATTCCGCAGGCCGAACCGGGCACCCTTTGCCTCGGCCTCTTGGTATAACGGAACATGCACCTAAATAAACAAATGTAACCCCACCAATAGTACACATCATTGCTGTCCATGGTGCCAGTCCCGGCAACTGCAGCTTGTGTCATATAACCTTGGTATAAACTAACCCCGTACTCCGTGAATGCCAAGCAAAGGCAATAGATAACAAGATACTAGCCATCCGATGTTTTCCTATAATTTATGATTCGATCCTGGCTGCACCGTTTCCTAATCGATGAGACCCCGCATGCCTGATGGAACGGACTTTGGAGAGATTGTGTCTACTTTGGTGGTCGTCACCGGAGATGAAGGACCAGTAGAGGTATTGTCGGCGTTTGAAGTGTGTGTAAGAGGATTGCCAGTCGCTTTTCGCTTCGCGGGAACCCTTGATGCGGGTTTCTTCGCCTTGTCCTGATTTGTAACATTTTTGACCGTCTTGAAAAGTCCCACTGCTGGAGTAGTGGGTTTGGGTTGAGCGGGCTTTCTACCACGTTTTCGTGACTTGGGCGCCGCTGTAGCGGTTGTTGATTGCTGTCCGTTGAAAGAAAGCGTGCTTTGTTTCTTTCCCGGCTTCTTGGCTGCTGAAATTTTGGGGCTTGCGCTAGGGGTTGGAATTCCTTGGGCCTGTTCGACTTGTTTTGATTTGGCAGTGGCCTTCTCATCCACGTCCTGGTCGGCTGAGGGTGAGCTCGCCGGAATATTGACCTCAAACGTTGTCTTGCTGTTAGCCAGACGTTTTTCTAAATCGAGGTCTTCTTCCTTTGTCAATTCGTAATTTTCACCGATGGAGAAATCCCAATGAGGTAGGTTGGCGAGACGAGCAACGTTGTCGCATTTCGATCGCACGACGATATCCCAACAATTCTTCAAATCGACACCTTTGGGCTCATCGTCCAAGTTAATCCAGATGGCAACACCGTTTTTTCGTCCCCGTGTGACTTGACACATCTCCCTGACAAGTCTGCGGGTTCCAGGAACCTTGAGAGTAGTACCGACAACCACAACGGCATCAGGACGCGCCTTGAGATCCGCACTTGAAACGTTTCCGATAGCTTCTTCATCCGGGTTGTACTCGTTATAAAGTACAAATCGCGGTCGTAGTCTTCCAATACCGTGGCTGCGTTTTCCTGCATGAGCTGTTCGAACTTCGTCAAGATCTTTGCATGTTGGGCAAAGTGGAGGCTTTGGGCCGTTGAAAACCTCGCCGTCGAACTCCTGGAGACTGCTGCATTTAGTGCAAACCATTTTTTGGAGGCCACCGTGCAACTGAATGGTGGTGGGCCAGGGGCCTTTGGGGTTGAGAGGGACTTGAGTAGCCAGAGGGTCCATTGATGTATCTATGCAATCAATGTTTTGTGAGTAAAGTCGTAGCAATCGGCCCTCGTTGGCCAGAGATGCTAGTAAGTGGTGAAACTGTGTAGGTTTGGCACTTTTTGTCATGGCAGCCATTTCTCGGACCATGGCATGAAAAGATTCGGTGGTGTCGTCGTGTTTATAAACCGAGGCATCGAACAAATGTTTGCCGGAACCTTTAAGGTTGTGTTGATTTTTCACAGTTGCGAATAGGCCGGTGGATGATCGAAAGTCGGGAATCCCAGCCGCAACAGAAATCCCAGCGCCAGCGATGACAACAATCTTCTTCTTCTTGCGTAGTGTATCGAGAAGCCTGTTTAGTTGACGAGTATCTTCTTCTGTTTGTTCTTCGTCGGGCTTCATAAGGTCCAAGTACTCGGTTGTGCGTTCTTTCGGAGGCGAAATTCGACGCTTTTTGGCAGGCGGAGGGCCTTGAGTAGAGGCATCGAGTGGTTTAGCGACAATTTCGTCTTCGGACGGGAGATCGGACATCTTGGCAGGAGAGTGAGGGCCAGAGACTGTCGTTGAAGGTGAAGGATAGCGCTTCGTAGGGTCGAGCATGGTGGGCGACGAAGGCGCGGACGGTGTTTTAGAAAGGGTTGAGAGCGGTGATGAGAGAGTTGAGTTTTCTCCATCAGGGATGGAGGATAAAGGACTCGAAGGAGTCATTGTGGGCAGGTAGAGTTTGTTTCTTGTCGAAGAAGTAAGAGCGGATGAGTGAGGAACAGACGCGAGGCTACCTGGAGCTTGAAAGGAGGGCGGACGGCATATATACTTGCTCTAATTGCACATGATTGCAATCCAAAGAGAAGTCGAAAGGCCGGTTGTTTGTATTGTGTAGAGGTGTGGGAATTAATTCGGGGTGAAAGAGCACTGCGGAAAGTGCAGATGAAAGAGCCCTCAAGAGTATTAGTGGCTGTCGAGTTAAAGAAGAAAGAATTGCGAGTGTTCGAGTGTAAAAGCAAAGCGAACAATGTCAAAGCGAAAGTGTGAGTTGAAAGAGGCAAAACAAGACAAGGCAAGGCAAGGCCGTGCAAGGTCAACCCAAATCAAACCGGGGGTGGTGGGAATGACGAAGAGTTGCAGTCCCAGAAAGCGGGTTTCGGGGGGGAAAGAGGATGTTAGCGTGTTGCAGCGTCTGCAAATGCCCCTTGTCTTGCAGTTGCAGCACAAGACACAAACGAGCCAGGGCTCAGCTGGGTCTCTTTTTCGAGTCTCGAATTAGCGTTTAAGCCACAGCCAACACAGAAAAGAGAGAGACAGAGAGACAGAGAAAAACCCGCACTTGCTCACTACAACGCCGCTTAGTTTGATGATCGCGGCAGAGCGCCCTTGCTAGTTAAAGGTGGGGATAGTTCAGGGACTTTGTAGGTGGGCCAATGTGCTGGGGCTGTGGCTGATGTGTTCAAGGTTGGTTTGTTGATGTTTACATGCAGGTCGCAAGAGCAGTCATAGGAGAGGATAGGAAGTCGGTGACATCAGTAGAGGCTGTGTGAGGTTATGCTTTGCCCTGCGCAGCTATTTCGCTGTCATCTAAGCTGACCCTTAAACGAAGACGGGCGTTTAGTGATAATGATAGGCTAGATTATGCTGCAGGCACAACTTGCATGAGGTCAGTGACAAGGGTAAATAGCCGACAGACAGCCTTGAGGACTGACTCTACATATACTCTTTGGAAGTCTCTGTATTTAATCGATGTTAAAAACTGCATCAGTAACCAATGTTGCGGTGAACTATTCGACATGTATTGCCCTACACCGAGTTTTGGAGTTTTGGGCATCCGCACCACCTCTATCGTACTCTGCCCTTACCGAGGGGCTGGTATGATGATTCACTTTAGACTGCATGCAGTGTGTGGCAGCCCAACTCTGCAACTTGCACTCCGCTTATTGGTCCACCTCTTCAACTCCTTCATTGTTCATCTGAACAGCAACGTCACAAAAACTACCTACCTACTAATACACTGCATAATACTGGCAAACAGATTTATCCAATTGCTTCACTGTTCGTCTCTTTAAGTTGCATAAATGCCGCGGTGATTGTACTTCCTAAAATGGCTACGCCACTTTAACACTATGCAAGTAATTTCCGCCATACGCTGCCACTTCGAATTCATTAAACAAATAATTTAGCGATCATATCTGTATGGATATGTCTGTTTCACGCAAAGTCAGTCCACTGGCTCTAGGAAATATACTTCAGCCAGCCATACGCAGGTGTACAAACGTGCACAACTGACCGACTGATCAGCCCACATGTATCTGCTCTGCCAGGTGCACCCTCACTAGCAACACAAATAACCCAACTACTAATAAAGGCACTCCTAGTACAAACCACAGCCACTAAACCATTCACATCTGCTGATATGTCCCCTAACCTCAGCCATTTTCAACCGAAACGGATAAGACGGAAAGAGATGCAATTCACGACGTGACATCACAAACGATAATCCTAATTCTGTATGGATTCGGTTCATCCATCGGTTGCCTGAGAGACGCTATACTTTCCTGTTGGGCCCTGAACCTTGAACTCCACACGCCTCCACAGGTGGATACTATCATCCATGCTTTCGTGCAGATATATTAGACGCGATTAGCGCGCAACCCCATTTCTTTCACTTTAGCGCAACCTCCTACAATAATCAATCAATCAATCGATCAATCAATCCATACATGCATACATAGATACGGCAATGTCATGACTCCTCAAAAGTAGCGAATTGGTTCAATAGTACATAGAAATCTAGGGTATGTCAAACATGTTTATCGTATAGTACATTTATCAGCATATATCTTCAACTGCTCAGTTGGGCCGCGGAATCGACTGTCCGTGTCGAGGCACTTGGGGTCCAATATGAATCACCTCTTTACCCCGATCTCCCCTCTTACGGTTGATGAGTTCCATCCCCAAAATTCCTGACGCGAGACCAAACAAGTGCGATGCAAGATCGATCTGAAGCTTGACCGTCTTACCAAGCGCGGCAAGCTGCGGCACGCACAAAAGTGCTAGGAAGATAATACCTGGCACACCATCTTGAGGCAGACCAAAGAACCTGAATCCGTCAAGACGGTGATCCCAGAAAAATGCGGCGCAGACACCGAGAGTTGCTGCAGAAGCACCCAGAGTGGTGACTCCAAGCATGCCTCGCATAGCATAAGTAGCAATACTGCCTACAAACCCGACCGCACCACAGGCTGTGTAAAGGGTGAGGAAGTCGGCGCGTCCGATCTCGTTGTGCAGAGCTGAACCGACAAAGAAGAGAGGAAGCATGTTGATGGCCAGATGTCCAATGCCCTGATGAGAGTAAGGCGCAGTGAACATAGTAACAGGCTTTACAGCACCAACGGCGATGATCATGTAGTGGTTCAATATCTTCCACAGAGGAGGAGCCTTCCATGCCGCCCAGACAAGCACGTTGACGCCGACAATGGCTCCAAGCGTTGCATGCGCAGTCGAAATATCAGGGAAAACACGGTACCGAGGAGCAGGCTCTTCATAGACGGTGGTAACAGCAGCAAGAAAGCCAACGACAAGAGCAACAAGGGTAGCCGAGGGAAGAACACGCTCCCAAGTCTTGAGTTCAACAGGAGCTTCCAGGTCAGACTGTGCGTTCTTGTAGTACTCGGCGATCTTGGGATTGGCGATCTGACGCTCAGCCTTGTGGTCAAGGTTGGCCAGAGTGCCAGAGTTCACTTCTCCTCTTGCCTCGGCTGCCTTGCGCGCCTCTTCCTCAAGAGCTTCCTGGGCCTTGCGCTTGGCGACGTTCTGTGCTCGGATTTCGTCAAGCCTACTGTGGCCGTAGACAGGATCTGGCTTATAAACGGGGGCAGCTGGCTCTTCGCCTTCTTTGCCATCCTTGTTCTTCTTGGACGCCGACTTCGCCTTCTTTTTCTCTGCAGCCTCCTTTTCCGCCTCAAGTTGTGCAAGCTCGTCCTCAGCCCGAAGTCCCGCATTCATCACTTCGTCAACAGATACTGTCTTTCGTAGGTAATCGAGTCCCTTTTGGATTTGCCCTTTGGTGTAAGATGATGTATGGACGGCAAACGCTGGATCATCGAGGGTACCGGCAACCCGACGACCATGGAGAATACGCAGCAATTGGTTCGCCCTCCTGGCATTAATTCCTTTTCCAAAAGTTTTCGCTACCTCGGCATCGGTCAAGTCCTTGCTTCTGAACTGAAGACCGACTTGGTCCCTGTAATCCCTCGGCAGTTCCTCATAATTTCGGATCGTCTTGTCGAAGAATATCGTTCGCCGGGTCTCGTACGATGTGTGGTTGTTTCCGAAAGGGTTGCTTCGGCAATCGATATTCGACAATAGGCCGTGTCGGCTATCAGACGAACGGCCAGAGATCCATCGAGCTGGTGTAAACGGTCGTTGAGTCGCAGACGATGATGCCCTCGAGACTGCTCTCTGGAGAGCAGACCTCAGCAACACCCGCGATGGATTGGGGCACGCAAATAGACTCATTGTAGACGAATGGATGCGCAAGATGCGCTCTGTAGAGCCACTGGCTCGGTAAAGAGTAAAAGACCCAAAGTGAGGGGGACAACGAGGGTATGATGGGGAGTTCTTAGTGCATGAATTAATTTTGGACGCATGAGGTCGACAATTTTGGCTACGACGGTTTGAGATCGACGGGCTCAAAAGATACGTACCCCACGCACTACGCGGGACACCTCAACTGGAAGAAGCCTGGACCCCCACCATTACTGCCCCGCGGTCTTCCTTGAAGCTACCACGAACATCTGTCTATCTCCAACTCAAAGCTTCTTTAGTGTAGAATCACAATTTGCGAATAGTTACATCTAGATTCTCTTACACACATACACCACCACAAGCATGTCGTCCACGACTACATCAGCCGACACACGGCCCATCGCCCCCGCGCGCTTCGCCGCCGCTCTCAAAGACCTATCCATCGGCATGCTACACCTCAAAGTCCTCGAGATCCGTAACTCGATCGCCCACCTCCAATACTCCAACGACCAGCTCAAGCCCTTCGCAGAGGGTTCAGAAACCACTCCCTCCGGCGAAGCTTCGGCGCCCGATCAAGACTGCATCGACGCCATCCGCGAGAACGAGGGTGTCATCGACCGCATGGCCGAACGAATTGCTCTTATCCGCGCAGAGGTGGAGGAGCGCGGCCTCGACTGGACAGAGTTTCAGAACCGCGATGAGGCTGCGAGCAAGAACGACGAGGATGCTGCTGCTCTTGTTAATGGAGATGCACAGCCGGACACTGCGGCCTCAAACACGGAGAGCCGACATGATGCTTGGACTGACGGCACGTTTCAGACGGGGACAATTCGGAACGGAGAGGTACACCTAGATCGCGAGGCAGGAAGACCCGACGGTGGAAGCTTGAGCGATGAGCAGCTCCGAAGAGCACTGGAGGAACGAATGCGAGATTTGGGTACGGAGGATGACGAAGGAGGCATGCATCTCTAGACATATTAAGAGAGGGACGTGCGAAACTCGAAACGTAATGCATGATTGGCGTTTGGTAAATGGACAGACATCATGGTGGGATACCCAAAAGTAGGCAGCCTTGTACAATACTTATGGCAGGCCACGGTTATGAGTTAGCCTACACAACTAGTCACAGAGACAGCGATGAAATTTCAGATCCAGTTTTTGCTATTTTTTCTATTTCCCAGCTTTTAAATCTGCTAAGAATTCCTGTCCTGATTGCTACCAGAAGTAGCAACAGCGTTGACTTGTCCCCTTTGGCGAGTGAGAAGGATGTATCACCCGTCTTTGAGTGTGAATAAGACAAAAGAAAAATAAACATATAACCGCCTGCTCCAGCGCCGAAGTGCTATGCGACCCAATGCTAAAAAAGACGAGACCAAACCAATCCCTTATAAATGCTTATAGACGAGAGAAAGCCGAGCTGAAACATGTACTGAGAAAACCAAAAGGACGATGCTCGAGGAGACAAACACATGAGGAAAGACATGTGGGACGAGTGTTGAGGGAGAAACAAGACCGCTAGTGCGGAGAAGAGAAACAGTCTTGCATGAAGATAATGCGAGCGTGGGGGCCTATATCTTGGACGATGTGGCTTGAGAATTTGTTTCACTCAGTTTTGAGTTAATCCGAGTCATCACCAACAGGGGAGGCAGCGCCTGAAAGCCTCTTTGATCGAGTGGATCTTTGCCGCTTGGATCGCTTCGAGGACATCCTTGTGGTTGTAGCCGACCTCGTGCTCTGAATAGTCTCAAGCTTTGGTCGTCGGGCGACAGAGTGCTTCCGGCGAGTGCTCAAGTGCATGGCGCTTTGGGAGAAAGGTACGGGCACGTCGGAGTCTGAATCATCATCTGAGGAATCGTATCCTGGTGGTGCGGCAACCGGTCGCAGTCGTGTCTTTCGCTTCGCAAAGCCACTGTCGAGTGAGTCGTCGGAAGTATCGAATGACAAACTTCGAGTGCGCTGGATGGAGAGAGATGGGTTCGTTCGGTTTAGGAAAAGAGATTCGATGAGTTCGGTTTCTGTAGGGTTGCCGTACTCCTTTCTCAACTTCTCCATAACAAGCTTCTCATGAACGAGACGGCTGAGCTGGGTGTCATCTCCAACCAGTGTCCTGCCGCTGGACTTGCTTCCCGAACTTGCAGCCCGGCTGACAGGCACTTTGCCTTCCATGATCTTGGCTGGTGGCGGGGGCTGCAGCATCCACTGGTGGGCGTTTCGCGAAGGGGCCTTGCTGCTGACGACAGGAGGGTGATATTCGTTGACTGGAGGGTTCTTGGGGAAGTAGAAGTCGTGCCGTTGTTGTTCGGTTACCTCTTTCTCAAGACCGAGTGTAGACTCGATTAATCGTCCAGCTGAATCTCGTGCTTTCGATATGGCGTCCATGAACTTTTGGCCACCCCATTGTCCCCATAGCTCCTCGTCCTCGCGCTGATATCCATGCCGCCTGTTCCAATCGTCTGAGAGGTTGTCGTCTTCGGCAATGACGGAATTGCTAGCACCAAAGTTCATGCGGCTTCCTCCATTGTTAGTTTGCTCGGATACGCTGAATGCACTGCTCCCGGCGCCCTGGCTGGCAAAACCACGCTGACTAGAGTTTTTGCTTGCTGATTTCTTCGGTAATGTTGGTCCCATACTAATCTCCTCCTGCCAATAAGGGTTTGTGTTGAAAGGTGATGGATGTTGGTAAGCGACTGGCTGCTCGCCCATTACTCTCGCTTTCTCCTCACGCTCCCTCTTGTGTTGCTCGCGAGCTTTTTGTCGATGTCGTACTTGAGCGCATGGTGTGCAGGCGAGAACGTAGAAGACGACAGATTGAAGTGCGACGGGGAGAGACATGTTGGCGGTCGTCGCTTGGTATATAATATCCCTGGCATAAGAGTCGCTTGGATTGACTGGTTCACAATCGAAATGATGCGAGTGAGGCGACGAGGACAATTATCAGAAGAACAGCTCGGGACAAACAGGTAGAAAAAATAGATGTTACACCACAAGGCACAGAGACATAAAGTAAGGGAGTAGCTTGAAAGGGGTCCAGCCCAAGAATGAGCAGACTGATAGTCGGCAAATAGATCAAGTCGAGGTGAGGTCGAAGGGAAAAGTCGGTAGTGCGAGAATAGAAGTGAAACCGGTAAAGGAAGTGAAAAGGAAACAAACAAACGAAACGGCAAGGACGAAACGAGGATTGCGGTATAATTGAGACGAGATTGTGGTGGTTTTTGGGCAAAAGAGGCGCGACACCTTTACAGATTAGACCAGCGCCAGCAGTGGCCAGAACGGTCCGCAAAGGAGAAAAGAGCAGCACAGAAGAGCGTAGGAGGCGACGGTAGCAGCAGTAGCGTACGGTTGGTAGGTGGTAAGTAGGTGAGTTAGAGCGAGCGCAATGGTAACAAAATGCTGTAGAGCTGAAACCGTAGGGGCCGGTCGTTGGAAGTTAATATTGGAAGGAAGATCCGTCAATCGTTCCTGAACGGCCAACGTCTCGGCCGTTTGGGGCTTGTATGTTGGTTACTCAGGTTCTGATCTGCGCTGGAGTAAGGTCGTCGGGACATTCAATTCCTTTTGCCAATTACACCTTAGCAAGTCCTCTAGGGCCCCTTTGGCCCAAAGATTGACGCTTGACAGGAATGTGAAAGAGAGAGAGAGAGAGATTGTCCTGTCAAAGTCCTAAGACAACTAACTCCCTCACTGTATCCGATGGGTACAGTATGTAATCTCAATTCTTGGCTCGCTTGTTTCCTTTGTTGAGCAGTGATCAACTAAGACCAAGACCGGAGGGGCTGTGTAAAAGGTAAAGGGGGCGCGCGAGACGTTTCACAGAGAGGTGCGGCGGATAGATAAAACGGGGGTGAGCAGTCTCTCTATGTCTGTCGACTCTGTCTGTCTGTCACCCCTAGAAGTTAAGGGTGGCACAGGGCACTTGATGAGCAGAGCAAACAAGATTGAGAGGGAAAACGGAATGGTCAACCGTATAGTAAGATATGAATAGAGAGTAAGATACGGTCCAGCAAGGAAGGAAGATTCCCAATCTCATGTAAATGTGGGTAACGCAGGGTTTATGACGACTGCTGCTTTCGCGTCCTTCACTCTCGTTCTCCTCTCTCGGATGGCTTTAAAAGCAGAAAGGTTGGCGAGAGAACAAGGATGCCCCTCAATTCTCAATCTGGGTGGCGGTGATGAGGATGGATTTAAAAAGAGCTCAAGGTGCTGTGGTAACCACTATCGGCATCTAGAAATGAAATGGCGCAGGTTTGGCGTTAAGGGTACTGGAGGCGGCCAATATGTACATATTAGCTTTGGAAGACAAGGGCCACGCTTCATTGTATGGAGGCAGTCTGCAGCACCACCTGCGGGACAGCCAAGGGTTCCTGTCGGTGATGAGCTTTGGGTAGGGCCCCGAGGGGGGTTGGCTAGCGATTGAATTAATTAAAGATACAGGGGGAATCTCAACAGAGTCGCAATAAATCATCGTATTACTAGCCCAGCTACGTAACATTGAAGCTACCAATGCAACTCATGTTATTACTATTAACAAGGAAACAATGTCGTACATATGAATATCAATCAATGCATTGATTGATTGAGACTCGTTGAAACAAACAATCCCACTGTACTCACTGTATGTTCTACCTAGTACCTATTCTCCAGATACAACATGGATCAATGCACTGCACATTCTATTACCAGGATCACCGAGACATTACAGGGGGGCTGGGCACCACAAGGGACCTCCAACCATTCCACCAATCCACCAATCCACCAATCGTCCAGGTACCAAGCGTCCCAGTCCTGTCGTGCGTCCTGATCCCCCGCTTGGTCGGAGCTGGATGGGTGTGGAGAGTGTGAGCGGGTGCAGCGGCCCAGACCTTCTGAGACTTCTTCAGGGCAGGGATGCAACCATTGAACTTGATGAATTGACCTTAGGTACTCTGTAGTTTGAGAGAGAGAGTTATGGCTTGTTCTCGGACAACACCTAGTTGCTTTCAGGACCGAACACCTACAAAGGTAGACAACACTTTGTCATCCTCACCATTGGATGTTCAATGTCACCTTGGCTACCGTCATCTTCCATCATAAACTTTTGCCATTTAACAAACAGAGGTCCTAGCACGTAACATCCAGTCCATCTGCAACCATTTGTTTCAGTTGCCAACACTTCTTAAAAGCCTCGGGGCACGAAACTCGAAAACTCTCAACCGCCAAGTCGCCGGCCACAACGACAAGACAAACTATAAAGCAAGATCTACTTTTTTCATTAGTCCCACGTAACGTAGCAAGTAAGGTGATCCGAGTAGAGATGATGCTATCGGTGACGTCTGCGTCTCTTCACCGCGCATTCATATCATGCCAGATATCAGAATTGATCGGACTTCTATAGCCGGTCAGTCTATGCGATGTCATTGCATCCATAGTACTGTCCACAACTCTGGCAGCTTATACCCTAGTCTTATTTACTCTCAACTTGGTAAGACCGAATTGATATCTCTGGTCCTGCCTGATACAAGACGAGTTATCAGTAATCCTCTCATTTGTTTGCTCACCGTAGAATTCTCACAATCCCAAATTTACCTACTGCATGCAGTCTTGGCCTCCATTCACCAAAATCACTCAATGCCTCTCAAATGTGCCGGTTTATTCCAGCCATTTCTCTTGTCTTTCGTCATGGATTGGACTGATCCGTTCATTGGATCTCTCGGTGTCCCCCGCATCCGCCTCCCCGATGTGTTGCGCCGGGCCCCTCTTTCTTCGGTCCAACTTAATGCGTTTTTTCCCTTTCCACCCGGCTTGGCATCTCCGAACACGAACGAAGCCTATCACCACAAACCGTAAACATGCTGCTCGCTTATTGACGTTAGTAGTTTTCCACTATCAGCACAAGATGCGACGGCCCGGTTTCTAAAGGAACTACAGTATGATGGAAGTACAGTACAGTACTGTAACTAGTCCTCGTGCACATCTACCTAATCAGTCGCGAGTCCTACCTTGATATCCATGCCTTGCCATGTCCAACTGCAGACTGCATCATGCACATTCTCACTCACGCATGTAGCCATAGAGCGGTGAATAAATCAACATCATGATAGATTTGAATCAAAATTCATGTTCAACAGAAGAGATTGCCATCCCAAATATGCTACCAGAACTGATGCTATATCCAATACTGTACACACACTGATGCCACTTCTTTTCCCCCTTCCTTCGTTCAAGTGCCTTGCCTCGCATTCTGCATTCCTCCCGCCGTAACCGCATTTTGGACCTCCTCATTCAATCTGTACTCTTCTTGAGTTCCCTTCCTTATCAACTCCCTAACCCTGCTTCTACTTCACCTTCCGATCCCTGACCTCAGTATCTGGTCTTTGGAAGGGACACGCCACTAACCTACGATAGCTTGCCACAGGCACGAGAGCATAACCACAACCCAGCATCACTCAATTCCAGTGTCACATCAGAATAGTCAGTCGTAACAAATTATTCTTCATTTGGCTTCTCATTTTGGGTGGATCAACTGTTGCAAACAAACCAGCTATCAGTACACAGCCCAGCTTTCTCCCAAAAAAGAATCATTGACTGTCAATCAATGATTCAGGTGTTAACCGAAGGCCCTTCTCCTTAATTCCACGGCTGGCATAAACCTCTTGCTTTTCGTCCATAATGTGAAAATCCCCTCATGTTTTTCTGCCGATAGCTACCATTCGATTGAAGTGCCTCGCTTCGTCGGAAAACTGACCATAAAACCTGAACTCCCAACCACAAACGCTTGTGCTATCGCACACTGCCGATGCCCTGTCAAGTATTGGGATGGCAAAACGCGTCTTCGAATCCAAATCTTTGCGATTAAATCCGTTGATGAAAAAGAAATAGTCAAGTTACAAACAGGTTAAAGGGAAATCTGTGGTGTGTTGCCTCATAGGCACACCATGCATCAATCTTGTGGCTGATATTGCTTAAACATCCCACTCCTCCTCTTCCTCCTCTTCATCAGCACCATCGTCCTTAGTGGTCAGTGCCGTGTAAGATCCGTAGGACTGAGAAGGCTGGGCAACCTTGTTAGGGCCAGTAGGCTGCTTGGGCTGAGCAGCGGGGCGGGCCGCAGCCTCGTCACCAGAGCCAGCTGAGGGTGCGCTCTTAGCAGCCTTCTTGGACTTGGTCTTGACGGTGCTCCATTCATCGTCGTTCTGGAGCTGCTGAAGCTGCTCCTCTTCAGAAGGAAGAGACTCAATCCAGTTGGTGTCGGCCTTGGGGGCATTGGCGGAGGTGGAAGAAGCCTTCTCAAAAGTATCGAGAGGCTGGTGGAAACCATTGGTCTGGGCAGCAGGGGCATCGTTGGCGGTCTTAGGAGCTCCCTCCTTCCAGGCAGATGACTGGTTCTGGGCAGCAGTGAACTGAGAACCATCCTTGGCAGCACGTCCCTCGGCAATGCGAGCGGCACGGCGTTGCTTCTCCTCCAGAGCCTTGCGCTCCTTCTCGTTCTCCTCGCGGGCAGCCTTGGCAGCTTCAGCCTTCTTGCGGTTCTGGCGCTGCTTCTTGGTCTCGACGGGGGCCTCGGTCTTGGGTGCCTTCTTGTTCTGCTTCTTGGGTTCGGTATCGGTCACACGAAGGACGGTTTGGCGGGCGGGGGCGGCCTCAAGCATGTCGGAGACATCGCCAGCGACTGCGACGGCGGGTGTGACCTCAGGAGTGGTGGCAGGAGACTGATCATCGTCGGCGTCGGCACCAGTGGTAGATGACTGGGCCGACTCCTTCTCTTCGGCAGCACCAGCTACCTTGTTGGCGCGAGATTGCTTCACAGACTTCTCTCGCTGCTTGCCAGCGTCGGACTTAGTAGAGAACTTGGTTCCCTCCTTAGCCTTTGCGAGCTGCCTGGCGAACTCGCGGTTGTCGATGTTTTCATCCTTTTCCTTGACACTAGTTGACCAAGCACTGGTGTCTGGTTCAGGCTTGGGCTTCTTGGAGGACTCCTGGGCCTCTGATGCAAAAGCCTCCTGCCGTTGCTTCTTCTTTCGGTCTTCTTTGCGTGTCTCTACCTGTGCGCTCTTGGCCGGCTTGATTTGACCCTTGGCCTGGGCCCGAGCCTTTTGGGTAGACATCTGATAGACAACATAGCCTACACCAATCAGGGCGGCATAGGCCGTGAAGGTATAGAAGATACTGTCCGGCATGGTGCAAGAAGAGCGTGAACGGACTCTGCAGTGATAATGGTTATAGAGCTGCTTTGAGCTTCGTACGAAGCTTCGAGGCGCAGTTCGGGGTTCGGGATTTAGTGGAATACGCGTGCGATGTTGAGCACAGCGGCTGGCTGGTGGAACGGTTACTCTTCGTCTTCGTCAATCAACCAAGCAAATCTAGGCAATTGCTATGTATATTTGAGAGAGGGTGGACTGAGGGTGGGTGGGAGATCGAGCCAAGGAGGAGCCTGGGTTGTCGCAATTATAAGGCCAGATTGTCCTAAGCGAGCAATCAACCAATCGCCGCACAAGGGGAATGCCAACAGAAGAGGATCAGAGCTTGGGAAGAATGAAAAGTATCAGAAGAAAAGCTGACGATGGATAAAAGAGAAGGATAGGGGTAGATGAAGAAAGTTAGTTGGAAAGAATTGATGAGTTTGGCGCAAATCAAACAGAGAAGACACCAGGTGGCTTGAAGTCAGCCAGCCAGTCGTTTTTGGGCTACCTGAGGCGAGGAAGGGTCGCGGGATAGACTGAATTGGTTCCGACTGCAGGGGAGGTGACGGGAATCTGCTGAGAAAGCACCCGACGCCAAGGTAGTGGACAGTGTGCAATAGCTAAGCCGGGGGGGGAGCTTGGAGGTCTCAAGTGGGGAGACGAAGTAGCTCTAGGGCTATGTCTTTGTGGTGAGGTACTTCGTGGTCAGAACTGCTTTGTTGCTGGGGTTTTGGGAGAAGACTTTCAATGGGTAGTTAATTTCCCATTATGTTTTGAAAGAAGAAGTTTCTGTGTGTGCGGTTTTGTTGGAAGGAGATTAAAAAGGAGACTTTGGCAGAAGGTGAAAAGAATAATAAGTTTATGTTACCTACCTATTCAAGTGATGGAAGGTTAAGTTAAGTCTTTGAGCGTCGGGTCGAGCTCCTTCCAATCCATAGGTGGTGCCTAGGTAGGTACTTATTGCAAGCTAGCGTCCCATTGGGTTGGGGATGAGAGGTTGAGACGAAGACCGAAACCAAAGGGCAGTGGAGTGAAGTTGGCTTTTCGATTGTTTCGATTGGAAGGCCAAGGGTATGTAGGGACACGAGATAGCTCCTTCCTATCAAATTAGCTGGAATTTCAGCAATCAATATTTTGACAGAGAAGCAATAGCGAGTGGGGCAAGTATTTCCTGCTATTACATTACTCTAAAAGTACCTATTATTGTGTAATGGACAAGTATCAAGTTCAGTGCCGCCACAGAGGCTTGCTGTAAGCTGACGGCCGAGCACTGTGATTTCTCTACCACCTACATGGTAATCCTGAGGGATGAGTATTTATATCATACAATTTACGTGGCCACTAGGTTGTCAACCTAATACATAGCTGATACGCCTCTTATCTTCTCGAAGTGTATCAAGGTTGTATCCAAAAGCAGTTGATCCAGCCTTAAATACATAATTTCATTCCGTGCGTATACATATACATATTATTGAAATTTAGCAATAGAGATAGCAGCCATATGAATGTATCCTCAGTTAGCATGGACGTTACGGATTCCATGGATGAGACATGCATCTGCTTCCATAGCTACCTCCCATCTGATACAGTATCGGCCTTGGCTGGTGAGTTCTGTCCAATATCTCGTCTCCAGAACTGCCAAGTAGGAACAACACAATACCAATGTTTGTCAATTGGCCTCAGGCGCAGTGCCAATTTTGATACACTCATAACGATATCACATGTACAGTTTATATATCATTCTATCAACCTGTTGAGTGTTTCGCCATCTGTATAACCAACCCCCACAACAACTGTCCACGTCGACCGGGGTTTTTTGATTGGCTACCAGAGTTGGTCCAAGGTTGCACGATGCCTCTTGACATCTGCATGGAACCTAACCTGGAGCTTGGAAACCAGCAAACTCAACATTCTTGTACTGCGAATCTGTTCTGAGCGTCGCACAATAATTCGCAGTCAAGCTACTGAAGGCTGATAACCATTCATATCTCTATCAGCTGAACACCAGCCAACCTTTCTGAGATAGGCAGCTCAAGTTCAACCTCGAGGCTTATCTCAGCAGACCAACACCCCACCTGCCCAAAACTGAAGAGGGGAAATGCCAGTCGGTTGGAGCGTCTATGAATAAGAACTTTGGGCCTGTTTCAATTTTGCATCGCAATTTTGAACTCATATATATAGAGTTTGGTTTCTGGTCACTGATTTGTCTATCAGTTCAAGAAACAAGTCCCTTTGGAAACTCATACTTGTTCAAAATTCGCATTAAACAAAGTCGGCAGGCATAACTAATATTGACTAGGTCGCCACGAGCTATTCCTTTCCAAGTTTGAAGATGGCTCCAAAACAAAAGATTATCCTTGATACCGATCCTGGTATGTTCTAAATACAGTTTCGATTGCGGTATCTCAGACTAATGTTTGTAAGGTGTGGATGATATTCTAGCTTTGCTTCTCGCCCTCAGTGCCAAACCGGAGGAGCTTGAGGTTCTTCTGGTATCTGTCACATATGGCAATGTTCCTCTGCAGAGGTGAGCATGCACACAGTGTTGTTATTGTGCTATTACTGACAATCTGAATAGTTGCCTTCGAAACGTGGTATCTGCATTTCACGTCCTTGAGAAGGAGCTCGAATGGAGGAAGTCTACAGGCAAGCCTGAAGGTTTTGGTGCCATGAAGGCAAACAAGCCTATCGTGGCTGTTGGTCCTGATCATCCTCTTTGTGATGAGGAGTTGATGGCCGACTACTTCCGTAAGTTTCCCCGCCTCTTTTTACTTTTCTATCTTGCACTAACATGGAAAACCCATAGATGGCGTTGATGGCTTGCACAACGTTCATGAGGCTCATCCCGATTTGTCTCCAGCCGAGACCTGGAAAGGCATCTTTGGTGACGGCGCTGAAGAGGCTCAGAATTATTCCCCTCTCTTCACACCCTCCAAGGCTCCGTCTCACCAGGAGATTCTCCGAATTCTAAAGGAGAACCCCGCCGATACTGTTTCCATCCTGGCAGTTGGTCCTCTCACAAATGTGGCTTTGGCAGCAGCAGAAGACCCTGAGACTTTCCTCCGCGTGAAGGAGCTTGTCGTTATGGGCGGAGCTGTCAATGTTGAGGGCAACTGCACTCCTGTTGCAGAGTTCAACTGCTACGCTGACGCTGTAGCCGCTGCGCGAGTCTATGCGTTGACTTCTCTGAAACCAAGCTCCACGATGCCTGTTATCCCCAAGGAGCTCTCAACATTAAAGGCATACCCCGACAAACTTTCCCGCCAACTTAAGCTCACACTTTGCCCTCTCGACATTACAACACCCCACCTCATTGGCAAGAATTACTTCAAGGAAAACATCAAGGCTCACATTGATGCCGGCAGCCCTCTTGCCAGGTGGGTATCGCACTTCGTCACTGGTTCGTTCAAGAAGATCGAGGATATGGAGGGAGATGAGAACGAGCCTGGCCTGTCTCTGCACGATCCTTTAACGGTTTGGTACATGTTGACTCGGGATGATCCTAAGTGGAAGACTCCCGAGAAGCTCGAGGATATCCGTGTGGAGACGAGCGGTCAATGGACACACGGAATGCATGTCGTTGATCGTAGATTCAGGAAGAAGCCTGCCGAAGCTGCAGTGGCCCTCTCGGATAACCCTGATGAGGACCCTCAGATCTTGACCCTGGATGAGGTACCTGGCGATGACCACGGCTGGTTGAGCGTGCTCAAGGGCAACCGCCTCAACCGGGTCATTGACTCTCCTGGTCACGATATCTTCAAGGAAGTGCTCATGCAGCGAATCTTCGGATAGAATCCAAGAATTCCGACCTTATGCCAGTTCAACTACTCAAATAAATTCATCATAAATCTGAAATGACCTCTACCGTGGTGAAGGCCAAGATAAATTGTCTAAAACTCCTTGTGCTCAAACGCCGTGTGACCCTATCATTGCCACGGGACAGGAGACTCCCAGTTCTCCAGCCGTGGATGCTGTACCCAAATAAACGAACATATGTGAAATAATTGAGAAGGTGCAGCAAAGGCTGCTTTCCGCTGTGTCGACTGTAGTCTATACATGTTTTATACCGCCAATCGCTGAACCCTTGACTTCTGTCCAGTTGATGCTATCGTCGAGCGCCTCATCTACGAGGCCAATCGAGCATACGTTATCACCGCGCACGAGGTAAAGTCCCAGGGGTACTTGAGCCGAGGGCTCAGGGTCGTCGGGTGTTCGGATGATTCGTTCCACGGCGTTGTTCAGGACCTATTCGCAGACAGTGAGCTTTGGCTTCCTTGAAGGGAATAAATATAGGAAACATACCAGGTTGGTTGTTTGGTCACATGCTGCCATTGTGCCGACTAGAATACGAGAGTCGGCTGTGACGATCAGGACTTTCTCTTGGTGTGTGTTAGCAAGCTGGTGAGGTTGGTAGAGCTTGGGGAGGGGTGTCTCACTGTTAAGATATCCGCCCAGGGTAGCCATGCTGTCTGTCAGGCGTGTTTACGACACGGCGAAACGTAGTAAAGACGATTTATAGGACGATATCGGCAGGATAGACAAAATTCGAGGGCTTCGTAGCTTATTGTTGGACTCTTTCAGTGGATATCGGTTGAAGCTGTTTCGATGGTCGCTGCGGGTGCCTGAGTTGGACTTTTTGGAGGAGCTTCTGGACAATAGCGCTAGTCCTAATCAGGATTGCTTGCACGACAGCACACGACAAGATGGGATATTCGTTGGCAATGGAGATAACAATAATGTTGAATGTATGTGGCCTTTGGCAGATGGCAGGTTTCTATTAGAGTTTCTACTCGATGGTTCCGATATTTACAGCGTTAGTTGTTGTTGCCCGCTCTGTATGAATATAATTAACGCAGAAAGTAAGGTCAAGCTTCCACGATGCTCCAGAAAACCTCATGGAAATCCAGCGTTCAAATGCAATTAAAGCGCACGAAAGGATATATCTGATCATATATTGAGAAGCGCCCGTAAACTGAAGAAAACTCAGGCACATGTCCTACGCTGTTACTGCCTGTCGTCCGCACAAATTTCTCGATACCATCCAGCACGCACGACCACAGAAAGCTACCCTGCGTTGAACGGAGGAGCAGATGCTATGCGCTTCTCAAAGCAGTTAACAAGCGAACCATGCGTAGCGGCCGGACAAGCACACAGGAAAGCGCTACGACACGTATACTCAAGAGACGAATAGCATCTACACATAGGTAGCCCAACACATGAGACAGAGTACACAGATCACAGCCTACAAAACCCATTTCATTAAAAAGATCTTCTTCACTACCCAGGCAAGCCTGAGCAAGCAATGAAAACCGAGCCCATGTAGTTCGCGTCACCTGGAGGCAGTGTAATACCAGGGACACTGTGGGCGGAATCGTGTGCAAGCACAGAGGAAACCGCCCGCTGGCCAAAAATAGGAATAATCACGATTGATGTCCTTAGACATCTTTCAGAGATTAAACTGAAAAGAACAGATACTACACTTGATCTAAGCCAAAAGGCAAAGAGAGCTAAGGAGAAAAGGAAAAGAAAAAAGCGAAGCTTGAGGCGACCCGGGCGGAAATTTATAGCTCTGCCTGAAGGCGGTGAGTGGGGGTGATTGGCAGAATTCCACGGTGAGGGCCTCAGGCTCTGCTGTGCAGCAACTTGGGTTGGGGACGAGAAATTATTGAGGTAGGAGCTCTCGGCTACGAGGAATAGGCGAGAGGAAGGGAAGGCCCAAACGTTTGTCGAGGCAACAAGACGCTGGGAATGCGTGGGCGTGGAAGAATGTAAGTGGCAGACAAATATGGGTAGTAGCTTGATGGGCCAACAAGAAACTATCACCACCAGCCAGAAGATCCTACCTTGCTGAGCAAATAATATTATAGAAATAGCTGTAGTCAGGTCCGGCATGTATCGAGTTGCAGACCATCATTGTTCAATTATATGCCAGCTAATTGGCGAAGTGAAAGATATTGCTGACGAGCAATTATTAAACTGTGAGAGTTCATGTCCAGCGACCTCTATCGTGTATCAACAACCAAGAACTGGAAGCTGTTAATCCGCGACCATGTTTTTTTACTGAGAGGAAGGGAACAGGACACTCGGTAAACAGCAATGTCTGCTGCCATGAGATATTCACGAAGGTGAATGTTAGATGTACAGATTTAGACACCTGGAATTGGATCGATGAGCTTCGAGCTTAGGAATTATGTATTTGAATTCACGACACCAAGAGTCGTCTTCTAACAATTTCATCTCGTTTAGATTAGCTAAATCCGAGCACAATGGCCGAGGACGTCTGCAGCCAGCATCCGAACGCCGTATTCCGGGAGCGCCCCCCCTTAAGCCTGCTCGACCAGATCCAGTCGTCGCCATACATAAAATACCGACCTCCTTTCCCAGGTGGACGGGTGTCACGAACTCAAGGAAATCCTTAACGCCTCTTTGTCCCGTATTCTACAGATACTGTATGATGAATATGTCGTAGCCTTAATCTTCAACAAGCTCACCCTCTTCGTCCTCTGAGAGCTTAGCTCGTTTCTCTGCCCTGTCGCTCTTCGTGTCGCCGTCGTCTGGCTCTCTTCGCTTGAGCGGTGACTTGGATGCGGTCTCGTTCTCGTCGAGCTTGGACTGGGATCCTAGATGTCGCCCCTCACTATCCTTGCTGGCACCGTTCACTCTGGAGCTCACCCCGGGACTCCGACTCGCACGATCAGCCTCCATTGGGGTACCTGTAGTTGACGATAATGTGTCTGGCTGGCTCAGCAGGGTGTCGCCTCGTCTTCTGGTGTTCTCGAGGTGAAAGGCTGGTGATGGCAGCGACGGGTTCTGCTTTCTAAGCGGATTCTCCGTGTAAAACTGACGCATCACTTCGATAGCCTGGGAACAAAGGACCTCATCTCCCTTCAAATGCTTCCACCATGGCTCACCGCCAATATCGTCGATTTGCTGATTTGTGTGAACGCTCGCAAAGAATATGGCACTGATGGCAACATCCCGTGCTTCTATTAGGAGAGGAATAGACGTGAGGCAAGCGTCGTTGCAGAAAGCCCAAGCGGCTTGTCGCAAGTGCTTGTTGTGCACTATCTCCAGCTTTCCGAGCAACTCAAACAAGTGCCGATAGGGGTTGTCGACCATCAGGTCGAACGTGAGTTGTTCTAGCATGACCTCCTCGTATGTGAGGATGCTGTCTCGCCATCGCCAGTACTCTTTGCTTTGCTCGTCGATAATGAGCTTGGCATTCTTTTGCGCAACCTTGGCTACAGCTATGATGATATCTTTCGTCTTGCGGCAGTTTTCCTCCACTTTGTTGGCTAAGAACAGGGCTGTCGCCGCTATGTTCTGATCTACAGTGTTAGTGGCAGTTCAAAAAACTTTCAGGCTACTCGGTCAAGAGCAAGCGTCCATTGCCCAAAAGGCTCTGGAATTGTATTAAAATAGCATGGAAAACTCACATAATGATGGATTCCGCCTTTCTCTTGCACCATGTGACAGCGCATGTAGAAGCGATGGAAGAAGACACCGGCTACCCATAATGTAATCTGAGGAAGGTCCAGCATGACGCCAGCTTGGTATATGAAATTGACTCCCTTTGCCCTGCGCATGCGCTCATCGGCCGGTGCAATACCCTCAACGATACTAGGCGTGCTCCGTACCTCGTCCGACGTGAACGACCATTGATTGGGACCGGCTACTGGTGTTTGTGCGCCGGACCGCGCTGGTGACTGGGCTTGGCGCGCCTGAGGGCGAGGGGGAGATGTTCGTGTCGAATGCTGCGGAGGGGTTGGTACAGCGGGAGGAACAGCATCGCGTCGTCTGGGGGACCTTGATCTTGAATCGCGCTCAGGTCGGTTGTTGGTGGGCATTGTTGGAGGTTGATATCCTTCCCTAGGAGGTCTATAGCGATCGATACTCGCCATGGCCGGTTGTTTTAGGTCGGATTGGCGTTGTCAATTGCGCTGAAGCGGAAATGGCTCATGGGAGAAATTGGACAGTTGCGGGGAGATGGTGATGATGATTAACAGTAGTTGGGTGTAAAAGTTGAAAGTGATGCGAAGTCTGAGTTAGAGCCGACTTAGTCTGAAAGGAACCTGATCTTGAACGAGTTGGCAGCAGGGGGGCAGGCCAAGCGTGCTAGAGACAACCTTGGCGTTATCTAATCACTACAGTACAGTGGCTAGAGTGGATCTATGATCCAATAAGCGTTTGTGTCACTTTATTCAAACGGATGAAACAATAGCCCAGAGATCCACCCGGCATCAATGGCAAAGAACCCCGTTTCTTAATGAGATGGATGGATGATTAACTGCCGACATCAATTTTGGGTACAATTTTTCTTGTTGTTTATTATTAGCAACTTTTGGGGTATCTTGTAGGTACTGTAGTCTGTCTAAACCAGATCTATTATTTCTTTTGACGACTCCCTAGATTCCCTCGCCATCATTTCGTCCCCAGAGCTTGACTGTGCGATCGTGGCCCCCACTGACAATCCACTTGCCGTCCCTGCTGTAGTCTACACTGGCAACTGGACCTGTATGGCCGCTGAGTGTTTGCACCAGTGTCCAGTCATCGGCGGAGAATACCTTGACGTTTCTGTCAAAGCCACTCGAAATGAAGAACGTGCCAGACTTCTTAGGTAGCTGCGCGCCCTTTTCGTCAACACCAGGCGGAATGCCAGTAAGGGGATCATCGAGCCCCTTGTACCATCGCATATCAGAGACAGCGCTGGTGTGCGCACCAACACCGCCTGTTCTTTGAACCTTTCGAACGTCCCAGCACTTGATCCAGCCATCAGCCGATCCGGACAGTACTCGATGTCCGTCGGAACTCCAGTCTAGCGCATGAATGGGTTTAATGTGCCCGTCGAGGTGACCGTCTAAAATCATAACTGTGCGCCCAGATCTCAGATCCCAAATTCTACCTATACTGTCAAGACCCGCGCTGGCAAGCAGGGATCCATCAGTGTTGAAACTGACAGCGTAGACACCTCTCGAGTGACCTTCTTGGAGAATAACTTCTGAAGTTGTTTCGACATCCCAGAGGCGCCATGAAGTATCCTCAGATGCGGAAGCCAGATAACGACCGGAAGGGTGAAAATCGATACGACACACTCGCTGGGAGTGTCCTTCAAGGGTCGCCAGGGGAGTATCTTGGTTTAGAGACCACATATGGATGGATCCCTCAGCACCACCGGATGCCAGGTTAACGGTATCAGGCGACACATTGTTTTCCTGAAGAGTGGCACCGGGAAACCAGGATAAACCGCTAATCTTGTTGGTATGACCACGGAAGTTCATCTTTTGGTTCAAGCTTGGTATTTCGACCAACTTGACTTGACCGCCCCAGTTTCCCACAGCCACCAGCTCACCGTTGGGCGATATACGCGTCATGCTGACATGGCGCTCGCCAACAGTTTGACTGCCTTGGAGTTCGAATGCTTGTAATCTCTCCTTGACCTGTTTGCGAAACTTTACATGAGTGCGTAAAGGAATCGTGGACTCGGCCTTTTGAAATTGTGTCCTCTTCTTTGCTCGTGGTAAAGAGTACTCGGCAAGCTTTAACCGCGCTTGTTGAAGTTCAGGCCCACCTCTTGAGTAGAATTCCTCCTCCTGTTCTTCTTCTTGATCGTCGTCGGCGTCTCCCATATCGATATCGCCATTTTCCAACCCTGTAATCTCGGCCTGGATCGTGAGAAGCTCGCGCAGACGGTCTCGTCGATCAACGAGCGCTTCTCCGAAGAGAGTGACAGGCTCGCCCATTTCCCGGAGCTTCGCGCGAACTCGTGTGTCATCGGTAGGAACTGCTATCGTTGCTGCCAAGCGCTTTCGGTTGAATTGGTTAAGGATCGCTGAAGCCTTCTCGGACGGGACACCGGTTCCTCCCATGGCAATATCGTAGTCGTGGTCATCGGGAACATCTTCGAGTGCGATGCCTTGAGGTTCGGCATCCTCGACATACGCCTGCCGCGATGGGTGCATCATCTTGGCTAGCGAGTTGCAAGTCGTTTAAATGATGGATTTGGCAATTTGGGGGCGATGCTTGAATTGTGTGGTTGATTAGGTTACCAGGTTATAGCGACGATTTGCCGGTATCAAGGTTTTCTTGTCAGAGGTTGTTGTTGATGATAGGCTGCAGCCTTGTCGTTCTGCGCGCGGTCTTCGATTGGCAGGCGTGAAATTTCCAGACGCGAGCTGGGAGCTTGTACTTGCGACGGGAGTTTATTTCGCCGACGACCGACAATTAACTGGGGTCCGAAGTGGTACCTGAAGAATCACAAGCTAAAACCCGGCCATGGCCAACCGATGGTTTACTACGCGATCGATCACCGCATGCGCCAGGGCTGCCAGGCTATTGGTGATGTCAGTGTCTGGAGACTTTCATGCCTTGTGATGCTGACACGAGGAAGAAAATTCCCAAATGAACAACAAAGTGGTACGTCCAAGATTTTCTCGTGGTACTTCTTACAACAGTATGATACAAGGGAGCAGCCAAAGTCTATGCGCTGCAGCCACAAAATTAAAGAAGAAAGGGGCATGGTACCTAGGCCATGATTAATGCGACAAACTTTGTCTCCCTCGAGTCACGGTCTCACGGTCCGTGGCCTGAGCCTTGGTTGGGGCACTAATTAATCAACGAATGGATGGAATTCCAGGTTCCAATAGCCAGGTTGAAAACAATGATGTGCTGTTCATATTCCCCTGGCTTATGATGACTTGTATTAGTCTCAGGGGGCTAGTTTTACGTACAATATCGAAACTTTAGTGGTTGTCTGTATCACCCGCTTACTAGGCCCCCCGAGCCTTTAATTCCTCCCCGCGTTCCAAGTGGACGCTCGGGTAATCAGCAGGGGTATGAATATTACCTAGACGAAAGAAATGGAAAAGTTGATTGATTGACGGCCCAGCCGAGAGCCCAGCGCACAGGACCAGGCCACCTCTAATACGGGCTGCATTACAGGCGCAGCGCAGGTCATGTTCTGCAGCCAATGCACGCAGGCCCGCCTAAAAAAGCCTGAAAGTTGCAACTGGAATTATAGCGTCCGGGGCGCTGCAATAGGCAGGCCACCAGAAAAATCCCAGTTTTCGTTTAATACTAAGACCCGTCTTTGTCTTGCGGCCCTTTTTCCTCTTCTCTTCTTTTCCCTCCTCACACCATACTTGGTGAACAGTAGTTCAACGTATACCCACGACATCTTACCGCTGCCAAATGCATATAGAAAAGCCTACCGTCTTTCGTACTTCTTTCTTCCGATACCAGATGCGTGTCGCGAACTTCTACGAGATCGAGCGTCACTTCGAATCACAGCCCCGCGCAGATCCGGAGCGCCGACGAGGATTCCCTTGAATAGCACGACCCTCTGCGCTTGTTCACAGCTTGATTTGGGCGAGCGTCGTGTGGTGTAGTTGTCAGAGCATAACCGTGCCGTTCCTAATCCTCAAAACCACAAAATCCCACTTTGAATACCGCCCGCCATGATAAGCCACGCACCTGCCGCGGTCACTACCGTCCGCGGCTTTCAGACTACACCTGCTACCTCGGGCGACGAGGACTCGGACCCTGGACACAGCGAAGTTCCTACCCCCCGACGAAAGACTGCCGGGCGAACCATTATCAACGATGTTGTAAGCGCCAACTGCAGCCCCATTATTCGAGCATCATCACCCGCTGTTTCGGGCATCGCCAAGCTGCGCATGCAGATGGAACCTCTCAGTCTGGACGGAGGATCTCCCTGTTACTCCATGAGCCGTTCTGGAAGTCAGCAAGGAATCGCCCACGATTTTCGGAAGCAGATGATCAGCCGCACACAGAGTCGAGAGGATGTCCGCAGCGAGGCTGGAAGTGAGATTTCAGACAGCTCTATTAGTTACGAAGTGAACCTCGAGCACGATTTCGCTAGCGAGAGTGTTCGAGAGCGTAGTGGATATCTTGAAACCCTTGAGGGCGGCCTTGTGCCGAATCGTAAGATGACGTCGGAAGATTTTGAACAGTTGCGATGCCTCGGCAAGGGTACGTATGGCACTGTGCTTCTAGTCAAGCAACGTGCGACTGGGAGGCTTTACGCTCAAAAGCAGTTCAAAAAAGCCTCATTGGTAGTCCACAAGAAGCTCATTGAGCAGACCAAAACTGAGCGACAGATTCTCGAATCTGTTAACAGACACCCGTTTGTTGTCAAGTTGTTCTACGCTTTCCAGGATCAAGAGCAGCTGTACCTTATTCTTGAATACGGACAAGGCGGCGAGCTCTTCACCCATCTTGACACCGAGAAGATGTTCTCCGAGACTGTAGCTGCTTTCTACATGGCGGAAATGCTCCTGGCCATCTCGCACTTGCACAACGATCTCGGCGTGGTCTACCGCGATCTTAAGCCGGAGAACTGCCTCCTTGACGCCGAAGGCCATCTCCTCCTGACCGACTTCGGTCTGTCCAAGGTCTCTAGTGACCAGACCGAGGGCTGCAACTCAATGTTGGGAACCGTCGAGTACATGGCACCTGAAGTTGTGCTTGGGAAGAAATACGGGAAAGCGGTCGACTGGTGGTCCTTTGGAGCGCTCGGGTACGACCTGATGACTGGAAATCCACCGTTCCGTGGTGGAAACCACGCCAAGATCCAGGACAACATCGTCAAGCAGAAGTTGGTGCTTCCGTACTTCCTGAGCGCCGATGCCAAGGATCTCCTTACTCGACTTCTTCGCAAGGATCCCAAGAAGCGTCTCGGAGCAGTGATGCCTAACGATCTTACGACCATGAAGAAGCACCGATTCTTCCGTAAGATTGACTGGAAGAAACTTGCCGAGAGGGAGCTCGAGCCGCCGATCCAGCCCATGATCACGGATCCTGAGCTGGCCGAGAACTTCGCCCCAGAGTTTACCGAGCTGGCCATCAGCCCGGTGCTACCCAACAAGGATGCATGGCCTCGAAGCCTCCCTAAGGATGAGCAGCTCTTTGGTGGATTCAGCTTTGTGGCGTCCTCAAGCCTGTTGAACGAAGATCGGTTTGCAGCATATGCTCAGACATGATGGTGACGAAGAATGAAGGCGAGGAGTTGATTGAGTGTGGGTGTTGTTCAAGATTGCTGCGTGATGTTTTCGGGAATGGTTTTTTTTGCTTCAGTCATAGACTCATAACTACAAGACGATCGAGCCATCCGTGATAATTAGACTTAGATGGTATTGTTAGTGTGAGCTAGTTGCTGTATTGAATCGTACAAGGTTCATTTCCCTTGATATTTGACTATGAGTTCTGCGTGACCTTGTTCGTCAGGTATTTTTGGTCTGCCAAAAGCGTGTCAAAGGCCGGAGAAGTGACAAATAACGGCTGAACGGCCCAACGTCAGCCCAGGGCTTAGCTTCGCGGTTGACACCTGCATGTGTTTCGAGCTATCATGGGCCAGTGGTGATGATGTTCGGCGCTCGCAAGTAGAAAATAGAAGGTGTAGCAGAGATGGACGAGGAAATAGACACTCTCATCAGCGGGATCACGGCATGCGGCACGACATTGAGACACACAATTGTTGGGGCTATTGATGGATGACTGACCAGCCAACCACATTGAGGCATTGGTAAACGAATAAGACGATATTGTACCTTTTTGGCTGTGAATACCTGCTATCAAGGTTAATGTAAAGAGCATAGCATCCAGTATCATGAGGTCGATCTGATGACTCGGATTGCTATGCCGCTTACTGTACAGGACTAGACTCATGGCGTAAACTATTTGATCGTCTGCAGCTTAACTTGAAAACTGAAAAGGAGGGCCGCGCAAGCATCCTTATGAGGCGTCAATGGTTGCATGCCATTGAGGCCTTGGGACGTAGTAAGAGAATGAAGAGATCAAGGTTAAATGTCTTGGCATCATTGATGTCTCTGCTTTGTGATGATTGAATAATCAGGCCTAGGCTCTAAGCTACCGAGATACGCTAAAGTTAAGGTTGATAAAACTACCGTGGTTCCATTGATTGATTGACATGTTTGGAAGATCAAGAGGGTGACGTACTCGTTGAGGCTAATGAAGTATTCAGAGTTCCAGACCCCTGATGGCGTTGCAATCGTGTTGCAAATTAGAGGAATGTTATTGGGCTGCCCTGGGAAGAGTCGTTTATGCAAAATGCAAACTCATCAAACACGATACGGTGTGCCCTATAGAAAATGTTGTTGTTTCGGTAGTCTATGTGGGATAGCATTGCTCTGGACACAATATTTGAGTATTTGGTGGGATATGTTCTGATGAGTGCCCCATTTCGGATTGGCAGTTGCTCCGAACAGAGAAGCATAAACCGATCTTTTACCTAATCGGGCAGTTGTAGCCTTGAGTTCCATGGGATTCGGGTCCCGGCGTGGAGGTACCAGATCTATCTAATAACCTAACCTGCGGGGAGATCCTTGCAGTGAGCGGCCGCCTATTAACTCGCTGTATCACATTCGTCCCTACTGTAAAAGTGTATGTAGTTGGGTCATGTAAGAGTGAGCGCGTATTCGAACAACAAAGATGTCGCTGAAACAGACGGCGTTTCTCGCCTAATCGGATACCGGCTGGGTTAGAGGCACACAATACATCTTGTCAACGGCTACAGTTTCAACATCATGATGCCTCGACTTGTCAAACATATCTTTCATCCAATCACTGCAACGTCGTGACTGTGCCTTGAAGCTTTCAAACGACCTCACTGCAAGCATTCTCGGCACCGCGACCCGAATAACCAACCTCGGCCAACGTTAACTATGTTAGTAGCCTGGCCCTAGAATAGTAATGGCAATGGCTTCTGCCCTGGTCTCCAGAATGTGGCAGTGTGGGTGAAACCTTAATATGCTTGTCCAAACTTGGCCTTTGGCATATCGAGGGCGTATCCGAGCACAAGCGAGTTGTTGAGCTGACGACAGCGTCGAACAAGGCCACAAATGACGGCACCTGGATTGTCATCTGCCGAGAGACCCTTGGTATGGATGCTGCAGGAGATATCCGTAATGTATAGGTACTAGTTACTAGGTAGGTGGCTGATAGAATGGAAGCAAACAAGCAAATGTTAGTGGTACAACCCAAGCGTGGCTTTTGCTGCACCTAGTGGAGCGTTTATTAACCGTATTGCAGTGGACAACTCAGCCCGCTAGATGGAGCGTTTCGAAAGGGAAGGAACGACCCCCTGGTCATCCTTCTAGATCTGTGCTGCTTACTTTTCTTTATATGAGCTACCCATAACCCCCATTCTTGTAAGCTTGTCAATCTCGACAGAAAATTTCCTCATTCGCAAATCAAGTCAAATACACTGACTTTAATAATTCGACTTGTTTTTATTCACATAAAAGAAAAATAATGAAGTGGTCAACTAGCTCACTGCTAGCGGCGCTGTGTAAGTCGCCCTTACAACAAACAAGTATTCCATATTCATTTCCACTTTTAACTAACACAACACAACTCAGGTGCTCCCAGCGCACTCGCCATCACGCCCGAATTCTGCCCAAGGAATGGAAAGCTATGCTTCACCTGGGGAGTCCCAGAAGCCTCAGCAAGCTCAGGATCTGGCCCCATCTACTTTCAGGTCAAAGCACCAACAAGTATGCAATGGGCAGGTCTCGGTATCGGCTCCCAAATGTCTGGATCCCAGATGTTCATTATCTACCAGGACGGAAAGGGCAACGTCACTCTGAGCCCAAGACCAGGAAAGGGCAACATCATGCCCCAGTACTCGAAAATGGACGGGCTCGAGCTGCTGGAAGGTTCTGGAGTAAAGAACAATGAGATGATTGCCAATGTTCGATGCAACGACTGCAAGAACTTGAATCTCAAGGGTTCTGACCTGTGGATTGCCGCCTGGCTGTCTGGCGATTCTATGGATTCGACAAGCCCTTCCGAGCGCATTGGCCAGCACGATGGACATGCCACCTTTGATGTCAACCTTGCAAAGGCCTCGATGAGTTCCGACAGCAACCCGTTCCTTTCTGCCAATACAAACCAAGGCAGCTCTAGCTCTGGTGGTGCCGCTTCCGAGACATCTAGCAGCGGCGGTGCAAGCAACACGGTTCAGCTGACCCACGGCATCATCATGTCCATTGTATTCATCGCTGGTTATCCTCTGGGTGCTATTCTCATGCCTATTCTCGGCAAGTGGCTCATTCACGCCGGTTGGCAGGTCGTCATGTTGCTCCTGATGTGGGCTGGATTCGGACTTGGATATGTCTGTGCCAGAGACGGAGGCTATGTAAGTTTGCCCTGAGATGCGCTCGCACTCGCACAAATGTTACTCAGATGTCAGTACTAACAATTGTGTTACTCTAGTGGGGAAAGCAAGCACACACCCGAATGGGCACTGCAGTTTGTGCCTTGATCACCCTTCAGCCCATCCTTGGTTACATGCACCACCGATACTTCCTCAGCCATGGTAAGCGAGGCATTGTCAGCCACATTCACATCTGGTTCGGCAGAGCACTCATGATCATTGGTATTGTCAACGGTGGTTTGGGTCTGCAGCTTGCAAGCTCGTCTCGAGCTTTCATTATTGCGTACTCGGTCATTGCCGGTCTTGCTGCCGTGCTCTACCTTGGTGCTGCTGTTGTTGGTGAGAGGAGAAGATCGGCTTCTCGTGTCAAGCAGATTTCGCCTCAGATGTCTCAGGAGGAGGCACGGTAATATGGCCCGTGGAACTTGAAAATGGCAGAAGTTGTTGTGCTTACAAGGTGTTTCGGAGCTTGTAACTTGTGATACCAAGGATGTTGGAGCCACTGGGCTTGAATCCTATAAGTCGAAAGAGGCTATTGTTTAGTAATTGTTATTTTCTTTTGTGTTTATTCTTCTTATGTTACACCACTTATAGAGTTAGCAGATGTATATAATTGCATTAAACGACCAAATTACACATGTACTGCTGAGCACTTATTTCGTCTGGTCACATTCCCTTGAAACGTACTATGCATGGAACCTAGTGTTTAAGAACAAAACGGCCGCATAGCCTCATCAAGCATAATTGAATACATTAGGAACTATGCGGAAAGGATAGTCAAAACTTAGAAACACCCTTAAACTTATGCGTCATAAGTAGGAAATATAGCAATGATGTCGTGTAAGTGAGCTTTGACGTCGTTCATCAAGTCCCGAGATTCACGTACGAGATGGGAGGGTCAAAAGCAAGATCCAAGCCCAACTACAACCAATCATCCATCGTAAAAGTCACGTGCATGTCACCCGTGATGCTCCGGTAGCCGCTGAAAAGGCACTAAAACCTGAGGCATCAACTCGCACGATAGCAAGGCCGAAGCGCTCTAACCGGGGGCGAGGAAGCATCCAATAGTGCTTGCCAACCTCTCACGAATTTTCCCCCAAAACCCTCAATCCGCCCATCTCCATCTCCCCGGAGTCACCCCAATTGAGCCTCTACCAGTCATTCAAAATGCTCATCCAACTCTCCAGGGCTACGGTAAGAACTATACCTCATCACAAATATTCGTTATAGAGACACAGAACTGATAAATTTATAGCGCGCTCGCTCCGCCGTTGCGGCTGTTTCTCGTGTCGCCAGACCCAATGCCGTCCAGGTGAGGGGCTTCATTGCTCCTACCGTCTCCAGGAAAGGTAAGATTCTGCTGCTATCATCGTGCACACTTTGAAAAAATCTCCTCCGACGCTGCGACTCGGCCTCATCGATTATCTATTTCTCCCGGTCGGATCTGTCCTCCTATAGCCGAACCTGCGCTCCACCTAAGCTCCGACGTCGTCAACACCGTTCTGATCCAACATCAAACATGGAATACAAATAATCGAATTGTCGCTCTTCCAACAACCTCTCCGAACAACGGCATACAATCAGATCCATCAAAATGTGACTTGACTCAATCAATATTCAATTGCTGACATCATACTTCTCACAGCCGACTTCGTCCAGGAGCTTTACCTCAAGGAGCTCAAGGCCTACAAGATCCCCGCCGTCAAGGAGTCCGATGCCGAGGGCAACGTCCAGACCTTCAGCGTCCCCAAGACCCCCGCTTCCCCCGAGGAGACCGACCTTGCCGGCAACCTGAAGGAGTACGAGAGCATGGCCGTTGAGATCGAGGGCCAGGACACCTCCGCCCAGAGCGCCGGTACCCCCCAGGCTGCCGACTGGCTCGAGGCTGAGGAGGACGAGGAGCCTCACCACTAAGCGGTTTTTTTTCCCGTTACCATTTGAGGGTGGCTCATAAAACTATCCGGACCGCAGCACATTTCGGGGGTGTCTCACTTCTCACCGCCCAGCTGCCGTTACTCGGGGATAGAAAAAGAGGGAGGGCTGATACCAAACTCAGCCCGGGGGGTGAAGAGCCGGGAGCGATAAAGAAGGAGCTGACAAGTGGATTGGGGATGTGAATCCTGTGTACATTTTTCCTAAAATACAGCCTTCGGTTGCCTGTAGGAACTAATTGCGAAATGCCAACGTTAAATGAAGCACAAGCAACCTTTCACTATTAATGACTGCATTACCATTGATCTGATATATTGCAAAATCGGAAACATTGAATGAGGAATTCATTTACTAACGTGCTGTTACTATGCTAGCAATTCCAGTGTAACTTGTGTATCGTATATCACAAGCCGACCTTCATCTACTCATCATCACGATTAAAGTGGCCTAGGCTTTCTGACATCAATGACATGCATAGCTCCAAGCGTCACCTCCTCACTCACAGATCATGTTTCAGTGGCATCTGTCACCGACTGCTTTGAGCCTTGCTGCAATGCACCAACTCGAGCTTGTCGACGTCAGGTGGCAACCAACGTCATCAACAAACCACAAGGAGGGACGGAAGGCTGCATACGAAGCCAACGATAGCTTACTATATCCAACACGGATAAGCTCAGAACAAACTCAAAGAGAATAACATAGTTCCTTTCTAGGACATACGGCGATCAAAAACATGTTGCGTTATAACATTCTCATTTCATTACTGCATATGGCCCGTCCTGTTATTGCTGGGAATCAAACTAGCGGAAAAGGCACTCGAAGAGGAATCGACCAAAAATGACTTTGATCCCTCCTTTTTTCTTTCTTTCTCTCTCGTTCTGTCTCCCTGTCTTCCTCTCATTTTGCACAACCATAAACGCCATCAGTCCTGTACAACACGACGACCAATGCAATGCAATACCAGCCGACCTTGATGCATATAATTCCACAATTAGACATCCGTAGCCCACATGCAAAACTAGGGAAGGGGGCAAGCTTTGGGTTTCGCGAAATATTACTTTTTGTTATGACACGTAGAGATAAATAGATCTCCAGCATGGTTGGAACGCCGTGGATTTTGACTTGAATAAAACGTGCAAGAAACAAGTTGCCGCATTATACGTCAAAATGAGAACCTCCCACCATATGCTCGTCGTGTCCAGTCTTCACAATCCCACTCATCCGGTTTGCCTTCCTGAGGTCAATGTCGTCCAGATTGTCCCAATCGTCGTTATCGCGGTGCCTACGGCCATGACCATGTCCATCATCCATATCTTCATCAACAAGTCCCGCTCGGTCTCGCATGTGGTCGTCGAGTGCACTCTCATCAACAAACGTAAAGCCCTGGAAGTTTGCTTGGACGGATGGAGATAGAGGTGTTGAAGCGGCGTAGCCCCGTGCCAAGGCCGCAGCACGTTCGTTCAGAGAGCCGTTCTGATCCAGAGCAGTCGTGAACTCGGGGTCGAAATATGAGACATCTGTCTCAGACTTCAACTTGGGCTTAAAAGGAGGAGTGATAAGCTTCTTGGAGAGCAGAGTCCAGTCCACATCGGCAAAGAAGGGGTGTCTCTTCAACTCCTCAGCATCATCAGTTGCACCCAACCTGTGCTTGGGGTTTCGGTTGAGAAGTCCCTTGACGAAATTCCTTCCTTCCTGAGAGAGGGTGTCTCGTGGGAACCTCACCTTGCCGAAGGCAATATTCTTATACATTTGCTGTGTATCCTCGGCATAGAATGGGCTCCAACCGCAACACATCTCAAATACCAAAACACCGAGCGACCAGAAGTCCACCATCTTGGTGTAGCCAGATTCATCCAATAAAACCTCGGGTGCAAGATATTCGGTAGTTCCACAGAATGTGTTGGTGGTGTCGTTCTTCGTAAGGTTGGCCTTGGAAAGACCAAAGTCGCACAAGGCGATGTGACCATTTGCGTCCAGGAGGATATTCTCGGGCTTCAGGTCTCGATACACAATATCGTTATGGTGAAGGTGCTGAATGGCCAAGATCAACTCGGCGATGTAGAACTTGGCTCGCTTTTCGTCGAACCGACCCTCTTTCTGCAAATGCCAGAAAAGCTCACCTCCAGACATGTAGTCGGTGACCAGGTACAGCTCAGATGGTGTTTGGAACGAGAATTTGAGACCGACAATGAAGGGTGAGTCGGACATGGCTGTTCGGACCAGAATATTTCGCTCCCCCACAGTGTGCGCGACCTCCTTCTTCTGCACGATGACCTTCTTCTGCAGGACCTTCATAGCATAGATGCGTTGAGTGTCCTTCTTTCGCACTTGGTACACCTGACCAAAAGTACCTTTACCAATGAGTTTGAGAATGTCAAAATCCTGTGGGCCAAATTGCTTCCTCTCGGCTCTGTGGTAGATGGCCTCGAGGAAGATCTCGCCGGTCGGCGCTTTCTCAGCCATGGTGTCAGCATGGCCCTGAAGCTGGAACCAGCCCTCAACAGTAGCGCCAGGATCCTTGCTGGCCTGGAAGTCAACATGACCGAGAAACTCATCTCCCGATGCCCCATGATCATATACCGAGACATCAACGAGCATGTCATAGTCCACCACATCGCTGCCTAGTGTCAGTGATGAATCTCGCATATGGAAGCCGACACGAAGTAACTTACAACTCAGCTTCCGCATCCCACTTTGGGTTGGTGAACGATAGCTGTCCAGGCCGGTTGCGGAGTGAACCGCCGTGGTCATTAACACTAGTGTTGCTGCTTTGTCTGCTTCTCATAGGAATGGCCAAGGGCCGACCTGAATCACTTCCTGATCGTTGAATGGGGATGCCGCCATGGGCGGGGGGTGGGTCGATGCTGAGGTTATCGTCCTCGTCAATGTGGTGGGGGCCACCTGAGATGAGCTCACTACGTTGAAAAACAACAACAACATAAGGGTCTCGACTCTTCCTGAGTCCTCGAGCCTCATTAATCTTGATTGTTAGTTTGCCTTTGGCAGCAGGTGCCTGTGCACCGCCAGAGCTCCTGGGAGTCTGGGTGCCGCTGACTTCAGCGCCATCGTGGCTGGTTCTCCCGGAGGAGGGGGCTCTTTCAGAGCCTGAAGGTCGCGCAGCCGACATTGCTCGAGTAGGAGTCGAGTTGCCGCTCTTGAACGTCATACGAGTTAGCTCCTTGAGTCCATTAAGAAAATGCCACTTGCCGGGGGCAGTAGCTTCAGAGGCGTCTGAACTTGCAGCACCAGGTTCGGGGTGCGAGGGCTGAATGGAGTCTTTGGTATGTGCTGCGTTTTTGGAGGAGTCAAGTTCAGGTAGTGATGGGTCATTGGAAGTTTGAAAGTGGGTGGTGGTGAAAGGCGAGGCTGTGGGTTTCTTGAATTGTGTCTGTTGTGTAAGAGGCTTTGGCTCGACAGCAGCCCTGCCATGGGCCCCTGAGTCGGCAGAAATCATGTCCTGGGAGATAGAACCCCCCGAAGACGAGGGCTGAGAAGTGGGTGGGGTTGGGTAGGGGTTTGAAAGGTTATGCTCATCCCGCTGCGTGGTACTCGGCATGCGATCAAGGCTCTCATGTTGGAGAGGCAAACGATCAAAAGCTGAGGAGTCACGGCGGCGAGTAGAGCCTTCGGAGTGTACCTGCAACTGCAGGCCAGTAGGCGGAGTGGGTTGAACTGAAATACGGTCTAGAGCGGTATCGCTCTGAGACGAATTGGGATTTGACGAAGGCGCAGAAGGGTGATTACGAACCTGGCCAAAGTAACTCATGATACCGGGCAAGCGTTTGTCCTGTAGATCGGGTTGAGGAGTAGCTACACCAGATCGAGGAGTATCAAGACCGATGTGATCGGCGCCATCCTCGTCTGCCGCAGACCTGACGTTTTGGTTAATAACCCCATTCATTTTTGTAAAAGATTTCCAGTGAGTGAATAAATCCTTCTACACCGAAGCAACTGCGCGGGGGGGGGGAAACAAAGTGGGAACACTAGTTCATGACGGCTGCCAAGCGCGTCAACTAGAGGGTAAACAGGGCAAAGGCCGAGAGGGACCACCAAAGACAACAAGCAATAGCGGTAGAGGTGGACTCTGGCGATGCGACTATGACGAGAAAAACACGGAATGGCGAGATGTCCTTTGGAGCTCAAGGAAGGTACAGAGCAGCCAGTGGTGTGTTCGCGCAGGTGTGGATGCGAACGAAACGCCAGGACCAGCACCAGCGAGCGAGTAATACGTAGTAAGCCAGGCTTTGCCGAGAGCGGCCGTGTAAGACGAAGCGTCAAGGGACCAAGTGGAGGCTCGAAACTTGCATGTAAAGGAAAAAAGAAGACGATGACGAGATCAATTCTTCTATTGCCGGGAGTGAAAAACTCGCTCGCTCGCTCGCTCGGTGGCCGGGGTAGGCTTGTTCGAAAAGGCTTTTTTCTTGTGAGTTGCTAGAACTTTTGCCTGAATTTTTTGGCCTAGGCAAGGAGCAAAACGTGGAAAACTGAAGCTGATAGCGGGGCCGAACGCAGGGTCTGAGTCTGAAGCTGGGCAGTCGATAATTGGACCCAATCACATTTGGGGCGAGTCAGGCCTAAGCTTGTAACAACACAAAAGACGAGCTGTCTCTTGCATGTGGGAAGGTGAATGTAATGCCATGATTGACTGCTGGTTTGCTTGTCCTTCTGTTCGTGCTGTAACAGGCTCTGCAGGATCCTTAGGTCCCCCCGAAAATAAATTCGAGACAACGGCGGCCGATTACTCGGTTCCACTGCGACGGCGAAATCGAAATCGAAATCACGGCATCGCCTTGATTGGTATCTGGGCTGCTTGAGTTGTCTTGCGTTCGTTGTACTGTAGATATGTCTGTTCTCTGGTGCCGATAATGCAAGGATCGAATCTCATGTTTTCCATATTTGCCAGGTTGTGCCAGCAATTCCAGAGCAAAGGCTCGCCTGCTATGGGGAATGCATGCTCTCTACTGCCAAGTCGTCGACACCTCATCGTCCTGCCCTGCAGTTACAGGGCAGCCGTCCACTGGATAGAGCCCAACAACGCCCAAAAGTGGAATACAGGCCTGTCTGAGCACCTGTAGAGGCGCCAGAAGCGGTTCCATTTTCATGTGAGGTGAGGTGGGTTCCTTCAGTAGGCGGTGTCGTAGTCCAGGGACTGGGACAGCTCTAGCCGGAAAGGGACTTTGACTTGTCTTTGCTGAAGCTGAGGTGCTGAACTCCGGGTGCTGCAATCGTCCTATCGCCACCACCACCGCTGCCGCCTGTGCTTGGTGAGGGGCATCCAATGCCAGCAGCGCAGTGCAGCGCAACCAAGCGCCGGACACTGCTAGGATCCATGAAGTGTTGACTTCAAAATACACCAAAACAGGGAACAAAAAAGAGCGCCGGGATTGAAGCTATAAGACAGAAAGAGAAAAAACATTCACGAACCTAGACATCATTGCTTGCGTTGCTCTTCGTAGCAGATCAAAACCTCCTCCCGCATTTGAAGTCTCAGTGCCCGTCATAGCAGCGACTACGAGGAGCTTTATTAAAGCTGCCGCGGCTTAAAAAAAAAAACAGGGCCGAATTGTCGGGGCGGAGGAAGAGAGGGGCGAAGAAGCGGGTATATTGCGTGAGATGAATCGTATAACGTCGTCGATTGGGCGTTGCTGGCCCAGGGATCGTTGTTCGGCTCGAGGACGGGACGAAGGCGCGATAAGGGTCGATAGCCAAGCGAAGCAGACGGGGAAAAAGGATGATGGTTTATTGTTGAAAGAGAGGGGAAAAGATTGAGATGGCGCGGGTCAAAAGAAGTGACGGGATGTAGATGATAATTACAGTAGACGTCTTTTTGGGGCAAGGTCAAGGCGAGTTGAGGTGGGCGTGGGTGGGCGGTAGACTAACTGTGGCCTGGCCTGGCATGGCATGGCCTGGGCTGGGGGTGTATTTCCTGTTCGTACAGTGCGCCTAGGTAAGTACGTCGAGAAGTGAAAAACTCAAGGTAAGGTAATGTAAACGTAAACTTCGAACAAAAATGCAGCAGATTTCCAAGCTTTTCCCCTCGAAGGAGTTGTCCAGTCAAGATTCAATACTTGATGAATTGAGGATCAAGAGAGTTTTAAATAGCATTAGGACTATCTAGCTAGGCAGTTGGGGTATTGGTAGGTAAGGAAGGAACGACCCAAAAACAACTGAGTGCTTGCTATTTCATGCTATGACACTATAGTACCTACTGCTGATGTTAATGCTGATTCTGGTGCATGGATCCAATGTTGGGAGAGGCTCATCCATCTATTCATCAGATTACCTCACCTAACCTTCATCAGGGATACCTCAACTCGAACGCAGTGCTTACATCACCTTCTACTATGGGATTCGAACTTGCTGCGCATATTGTTTTTTATACAGACTCACGTTAGACTGTTGTGTTGCAGTTACGACACTCGCTATAGGCTGTGAGACTAAAGATCCATGTCGAGGTATTCGGTATTCGGGTTTGTAAATAACACAGCTGTTGAACTAGAGTTGGGACCTTTCGGAGATGGCGTTGAAGCTGGCTCAGCGCCATCCGCTCAAGTTCAGTTCACTTCAGTTCACTTGAATTCAAGCCCGTCAAGTCAAAGTCTCAAGCCTGACCCAGCAGGGGATCTCACTAGCCTGCCGTGCAAAAGAATGACCCCGCCTCCTGATAAAGCGATAACGGGTTTGAAGATACGTGCGGATTCGTTTGCAGAAGATGAGATAGGTTTAGACGAGTCGAAAGTGGATGCGCTGAGAAATGTCCATGACATCAGCGATGCTGGAAGCGAATTTCTTCTGAGTTGTTTGCAGTCACCCATGCCAGTATAGACTCCCAACAGAGAAGGACAGCTCAGAAGTTGATACACCGTATATTTTGTTTTGTTTTGCCTTGGTCACTAACAAAACAGCGGTGTCTTCTTTTCCCGCTTCTTGCAAGATGGAAAAGCGAGCTGCCAGTTGGTTTTTTGGGTTTCAACTGAATCATGATTCGAAATGTACGTACTTGTACTTGTACTAATTGTTCGGACCCGACGCTTGAGACGTACGTAGTATCCACTGGCAAGCAGCAGATTACAGCACAATTACAATAAACACTCCACAGTGCGCATTATCTTCCGCTCGACTCAAAATGAGAACTTATTCCTGACGGGATGGGATGGCAGGATGGATCAGACCAAGGTGGAGGTGGAGGAGGAGGAGAGTCGATCCTTTTTGCAATCAACAATCGCAATTCCCATCCTGAAACGAACTTGATTTCCAACCAACGGTGGGGGGTTTTCGCTCTGGCGGGGTTTCGGTTTCAACCAAAGTTCCCTCTTGATTGCATTTTCAATTGCATTGCATACCTACCTTAGCAGATTGCATGTATTCCATACAGTACCTACCTTAGTAGACAATTTCATAATAATAATTCATCTTGACCGACGAGTATACCTACTACGTGCTGGAATGGATTAGTGATGGTATGGCCTAGCCCGTCGCCTATCTCGGCTCTTATGGATCTATGTGCTGTAAAAAATAGTAGATATCTTTAGCTGGTCTGCTGGTGTTTAATTAGTGCCCAACTTGGCATCAAGCAGCCCGGATCTTGATATCGAGGTTCTCTTGAAACTAGAGTTGAAAACAATGACATCTAATTTTGATCACAAGGCTCCTGCAACAGGATAGGATTGTCCAGAATACCTTGAAGTCAGAAAGTATAAGCGAATTTGTCTCAACCCCGCCACAGCAGATGCTTAAGCACCAGGATTTTACACCACCAGCTGATCAGTGAAATACGATATGTATGAATGTCTATCTCATGATAGGCTATCAACCAATTCACCCGTGTGTATCTGTACCAAGAACTCTCTTGTCACGCATCAGCTTATGGTTCCTTTCGGCTCGGGGCGACTGCCATATCCTTCCAGTCATCTCATGGCATGCAGGACCTTCAACCAATACTCAACTCTAAACGGGCTGTTGCCACAAAGATTATTCCTTCTGATTCTCTCAGGGAGACTCACGCATCCTCCCAGAATCCCAGCCTCGCCGCATCAAACTCGACACCGACTATTGGCCAGGAGCTCAAAGTCCCTTAGAGCCCAGTAGTTTTGCTCCGCAACTTTAGTGAGCTGTAAATACGGATACGGATTCATGGCAGCCTTTGTATCTGTATGTACCGTACTTATGTATATAAGGTTACGCATTCTCGTTATCCCCGGGGCCGGAGCAAAGTACATAAGCGACTGCAGCATGCGTATTGCCACTATCTACGACAAGGATAATTTGTATTTGTGTCCAACACTACATTCGAGTCATCTGAATACAGTATCAAGTCTTGGCCACGCTGTACCTAGCTCAGACTTGCATTGGATGCACAGTTTCGGTGGCCTGGTCCACTTCTTTTCATGACAACAGTGATGAATAGTCTCAGTCGCGAGGTCCATCTGAGCGGTCTGTATTCTTTGGTCAAGGTGGTCATGAAACAAGATTAACAATCACTGTCGACATGTCTACTGATCTATGCGATATCATGCACCGCTATCTTCACATGTTTGTCCCTATCTAACTATGGGCGAATGTTGTAAGCACTTCTAATAGGACACTATACATATAAACTACGCATCACAAGCCTGGTCCTAGTGTGATGAATGATCGACTTTCAGCCTCTGCTGCAACCTTCCCATGTGGTTGTTGTGTAGCAGCTGTTTACCCCATTGGGCAATACCCCGATTGTGATACCCAAAACTAGATACATCGAATTGCTAGCTGTGGTGGTATAGCAATTCAATGACATTTAATATTGAGTCGTCTGGTGAAACATGCCAGGGGTCAGCAGAAGCATGCCTGTGTCCGGTAGCTGAAATGCGTGGTGTTTATGGCTGGGACTTTTCCCCCATCAGCTTATCGTATTGACGCCGAGTCGCCCTTTGATGTATGTAACGCATATACAGACATACAGGAGAGTTCTCATAGGAGCACTGAAGTACTGAGCCAGTGCAAAGCATCTGGAGCTACCTCTATTTATGCGACTAATACTCTGCCAAACGGTGACAAGAACCTTCTGTGTAGCTGAAGTGCCCATGACACCAAGGCCATTACAAGACTCAGAAATCGGTGTGACTGAATCTATAAAGGGGATTTGTTGTCCAATTTACCTAAGAAGTCATGGATGCAAGCAAGTGGCACTGCTGTTTGTGCCCTTGACTTAACAGGGATACATATCTTGAGAGAAGAGAGATTTTGTAGTTCTCCAATAGGGTAAACAAATTGTTTTGTATATAAGCATTACTTGGTTTACTTCTATCTAGGAGTCAGTAGTAGGAGGACTTTCTAGAGCGTGGCATGCACGTCCGCAACCTGAGTACTCCTTACACTCATGTAGTAAGTCGACCAACTTCAAGCTAGCCTCGATACACCTCTGGAGCAAATATTTGAGAGGCCTCATTATCATTAAATGTTTAAACCGGTATATATAAAGATTTCCGAGTAGAAAGACGGCGCATTTCGATCTGGTCTGTAACCAGCCATGGGGTTCACCACTCTTGAGCCCCTGTCTTTCGTTCCGTATCCTTCATGGGAACTTAGAATCGCCTTTCAGACTCCGCAATCATCTGATGCCATCTCGCTTCCATATCAGGGGTAACTCCTTGAGGGTAGGTCTTAAGTTGAGGTCGAGGCGTGAGCGGGTCTGGATAGTTCACTAAAGAGCTTGTTAATGGCAACTACGCCAGGAAGGGTTTCTATAAGGGAAGAACATACAAATAGTGACGTGCTGGTCAGCCAGCCTCGATCGTACTGTCTCGTTCTCTTCTTGAACTCTTCTTGAACTTGTATTGGCAGCGCGTTCGGTCATTTCGTGTTGTTGCGTTGACGATGAACGTAGTCCACCAGCCATTGAAACTGAAGGATCGTGGTACAGCTTGTAGGCAGAAAAACGAAATGGCTTTTTCAAGTCGAGAGGATTCTGGGAATATCCCCTCGAGTATTATCGTGGTGAAATGGGAATCGGAAAGATTGTAACAAGGCAAGAACTTGTTTTCTTTGGCGATATTGGATCTTACGTAGTAGGCATTGAATGCTGTACCTGTGCTTGAATACCTAACCTAGACAGTGGCTTAGATCCGGATTCCAGCCCAGCGTGGCTGCCCCACCAGAAGGACAAGCCACCCCGCAATATTCCATGAAATTCAAGGTCTGAATAAGGACATCAACCAGAAAGATAGAAGGGCTGAACAGGAGTAATCGCCGGGTTATATGCTCTGTGGGTATTGGTTTTTACAATAGAAACAAGACTGAACACTCAAGACCATTTCTTTTGCGCTTCTAGACCTATACAATGTTAGCAATTCTATCAGAAACGCAAATCAGACAAGTACCAATCTTACGTCGTGAGTTCCATTCTCAGCCAACTCAGCTCTCTCAATGGAAGTAGCTCCCGGGCCCGGGCAGCCAGAAAAACCCACCAACACCACCACCCTGAGCATGTTTTGTTCCTTTTTCTCTTTCAACTAAAGGTACCAAACCTCCAACCGTTGACTTTGCTTCGCCCCATGCCCGACTTCACGATATCCAACAAGACTGTCAAGCATCATTTCCCTCGACGAAGACGACGACGTTGACATAACCTGAGCTACTATCACCAAGTGAAAAGATATTCATCATGGGCAAGAATTCGACATTAGTCCCTGACGCCTGGGAGGATGATTGGGAGACTCAAGCAGACAAGATGGCCAAGGAACCTGAACAGCCCACCCCTCAAGTACCTCTGTCCAAAGCAGAACGCTTAGCACAACATGCTGAGCAGAATCGCAAGCTTTGGGAGTCTGCGTAAGCCCTTTTATTTCGACAATATGTCTAAGTATCCCGCTAATATTGGGGATTCCTGTACAACAGCGATGCTCCACCAACTTTCAACTACTATGAGGCTGGCTCCTCAGGAGTCTCTCTCACAACTCCTTTCAAGCCCCAGGTCAAAGTGCTCAGCCGGAAGCCCGTCATTGCTAAGCGCGATGGTGCTGCAGGCATGTCCGGACTCTCACTCGATGATGACAATGAACCGAAGAAGGAGGTACCAATGAGCCCAGAGGAAATTCGAGCGAAACAAAAGCGCGACAGGGAGGAGAAGCAACGTCGCTACGAAGAAGCCAGAGCCAAAATCTTTGGAGAATCGAACCCATCTTCAGGAGCCTCCTCACCTGGCGCAATTACCCCGCCGAAAGCTGATGGCTACGCAGGCCGCGGTCGTGGCCGAGGACGAGGTGGCTACAGGAACAACGAGACCCGTCAATTCGATACCAGGCAACCAGATAACCGTGGCTTTGATGCTCCACGCAGAATGCAGAACATATCAGGCTCGGGGCGCGAGTTGTTTGACCCGAATCACACACCAAAACCCGAGCAAGTATCACAAAGACGGCAGCCGGAGTTTCCATCTCCCGGAAGAAGCACAACTCCACGCGATGGACAACAGCAAACGCAACCGCAGGCACCAATCCGAGCACCTAAGGGACCGGATGGAAGTGGCCGAGGAGGCTTCGGCTTTGCTCAACGAGGTGGTAAGGGCAGTTGATTATTTCTATCGACAAGCTTTACCATCCACCTCCAATCTTTCCAGCCAGTTGAACCACTGTCTCGTCCGTGGTTGCGTCCTTTCCAACGTCGCTAATGACCTCGCGATACGTTGTAAATGCAAGTCTATCTAGTCCAATGTCTGTGATCTCCGCCCAATGCGCCAGGGTATCATGTATGTACGAATGAGAAATACCACCAACAGCTTCTGCAGACCCATTAACAATAGGTTCGGTGGCGCCTACATCCTCTCCGGAGAAATATGCCTCGTCGACTTCCGCAAGCCAACTCTTCTGCTCCTGGGGACCTGGATTGCCAGAGTAATTCTTTCGCTCCATGACAACAGGGTCGTCAACTTTAATCTGACCACCACCGTTGGTGCAGCCTCCAGGACAGGCCATAACTTCAACATAGCTATACTCAAGTGAGCCTGCCTTGCCTGCTGGCTTTCGAGCACTTCCAAACGGCTTGCCGCCAGGCATTCGAGATGGCTTGGCGGGCTTTAATCTCCGAACAAGGTTTTGGATGTTCCTGAAACCATAGTACCGAGCGGCACGAAAGACTGGTTCGCCGTTGACAACGACAGAGTACTCTGCCACATCGACATTGCGACCACGGGTATGCACGACCTCTGCTCCAGGGGTCTGTGCCGCTCGGCTTTCAAGAATATGCCACAACAAACCACCTGATGTGCCGGCCTCGCGAGGTGGATTTCCAGGTAGTCGCTGGGGGAAAAGGAAATCATGAAGTTTGGGATCGGGGAATGGGTTGCTCTTGGTGGGCAATGGTGTTTTGGGGATGTTGAAGAAATTCAGGCCCCTTGACTCGGCAAGCATGAGGATCTCTTTGCTCGTGATAACACAATCGACATCGCGGACGCCTCGGCCTCGAATTTCTCCTTCGGCCCAGACCTCTTCTGTCAGCTCTTCTCGGCTGGCTTCGAGCTTCTTATCGAAGCAGGGCATAATGGCCAAGTGCCAAATGCGGCCAGGCGCAATACCCAATGTCCGGCTCAATGTCGTCTTGAGCAATGTGCCCATCAAAGCCTGTGGCGACTTGACTTTTGAAATATGGGGTAGAACGTGGGGATGAGTCTTCTCGGCGTAACAAACCCAGCCCGGGCAGGATGACGCTAGGATCGGTTTGGTTGGAGTCGCGGGTGTGGATTGTGAAGGATTGAGGACTTCGTCTGCGCCTAGGACCAGGGTTGCTTCTCTCGCAGTGTTGGTATCGACCACCCATGTGAATTCGTTGTTGTATTTGCCTCCACTGGCAACACCTTCAGGTCCGCGGAATAGGTTATCAAGCATGTGTCCGACTTGAGCCTCCGAGACACCTGCGCCGCATGCTGCCGCTAAGTTGGCTCTTGTTTGAGGGCTCACACTGGCAACAAAGAGCTTTGCATTCTCATCCTCCAACCCTTCGACTCTGAATTTGCCGCTGTCGTCAGTCACTAGCCTCAAAGCCGGAGCTGAATCGAGTGTTGTGAGAACTTCGGCATGGCTCTGGAGGCTCACTAGGACAGCCTCGGCGGATGTGACGCAGCCAGAACAAGCTAGGCAATCTGTAAGGGAAATCTGGGCGGGCGCGTTTGGGTTCGAGGTAGGCTGTTGGCCATCAAGTATAACTTCGGTCTCGAGGGATTGCGATTGCGGGGGCGGGGCGGATGGTAGAGTCTCGATGGGTTTGATACAGGCGACTCCGGGAGAGATGAAATCGTTCAGGTCGTCGGCAGAGAGAATGGCACTCATGGCGCCGGTTGATTTGTTGGAGAGTTATGAATAGCGGAAGAGGAGGGAAAAGGACGTCGTTCACCGTATCGAGTTGGAGAGTTCGTAGTTGTTTGTAGTGGTCGCAGTGCGCCGTAGTTGAGTAATTGCCCCTCTAGAAATTTTAAATGGAGAATTTAGACGTAACTGGCTGACAAATAAACTTGTGCAATATTTTGTGACGGGGAGCAAAGTGCAACGATGTGATTGTTGTATGATGAAGGAGAAAGATATTAACCTCAGTTACAAAGATAAGGATATTATGAATTTTGAATAAAGTAACCCTCAATCTCAGAATGGCTCACATGTGGTTCGGTCTGATCTTGTATAACTAACTCCTCGGAGCGTCGGACACGGCGAAGACGGCGTATCAGGCCGTGCTAAAGTAATAGATAGGCAATAAAGACGTTATGATTTGCGGGATAGGGTGATTGGACAAGCGAGATCGGCCCCTCACTCCCACCCAGGGTTCCAGAAGAAAGCGGCTCTGGCAGTTTTTTGGGGTGGCAAAGCACTTCAGTCAGTTGCACTCGGATTTCGGTTCGGAAGTGGGGGGCTGAACCTGTGAATTGGATGGCCGGATGCAGTACGTACCGTACCCTGATTTGATGGTGACGTCGGTAAGTCGTCTGCTTTGAGATGTCTTGACGTTGACAAGTTCCAGAGCTGGGTTCAACAACCTTCCAACAGCTACTTCCACTTCCTCCCTACAGCTTTTGTGTTCTCGATAACTCAAAGTATTATTGTCAATTGACAGAATCGCAACTTCGTTAGAATAACTCTTCAACAATGAGCGTGCGTATTTCGGCCAGGATCTCTCAATTCGCCAACTAACTGATCTCAGGCTATTGCTACGTACAGCTTTGGAAACTTCGCCTGGCTGGGAACCCAGGCGCTGCCTCTTATCATCTGGCCTTCTTTTGTTGGATCGCTTCTCCGTCATGAGAATGACCCTTCTTCTCGTGAGTAACCTGCGAATCCACTTGATTATTGCGACTAATGTGAGTGTTTAGCTCTTGAGACCTATTTTGGTCGATCGCTTGGTCTAGCCCTTCTTGCGCTTGGCCTCATGGTGGTCGTTCTTTCAGGCGCTCTTCCTCTCGATTCTACTTCAAAGGGTAACTACCTATGCACTGCTCTCTTGAAACTGTATATTTCTAAGTGCCTAACATCGTAACAGAAGCTCCCGACGGCGCACCGTCTCCCTATGCCTCCGCCGCTGTCCTTATATCCACTCTACACCACGTATCGAGCGCCTTCTACTGCTATGGTCGCTACGCCTGGACGGGCGAGACAGGTTTCTTGCTTGGATGCGGAGGAAGCGCAATATTGGCGACATTTGGATTATACTGCGTTATGTTTGCGGGCGACAAAGCCATGACGAGCCGGTATCACAAGTTTGACCAAAGCACAAGCGGATTCCCATTCAAGAACTCGCAGTCATACCGGGCCAAGAAGAAGGCTTTGTAAGAGAACTTGTTATTGGATGAGTGTATAAGAATCGTTTAGTATTAAATCATAGTTTCGTTTTGCTGTATCGGGGATCTATAAACCCGTCTGCTGTGCAAGGTTCCCAATCCCCGTGATTAACTCCTTCAACTCCCTTTCCATTTTGCTTAATAGTTTACAAGGCCCTGGCATCAGAGTGGAGGGCGTGGGACGCAAAATGCTTTACTCCGGCCATACTTGGCGTACAGAGACTCCTACATCTCAATACCAGGCGCTTCCGTCCCATTGGGTGCTGTGCCTGGGTCTTCGTATTGAGCACCATTGGTCTTCTCACCCTCGACACTCTCAACAGCGCCAGGGACGTGTACATCGACTGCTCCTGTGAGGATAGCCTGTCGTCGATCGTGCCAGTTGACCTCGCTCTTGATGACTTGATGCAGTAGCACTTCCTTCTCACGCCATTCCTGGTGATAGATATCTTCCCACTCCTTACATTCTTTCGTAAGCGATTCGCCAATGTCCTCAGCCCACTTGGCCTCCCAGTAGCACTTTCGGTAGAGCTTGTCGACGGGAAGTTGAAGCTCGTCAGGGGCAAAGATTTCGTCCGTCAAAGGTGTAAAGTATTCAGCGTTGGCTTCGTCACCGTTGACGTCGTCCATATCGTCGTGGGGGCCTTGCGATTGTTGGTTGGTCTTCATGATGATCTTGATCTTGCCTCCCTTGCCCTGCGGTCCGGATTGCATCGACTTGGGAACCGGGTCGGATGGGCGGAGAGCCTCCGTCTCGTGGACTGTTCGCATATGCTTGGCCAGTGCATCTGATCTTGTGAATGATCGATCACACTCTGTTGTGGGTTAGCGACGGTATACGAGCGTTTGGTGTGGACCAACATACCAGGCAGATAACAGTAGAATGGCTTCTCCCTTGTATGGCTGCGCATGTGCGCCTTGAGGGCATAGCCACTGGCATGAGGCAGACCCTTTCTGGTACAGCTCATCCATTCGCATGTGTACTTCTTTTGTCTGTTCTCAATATGAGAGTTGTGAATGTGCTCAACCAACTTGTCCATATTGCCCTGATCGCCTGCTGGGCAACCATCCCAGTCGCATTTCGTCACCTGCTCTTGGAAATCTTCTTCATCGAGACGCGCATTGATAGGAGAACTGGGAATGTCGCCTGAAGTGTCAGACGAGACGTCGGACATGCCCTCGAGAGGGTCAGGCTCCGGTACGGCTTCGGGTTCAGCATCGGGGACTACGGCAGATGATGTTGTTGATCCGGCTTCGAGTCGCTGGCGCTTCGAGGGTCGCAGTGTGGACTCGTCGTAATCGTGACCACCATCCTCGTATGTTTCCGACTCGTACGTCGATGAGAGTGGTGACTCGGGTGAAGAATCGCGTGCCATATTCGCGCTATGGATGCTGAGGCGCGTCTCCTTTGTCGATAACGCCAGGGGTGGATTGCGAAACTTTGGTAAGAGGATAAGGAGAAATTTAAGATGCAGAGGTAGGAAATGGGAAGTTGCTTGATGAAGAGGATAAGAAGTTTCGGGAATATCCTTGAACAGCAGGCGGGCGATAAGTAAATTCGCTGAGCTGCCCGTTGTTCAAAAAATGCCAGTTAAGTTGGAAGCTTAGCAACACAGTGCTAAAAGAGCGGCACGATCCTCAGTGTATCAGAAAACTTGGCTGTCAAAGTATAAGTGACGAAATTAACGAGTCAGTTTATCCTACTCTGTACCGTAATCCCAAGTCGTTTATTTCTGTACCCTAAAGCTTAGAGGCTAGCTTTTCTGGTACTCTTGGACGGTTTCTCAATGTTGCATAGGTAAGTGCTGTGACACACAGTACAAATGCTCGGACTACCACGAGAGACAGATAGTATGGATGTGATATATACTGGTCGGATAGGGAAATTACTGTGTCAGAAAACAAAAACAAAATATATACAATATTTTATTGGCAAATCACAGGCTCCCCCATCATATTGTGTCTGTCAAATGACATCTTTTACTTGATGCTTTTGTATCTATCCCTTAAACCAACAATCCTTAAAACTCCAGGCCTTGAACCCAATGTGCGAGCTATTGCAACAGCATGAATCCCTAATCCCACCAAATTTTGTGTCCCACTGCCTGCGGAAAAGATCATCGTTCCACCAGATCAAACTTAGGCACCATTTGAGTTGGCAAGCTTGCGGCGTTCTTTGACGGCCTGTGCAAGGGTGTCGAGCGTAGAAACGGTGTCCTCCCAGCTGATGCAAGCATCAGTGATGCTGACACCGTACTTGAGGCCGGACTTGCCCTCGGCGGGAACCTTTTGGTTGCCTGTTGACATGTTAGTTGATGCTCATTCTGTAGCAGACATTGCTGTAACTTACCCTCGTTGATGTTGCTCTCGATCATAACTCCCATGATGCCATCCTCGCCCTTGGAGATCTGGCCGGCGATATCGGCAGCAACCTTGGGCTGGTTCTTGTGATCCTTTGAAGAGTTTCCGTGGCTGCAGTCAACCATAACTCGTTGTCGCACGCCCTTCTTCTGAAGCGCCTCCTTGGCAAGAGCAATGCTTTCAGCATCGAAGTTGGTACCCTTGGAGCCACCTCGGAGGATAACGAAACAGTCATTGTTGCCCTCAGTGCCGACAATGGCGACAACACCAGGCTTGGTGACTGAAAGGAAATGGTGAGGATGCTGGGCCGCACCAATGGCATCAATAGCGACGCCCAGAGAACCATCAGTGCCGTTCTTGAAACCCACGGGGAAACTCAGACCACTGGCAAGTTCACGGTGGAGCTGGCTCTCAGTTGTACGGGCGCCGATGGCACCAACTGAAAGCAGATCGGCGAGGAACTGGGGGGAAATAGTATCTAGCATTTCACTGGCAATAGGCATGCCCTTGGCAGTCAGGTCGACAAAGAGCTGTCGAGAGATGCGTAGACCCTTGTTAATCTTGAAGCTGCCGTCGATATCGGGGTCGTTGATCAGGCCCTTCCAGCCAACAGTTGTGCGTGGCTTCTCGAGGTAAGATCGCATAACGATGAGAAGCTCATCCTTGTGCTTCTCTTTCTCTTTCAAAAGAAGGTCGCAGTAGGCGAGGGCAGCCGCGGGGTCATGGATGGAACAGGGGCCAATGACGACGAGCAATCGGTTCTTCTCATCGGTGCCATTGACAATAGCGACAGTTTCGTTACGGCCCTCGAGGACTGTCTTTTTGGATTCGGGGGACTGAGAGATTTCGTGCTGGAGCAGGTCCGGGGGGGTCAAAGGGTTGTAACCACGGACTGAGAAAGTGTTAGTACATGGGCTGAATAGAGAGGTTGTGTAAGTCAAAAGGTCGGGTTATGTACTCACTTCTCCAATCTTCAGAGTCAGCTTGGTTGCCAACATTCTTGTTTGGGATGAAGAACTGCAATTATCGTGAGTCAGTCTCCAAAATGCAAGGCGAGAGAGCTTCCATGGAGGGGTTGACTTACAGAAGAAGACATTGTGACGGCGATGGTGGGGGTGGAGAGGATATAGCCTGACTGTGAAGTTCAGAAGAGGTTCCAATTGCGTAAACTCTTTTGAAGATAGCACGAACCGAAGGGGGTATCAAGAAGATGAATGTGAAGAAGTAGATGAAAAGAAGAAGAAGAAGAATCAGGATAGTGACTTGATGAGGGTAGAAAAAATATAAAGTCTTCACCTGTCTCTTTCCTTCCCTTCCCTTGTATGTACTTGCGCCGGCCTCGGGGTGTCAGAATGAAGAGAGTCACTCCATGGTTGTGATTGCCTCTACACTGATTGGAGGAGGTGCACTATGCCCCACACACTCTTTGGCCGGTTTAGCAGCGAACCTAAAGAAAGGTACAAGTTATGGCTGCGCGATCCCAGCGGATGATCAAGTACCGTACCCATTTTCATTGTTGCATCTACTGTAAGGACATGCATTAGTAGGTGGGATGGGAGCTCCAGATTTTTAGCTTGACTCACTTGGAACCAAAAAAAAGATGAGAATGGGAATGGCCACTGCTTGCCACTTGTTATTAGCCACCAGTTGCTAGCTTTTAGCACTAATTCAAGCCAAACGTTAGTGATCACCGTTTGATCAAATTATCTGAGTGAGGGCTGAGGCTAAATTTCTTTGTTGCGAACTTGTGGTTATGAGTATTCAGAGTCTGTAGAGAGATGAACTACCTATCATTCATACCTAGTACCTACTCAGCTTAACATAAGCTCGTTCCTTTGTCACCAAACCGTTACCCATGGTCTCTGTGCACACTGCAAGGTCTGTTAATCCAATTGGCCAAGTGTCATTCGTGGCTCTTGGCTTCTTGGATTGTTGTTGCAGTACAAAGGGCAAACAGACAGCCCGGACAATACTCAACGCCCGTTAACTGAAACCCCTCCAACAGCCGCCAGACAAACAAGTAAACAAGACAAAAAGAACAAAAAGATAATCCTGCGTATCGCAGGTGGCTGGAACTCTCCCGCCGGGAATTGAACCCGGGTCTCAAGCGTGACAAGCTTGCATACTGACCACTATACTACGGAAGACGGATGGTTGTGGATCAACCATTGTAGCGGAGTTCGATGACAGCGGATCTCAATTTGGTCTCTATAAAGGCTACTAATCTTGAATATCGTTAGTGATGTGTTGGTTTCGTAGCTGAGTGAGTCTCAAGCTCTGCTTCCTGACTATATACCTTCTTACCAGTTGATGGCCCCACCAAGTACTACACGTCCTGTTCGACAAGGTGCACTTGAAAGACTTGCGTATCAATGGCTTCATGTGCACTTCTATTACAAGCTGATTCGTTGTAATCAGACATTACTATATAATATCAATGTTGAGAATCTTGATATCCTCCTCGGGCTTTTCCTTGTGCGTTCGCACATTCTCAATCTTGTGGATGATATCAAAACCTTGCGTTGCACGGCCAAAGATTGTGTGCTTCCCATCCAACCAGGGCTATCAAGGATTAGTAGATGCCTCTTACAGAAACGCGGGATATTACTTACTGTCTTTTCTGTCGTGATAAAGAACTGACTGGCATTGGTGTTGGGTCCTGCATTGGCCATGCTCACTGTGAACGGCTTGTCGTGCTTGAGACTGCTAAACTCATCCTCAAACTCGCGTCCCCAGATACTCTCACCGCCAGTACCGTCCCCAAGAGGATCTCCTCCCTGGATCATAAATTTACGGATCACACGGTGGAAGATTGTGTTGTTGTAGTAGCCGTTCTTGGAGTGTGTCACAAAGTTCTCAACAGTTTTTGGTGCTGCATCGGGGAATAGACGGATGTGGATGTCACCATAGGTCGTGTGAAGGACGGCGGCCGTACCAGTTTCGGTCTTTTTGGCCTTTGTATCCTTCTTGTGGCCCAGCATCGTTGGCTTCTCGTTCTGGACATCCCGCGTCGACTTGGAGACGTCCTCCTCATTCGAAAACATATAGAACCGCACTTTGCCAACACCAGTCGCGACTAGAATAGGGTCTCGAGTTTCTGCTTCCTGCAAAAGAGGATTGCTAGAAGCACCCATTTCGACTGTTGTTATTCCCTTCTTCTGAGGCTGTCCTTGGTAGATGGCAATGTTGACAGCGCGGAAGTTTTCATCCTTTCCATACACCTTGACCACTTGGTTGGTGTATGTGTTGAGGACCTTGATTCCCAGCATGGAACCGTAAATGATAAAGTTTCCTGACTCGTCAAAGATAACATTCGTCTTGTACTTGAGCGTCTGCGACTCGATATCCCTCTCGTGCGCGGCTCTGCGACCAAATTCGACGTTATCCAGCTTGGCAGCCCCTGTTCCTGCACGGTGCATCTCTTCAGCGACCTGTAGAGACTCGTCGTATTCGCGATGCAACTTGGCTGTGGCGAAATCAAACATGCGAATCTTTCTATCGGGTAAAGAAAAAGCGACGAAACTCTTGCCATTTGGCGAGATAGTCAAGCATGACGGAACGGATTTGGCTTTTTTGAAATCAAACAGGTTTGTTGAACTCTTGTACTCGAAAACCCCCTCGGGTTTCTCGTAGTTTCCGCTTGGTCGCCAATATTCGAGCATACCACCCTCATCTGCAGAAACCACACAGTCATACGCCTCGTTGAACGCCATTAAGTGTACTGGCTTTCGATGCAAGCCCTTGATCGTGTGGATAGCCTCCTCCTTCTCTCCTCTTCCATCGTAAATATGTATCAGGGGCTTCGATTCTTCGGAAATGGCCAGAAGCGGCAAGGAGGCCCCCTTGGCGTGAACCCAGCATACACAGTTGGGAGCGTAGTCGAGAGAAATCATGGACAGAAGATCAAATGTGATAACATCAAAGATCTTGGCCGTCTCGTCCACACCAACGGTCGCAAAGCTGCGGCCATCTTTGCTCACTGAAACAGACTTGATCTCGCCATCGTGCGCCTTGAATTCCTTGACGAACTCAATTCCTTGCGCATCCTTCTTCCAAAACTTGACAACGCCATCTATCGAGGATGTGATGAGGAATTCGGTCAGGGGAGTCCATGTCGCAAAGAGGATTTGCTCTTTATGCATAAGAGACTTGGAGTACCGGGGCGACTTGGGCAAAGCGGCGACATAGAGCTTTTCGTGGGGGAGGACTCGTCTCTTCTTCTTGGGAGCTTGAGAGGGTAGCTGAGGGCCCATATCATCATCGGAGGAGCTGTCTATGGCCATTGTTAGTATGGTTAAGAGGCACGCGATGGGGTTGTATTTCGTACCTGAAGCATCGTCGCGAAACTCGGAGTGATTGCGCTTCTGTGAGCGATTGTCATCGTCTGACGCCATTCTGAATTATTAATCTGATTCTAAAATTTGAATTGGACGATTATAGATACTGCGACAAGTTGGTAGCTTTCGCGAGTGTATCTTTTGTTTGATCTACAGTTTGCGACAGGATTAGATTGTTGTCTGGACAAATTCAGCCTCATGTGGCACGACCTTGAATCGTGGCTGTGCGTAGTCTTTAACGTGCTCCACTTCACAGAATGCTTCCTTCAACGGGTCTAAGATCCACATTGAGGTCATGACATGAAGAGACGGGACTTGATCAGCCCCGAGACTCCGGCTTGTCCACGGGTTCCCTGTTCTTTTACAGGAGTGTCATGTGAATTGTAGACTCAATTGAACCTTTTTCCAATATCTTCTCACCGTCTCTTGCCCGTTGACAAAATCGCGACGTAGTCCAAGACTGAGATATCTGTATAATCTCATTAGATCTTGATCAGCATGGCACCTCACCACCCTCTTCAAAAGCTCACGTCGCCCTCCCGCGGCCTTTCACTACTTCTTCACATTCTTGGTATAGCCTCTTTCAACTATAGCTTCCAATTCCTCAGAGAATGGGATACTCCTATTGCCAAAGCCTACGGATGGCACTTCCAATTCCTCACAATTATTGGCCTTTCAGCATCGTTGCTTGCCTTTGTTGTTGGGGCCGTGGCTGATCTTACACTGAGCCGGACTCTCTTTCAAGCCAAGAACTATATTGCTGTTCTCGCTGCGCCTGTGGAAGTCGTCATCTCTATTCTGTACTGGGGTATCAAATTCATCGATCCAGGGCTGCTCATGCCTACCGAATTCTATATCCACATCGTCCCTGATATCGGGTTCCATCTTGCGCCTGCGGTGTTCCTGACTCTGGATCTTCTTTTCTTCAGCCCTCCATGGACGATTCCAGCTTATGGGGTCATGGCAATTAGCACTGCCCTTGCCTTTGCCTATTGGTCCTGGGTAGAGCTTTGCTACAGCCACAACGGATGGTAAGTTTATATGACATCCATGATGCAGATGGACAATGCTAATTCCAATATCAGGTACCCTTACCCTCTGTTTGAGCTTCTGACTACGAATCAACGAATTGCCTTCTTCACCTTTGCCGCTGTTCTGGTCACTGTGTCTTCCTCAGGCCTCAAGTGGCTGTATGGGCGAGTCAATGGCTATCAGACTGCCCAAAGGGAGGCCCACAAGCCTCTCAAGAAGGTTCAATGATTCATATATGCAGTTAAATAAACAGTATATAGAGCCCTGCCTTTCACTGGTAGAGCAGATACGACAATGCAGAATATGAATCATTCAACCATCCACTAATAGATTAAATAGATCTGTGTTCACTGTATTGGATATCTCGTTCTTCGGGGACGATCGATGTAAACCTTCATGAATATGGCATTAGGGTGGGCGGATCGCAGTCGAGGTGGGCTTGGGCTTGGGTTACTTAGAAAGCTCCCGATTTACGGTCTCAGTCTCGCAATAGAAAATGGATGAGATTTATTGATCGCATGTCGGAGAAAACATTAATTTATCTTGTCAGCAGTCAATTGTATCTTATGTAGCAGATGTTAAATGTGGAAGGTACAGAATACTGACACTGAGCGAGTGAGTTGCCCCGCTCACAGAAATGGTGCTTCAAACCATCCATAGAACCAAACCCCACCAAAACTTCCTCCACATCAACGACCCAGCTACGAGATATTGCACTTCCACCGCCAGATCCCCCAAACTACCTTGTTGCTAAATATTCAAACTGCCGCATTATGGACATTGACGATATTCTCCGTCAAGTCGATCCCTCGTCTCACGGCGTTCCCAGTGAAACACGCGACCTGCAAGCTTTGACGCGTCTTTGGATTGCTGAACGATCAGCCCCTGAGCTTCTCGAGTAGGTTCTCACTGTTCCTCACAAATATGACTATTTCTGACTAGCTACAGATGGCCAACGGATGGATTGTTCGAGCGTGTTAATGCACGCATCAAATCACAGATAGAAAAGGTCGAGGATATGACGGGTGATATGGACCCAAAGACCAACTTTGCCCTCATCGTCATTCAGACTGAGCTTGAGCGGTACAAGTTCCTCGTGAGAAGTTTTCTGCGAGCCCGTATTGCGAAGGTCAGTTACCCGTGCACTCTAGGAACCATTGCCGGTCGAACTGACTCTTCAGATTGACAAACACACCTTGCACTACCTTTCAAGCCAAGAGCTCAGAGACAGAATGTCACCAACAGAAGTAGCCTATGCTACAAGACACCAAGCTCTTTTGCATAACCACTACCTCTCATCCTTCCTGGCATCCTTCCCCCAGCCATTGCAAAATCTCAACGACACAGCAGGCAACATCAGCATGATCGATTCACCAGATCTGGACACGGCTGTTTTTATTCGCATGCTTAGAGATAAGGACGTCCACGGCAAGGGAACTGATGCTGATATCACCCTTCCTGCTGAAAATGGTGACGTCCTCATCATGCGGTGGTCCAGCGCCAAGCATATGGTTGATGTCGGGGACGCTGAACTTGTCTGAGACGATAAGCCCGACCCAACAATAATCCAAAGCGGTCTACACTAGAATTCACGATCTGTACATGGACAGCTCAAGTGATGCGCCTGTGCCCTCGTGGCTGCTAGCGTAAGCAGCGCATACCCCTAAGAGACCCTCGCATTCGCATTCAAGATCGGCCTCGGCATAACCATAACAAAAACGGGCTGCATCAATACTATCCGACTGGACAACATGACGACTCAGTCAGACTTGATTTGCTAAGCTATTGCTTGGCACATCTCGGCTTAATTGAGAATTCGTTATCCCTTTCAACTCAGCCGCGTTCTCAAGAAGATGAGCAGTCTCAGTGGTCCAATGCCCTTGACTAATCACGGATTTAAGGCTCCAGTAAACCATAACGGAGATAGCATCTCAACTCTATACCGTCTCAGACTAGGATATCAAGATCATGGCAAGATCAATTTTCGAATACAAAATGAGCCATCCTCGCTACGACGAGATGGCCTACTCGGATACAAGCAGCATTACCTTCTACAATATACCGCTATCAGCAATATCACAACTGTTAACATCGGCCAAACCACCATGTCTTTCCCTAATATCACCCCTGGTAATACCATTGCCCTCATCACCGGCGCAAATAAAGGCATCGGCTTCGAGATAGCGAAGAAGCTTGCCAGCGACAACAAAGATTACCACGTCATTGTCTCTGGCCGTCGTCCGGACGCTGTCGAGGAGGCAGCATCTTCCCTTCAGGCTCAGGGTCTCAACGTCTCCTCCCTCATCCTCGACATCACCTCGGATGAGAGCATCGCTGCTGCAGTCGAAACCGTACGTGGTAGATTTGGTCGTCTTGACGTTCTTGTCAACAACAGTGCAATTTCAGGCTATGGCTTGTCCAAATCTCCTCGTGAGCTCATGATGGCTATCTATAACACCAATTGCATCGGCACAGCCCTCGTTACCGATGCTTTCATCCCGTTACTCGAGAAGTCTGTCAAGACTCGACGTGTTGTATTTGTATCTACTGCCCTTGGCAGTTTGACTTTGAAGGCTGATCCTGCGTGCCCGTTACACAACCTCGACTTTGGTGCCTACACGCATAGCAAGTCAGCTCTCAATATGCTCGCGCTTCACTATGCTGTCAGATATGAGAAAGACACTAAATGGAAAATCAACATCGTCTGTCCAGGACACAACTCCAAGACTGCGTTGAATGGCTATGCAGGAGATGAGGCCGTTGACTTGGGGGCTATCAGCTCCTGCAATGCAGCCACCCTGGGGGCTGATGGGGAGACCGGTACATGGAAGGATGATAAGAGAACTATCCCATGGTGAAGTGAAGGCCTGGGATGTTGCTCAGCTCCTGATATGTCAACAGATCAACAGATGAAGAGACTACAAGTTTTCTGAAATAAACAACCGTAAGATAAACTCTCTAAATTGGTATCCTCAATGGCATGCCATGCTTCAAGCCCAAAATGCCCTGTATGCATAAAGAAATGAAATTAAACCAGAACTCCCTTTCCAAAACCATGCCATTTCTGGACTTATTGGCTAGTTGCCTTTCCTTTCTTCCCATCCTATCCGTTCCCGTACCTGATGAAAGTGAGTCTTTTTTTTTTCGTTCCTGTTTGTAAGAGACAGACTTGTATTTAAGAAAATTGGAAGTTTCCAGCCGGATCACAGATAATATTCGAATCTATGCCTCGCTATGCGATGTGCCGGGCCGCCCTTCCAAAAGCGCCTGTTCGCGTCGCATTTGCTGCCAGCGGTATGGCAAAACGGCACTGCGGAGCCCAACAGAGTGGAGACGGCGTTGCTCTGGCAAGCCGACAAGACCAGCGGAAGGCTGACGACGATGAAGTGTGTACGGACGCCAATCGCTGCTGGCACTCTTGGGAGGCGAGTCAGTGGGCGAGTCCTCCTCATCAGGATCATTATGGGCCTTGAGGTCGATCTCAAGGGTCAAGGCTGTTGAATATCGCCGCCCTGGAAGTGTGCTTGTACGAGGCCTGGTTCGAGGTCTTGAAAGGGCGTCGGAGAAGTCAGAGGCATCAAATTTTCGAGGAGTCTCTTGCCCCTCCCCCTCGTCTGATTCTGGGACAATGGGGAAGTCCTCTCGAAGCGGCATCCTCTCTGGGGGTGCTGAGGCTATGGTCGGCAGGTGAGGGCGCTCGCTGAGTTTAGTGGCTTCCTCAGGAGACTTGGGCGACTCAGTCGACAAGACCTCGACATCTTCGGCTACTGTGGCAGTGGGCTCAAGAAGAGTATCCTCGGGAACAGTTTCAAGGAAATGAGCAACCATCTCAGGGTAAGGTTCAGGAACCGCATCTGCAGCCTTAGCCTTTTGGTCGTCAGTCTCCATGTCACTTGAATCGGCGGGAACATGTGCAGGGGTTGTAGTAACAGGAGGGAGGGCTGTGTTCTCGACATGTTCTGTTTCAATCACTGGCTGGGCTTCCTGGTCCTTAGCATCCTCCTGCATTGAGATAACAGAATCACTGGAGGTTGGTGCCTCTTGAACCACCTCAGAGTTGTTGCTATGGAACAATTTCTGCGGTTCTTTCACGGCAGGGGCCGGGATTTCAAATGGAAACTCCTTGGGATCCTCCTCCTTCTGGCCACTATGGTTGATCTCGTCGATCTGAGAGTGGATCGAAGGAGGCTTGGGGAAATAAGTTAGCACAGAAACATCCAGTGTCGTCTGCGCAGCATCGATGTCTGTAATATCATGCTTCTCAGTTGCGACAATGTTGGCTTTAGGTGTTGGTGCTTCAGAGTCATTGGACAACTGTGTTTCTTGTGCCTCCACTTCCTCATGGATGCTGGCCTCAGGAGTATTTCCAAAGCTCGTCTCAGACTTTGAGTTTGCCTCAACTTCAGCCGAGTACTCGTGAGGCACATCTCTGGCCTCAAACACCTCATCTTGTGGAGTATGAGGAGCGGCCATAACGTTCTCCTCGGTTGGGAGTTCCTCCATGATCGCATCGGCTTTCTGAAGCTCTGATGTTGCAGGAACTACAGGTTGCGTTTCTACTTGAGAAGTGACGGCCTTATTCTCCTTGGGTGCGGGAACGTTGTCCCAGTCCCCTGAAAGATCGGGCATGCGAGTGTCGAGTGATTGGCGAACCGATCTCTTATCAGAGTTCTCGAGTGACTTGTCCTTGGTGAGCTGAATTGGCTCATCATCATCGGTGATGGGACGGTGAAATTGCACCATTCCACTGGCAATAGCATCCACATCAGATTGCTCTTGATAGATAATTCTTCGCCCATCGTCGACGATTCGAAGTCCTTCATTGGACTGGTCATGGGCCATGGGCCGCGATGGGGTTGCGACGACACTGTCTCGAGGGCTTATGCTATCAGTATCTACCAGGCTTGGAGTAGACGGGGGTTCGGACTGGTTTTCGTCGTCTGCCATAAAGTCAGACATGTAGCCATGCTTCTTAGCCATCTCAACACCTGACGGAACACGGCGCAAATCAGGCGACGGGGTCGCTGGTGTCAAAGGAGGCTCAACAGAATCTCTCAGGTTTTGTATTGCAACCTTCTTAGCGAGTACATTATCAGAATGGCTGCTAGCAAAGGACCCATTGAAAGAAGCTTCAGAAGCTTGACGCAGGAGAGGAGAAGCAGTAAGTGGAGGTGTAGTAGGCGCTACAGACGAACCAGCCGTCGACAAAGCAGGTCTGTTCGAAAAGCCAGCTCCAAAGGCAGATGCAGTGGTTCCACTTGCTTTGAACCGCAAGTTCGGTAGCGCTTCAGGGCAGTCGATAGCGCAGGTGTCCCTACAAAGCATAGTGATATCTGAACGAATACGCTCTTTCAAGTGAGCCTCTAGAGCCTTACGCTCCAGGTCAGGAGTAGCAAACTTTTCGAAATGCACCGTGCCATCACCGCCAGCACCATCCAGGAACCCATCGAAGATGAGGTGGCCCCGCTTGTGGACGGTCATGGTAGCAAGAGCATCCTCGTGGTGTTCAAGGACATTGCTGATACCAGTCTGAAGTCGTTCCATGACGGCCTCTATAGTTTGGCGACAGTATGTAATCGTTGGATCGAGCCTAATAACGAGGGGTTCATGAACAGACCAGTCTTTTCCACGCAACTCATGAATGGTAAGAACGAGGTCGTCCAGAGAGCGCATAGACTTGTCAGTCATGTCGCGAGCTTTCTCCAACTTCGCCTTGACCTGGTTGGCGAACTCGTCAAAGTCACGGCCATTGTGGTCATTGAAGAGAACCTTGCTCGTTTGGATACGGTGAGAGAAGTATGTATAGTCAGGGCCAATGTGGTTGCGGACTTTGACCATAATGTCCACAGCTCCATCCTCGATGTGCGAGCAGCCGCCACTGCCTTCTAACCCTGGGCAAGACTTATGACGCTTGTCAAATTTACGCTTCCAGGCATCAACAGGATCGATGATGAGGTTAGATACTCGAGTTGTCAACTCCTCACCAAGCAGGAGAGGCAAAGGCGAAGGTTGGCGACTGTCAATCTTGATGGAAGCATTTCGGCTCTCAGGGTATCGGGTGGCGCAACGACTGCGCAAGAAAAGCTCGACGGAATATCCAGAAACAAACTCGAATTTCTGGGAATCGTGAACAAAATGAGACCGGGGGATGCATGCCATGGATTGAGGCCGGCCGGTGCACGGCCGAAAGGTCTCGGACTCGGACTGGGGACTGGCCGGTTCAGTCTCGGCGGACTCAGACCATCGGAATCCGGGGTCGTGGCGCACTAAGAAGAGGCCGATAATTCGGTCGGTAGCAGCAACAACCTCGCGAACATCATCGTGCGTCAACTCATACTCTTGGAAAGAGCGCAAGGACTTCTCTACAAGATTGATGCCATCGCGCTCGACACGATATGTGATGCAATATCGCAACGGCTTAACATCGCGATGAGGCTTGCGAAGCGGGTCGAGTGCGTTGCTATCATGGCGTGTGATAAGCTCGGATGAGCAATGCTGCAGGCGCGAGAGAAGCGCTTGACAGATGCGATCCGTAGCGTTTAGTTGGGATGAAGCTTCATAGTCGCGGACATGTTCAGAGCCGTGTGGGCTCTCAAATTTGATCACGACATGAACCCGAAAGCCAGATTTGGTAACCTTCTTATTAGGTGCAGGGGACGCAGGTGGTGATGCCAAAGGAGGAACCGAGGATTCTGAAACGTCTGAGTTTCGGGTTTTTCTCCTACTTAGAAGAGGGAATCGACGCTTGGTACTCGACAAAGAGAATGAAGGTGAAGGCGTGGAGGAATGGCCATCGGCCGAGTTACTTGACCGTCGGAGGTGCATATTGAGCCAGCCTCTTATGAAAACGATTTCTGACGTTAGACTTTTCGACTACCGTCTAAGAGGACGTTGTGATGAGAGTTCCAGTGCTCAATGGCACAAAGTGTCCATTGAAGGCCGTTCTGCTGTATACTGCCGTGGGCTCAGAACGAGATCGTATACAGAGCTTGTCGACAGACAACAGAAAATTCCAGGAATATCGGAAGAAAAGATTGAAGTAGTGAGGCCAGGCACAATGAAAAGCAGATACCAAGGCAGGGCACACTCGGCGGCGGGGGTACTGATTGTAATCTGGGAGGGATCGACTAAGACGTAGGCGCAGGCGGAGACCAAAAGTCTTGGATACTTTGTTAGGTCAGACAAATAAATGTCTATCAATGAGCGGCAGGGCGTTTCCAAGGATGTGCTGGCGCAAGTTGAATGGAACGTCAACAGTGACCGTATACGGACAAAGATGCTACCGTGGGAAAAGGCTGTGGCTGGTCGAGCTAAGTTAAAGAGATTTGAAGCACTAATGCTTGAGACGATCGCGAAGAGCAAAAAATGGGTTTTCACTGGTTAACATGAGGGGGGGAGGGGAAACCGCCTTGCACGGCGCATGAAGCGTGGCAGGTCTCTTTAAAGATTCTTTGCTTGGTGATGGTATTGCTGCTTCTCTACCCGTACGTAACTGGTGCCGGTCGCCGGCAATGCTCGCAGTGATAACTCATGGATCGATTTCCTCCAAGGCTGATTGCCCATGACCCGGCGCATCTCGCAGAGTCTTTGACAAAGTGGAATGTTATCTTGTCATGATCCAGCAATTCTTTACCGGGACGCGCCGGCAGGGAGGGGGGTCGCTGGGGGTGGTTCTTTGTATACTTCCGTGCGTTCTTCGTAGACCTAGTTAGTATCATGCCACGGCAAGCTGGGCGTGAGATGGGATGGAGGGCGCAAGACCTGAGACCCTGCTCTCTGTGGCATCTAGCTGATGTTTATGGCGTGACATTTTAATTTATATGATGAACCATCTTTCTCAGCTTGGGACAGTTCCTGATGACAAGCAATTTGGTTTCCTGGTTGCCTAAAGTTGGCACTTCTTGCCATTTCTCAGTTCTTTCCATTTTAGCTCTTTCTAAAATTCTTCCTTCCCCTACCTCTAGGTAGGTTCCTTCCTCCATGGAACAGTAGAATACCCACTGCCCCCACGACAAAATCGAGCTTTGGTAAACGGCTATGGAGATCCGATACCGATAGCACGCAACGCACCTGCCTCCTGCATTTGTGTGCAAGTCATAGTTACCTAGCTCTACTAGTGCGGGTTGATAACCTTGCAACGTCCCCTGGAAGTTGGAGGCTAGTCCAAGCTTATGGGCGCCTCAGTGGGGTTTTCGCATCCGTTTGCCTCCACTGTAAAATCGAGCATTCGACCCTGGTCTTTAATTCCTTTATCATTCGATAAGTGAGGTCCTGACCAGAAAAATGCCAGGATCCTGGGATACTGACGGCTCAGATTTGGGCTCGAGCTAAAGCTGCTTGCTGCTTGTCTCAGATCAAATTTTCTAGCCTGTGATATGATATGCCTTTTCTTCTCCATCTTTGTGCATTCAGCTTCTTTGGTTAGGGCATGTATGTAAGGGATGAGAGCATTCTGCATATCCAACAGCCTCATTCTTGGCTACCAACAAGGAAAGAAGGTTTTGATCGGATCCATGATATAAACCCTTGCACTCGCTTACAATCGTAAGCGATGTGAGGACAGCTGACGTGCCGTATATGGGGAGTTCTCGCTGGATCCAAGAATATCTCATGGGATGAGTCCCAAACATATGACGGACTAATCAGGCACTTCCAGGTCAGCCAGCCTTGTTGAACTTTCTCTTGCGGACTCCGGTAGATTGGTTGGCTGTATGTTCTATTTGATCGACTGATTTCCCCTTCAATTTCCTCTTTTGAACTCACGGTCCTCGTTCAGCCGCTGTTGATCAGCAAATGTCCTTGAAGAGTTGTCGTTCGAAAGATGACAAAGCAGTATTTGACCAATTACAGCTCAGGCATTGGAACTCTGAGCCCTACCATGCACACCACCTCATTCCTCTCCAAGTGCCATGCGATGGTCATCAACAAGCTGAATGGACGCTTTAGGCCTGGGGAAACTACCAACTTTTTTAAGGCCTTCTACATATCGTGTCCCAAACTGAATGGATCGTTGATACTACGCAGTTTTGCATTGACTTGCCAACTGTCCTGACCTCGCCGAAGATTATTCAATACTGCAATGACCAACACTACAAGAAACAAACCCAAACAACTCCAAACAAATCTTGACTGAGAGTAGCCCTGTCGTAATCCTGCGTCGAGATCTGGCCACTGGCGAATCCGTTCACCATTGCCGTTGGGTCTACTTCCATCCAACTCGCAGAAGTCAGACCACGCTTGCGCACTCCATACTAGGCTTCCCCGGCGGCATTTATGTACAGTGCAGTCTCTGCATTGCATCGCGCATTGTGCACTGCAGGGTGCAGCACTAAATCCGATTGAGAATTACTTCACAAGTTCGTTCAATGAGCCTGGTTGAGGCCGTCTCGAGGTCATTGACGGCGATTACTCGACCAATTAATGCCAGCCGAGCCTATCAATGGTGCTTCGACACGCAGCTTACACTACCACATCCGTAATAGACACGTATTAAACTGAAGGCCTCTGCTTCCAAAGAACATCCCGTGTTTGATAGAATGAATGGTCTTATCATCGCATCCTTGTCTATACTTCACCCGACTCTCTCCGGGTCTCTCAGGCCAGCGTTGGCTCTCTTACCCTACAGCGATTCAACCACGCCAAGAATAGATACTTTTTGACATCTCATGATTTTTATCGAGCACTTGTATCATGTCAGACAGTTGAATCCTACAGAGTCGACGGCCTGTATATCGGCGGCCGGCTCCATCCTGTAAGGTATGTACATGAACTTGCCCGCATATGCTGTCCCCATAGACCGGAAGCGAAATCCCAGGTCTCTCGGCTTTCGTCCGGGACAGTGAGCCGCTTATAGTACCTGTGATCCACAGCTTTATTTTCAACCAGGCCGGCCTTAGGATCAGAAAACTTGGCCGCCGAGAACATAAGAGACTAAATCAGTGGGTCAGCTTAGGTGAGTTTAGAGCAGGTCCTTAGGCTATTTATTTTTGCACCCTAAAGGCTTAGAGGCCAACTTTTCTGTTACCCCCCCTTGGCAGGGTTTCGTGCAGTAACTGCATGTAAGTCGCTCCAACGGTCACCAACTGAGACAATTCGTAGTCAGCTGGAATCAGACATGCTCGGGTTTGCGGCTTGTTGAGCATTTCAACGAAAAGAGGATGAGCGTATTTTGTTGGCGGGAGTTTGATGACGATTCAGTGACAGGTCAAACATTCAAAGGAAGGGTCTCGAGAAGATGTGAGGTTTTGGCGAGTCTCTCTTCCGTTGCCTAGCATTGTGACAAAGCTATCCGGCTGATCGAACAAGGATTCATCATGGTCCTGGGATGTAACGTTGGGGATGGGCCTCATATTGTACCACTCAAAACAGTTCTGAGCTTGAGTTTTGCTACTCAAGTTATTGATTGTATCTTACTGTCAATTATATTGGCTAATGGTGTTGTTGGCAGGGTATTTAGGGTAGGCGGAGTCACAAGAGTTGACATTGGGAAAGAAGCGGTCGTAGCTTCCTTCTTTTGAGCGGGAGCTCCCGCTCGTGAATTTCCTAATTTGGTAACCAAAAAATAACAACACCACGACTGAACTTCGCGATGTGCTGCGAAAAGATTCATGATAAAAATGAGAAACAAAAGAAAACACAAAAAATTACAGCTGATAGGCGCTGGAGCGATGCTCCCACCAGGGCTTGAACCTGAGACCTTCGCATTACCGAACACTCGGAATGAAGTATTAGTACGACGCTCTAACCAACTGAGCTATGGAAGCCGATCAACTGTTGTTGAAGGTGATGATGACATGACAGAATACAATGCTTTGGAAAATCTCGTCTTCTATGAGCAAGCCATGCGACGGAAGCATTGAGCAATTAGATATGGACGAGAATGCCACTAGGTGCTTTGGTATTCATTGATAGTTCACGAGAAAGATGCACTCTATGGGCTGTTGATCATTATGTAACAGGACCGTGCAGACATGCCACTGATCTGGACTATACCATAGAATGTGATGAGTGAATAACTGACCTACGTTTGCATAAAATGAATACGTCGTCTCTTATGTTGTCAAAGCCAGGTTTTCACTTGAGGTGTAAGGCGTACCAAGTGTACTGACCGAAGGCGAAACAGATGGCAACATAAAATACACAACGAGCGGCAGGTTGCGTGTGAACGGGAGGCAAACTGCAGTAGACCCGTGTGAATGCCGATAGGCGATTCACATTACTATTCACCTCAAGGAGCAAACTGTCAGAGCTCGTCGTGAATGTTTCTCAGACTCCTTTCTCGTTGCAGTCCTTGATCTCCTCTTCGATGTATTCCTAACATCAAGTTGAGCCAGCAACAAATCCATCTTTAAGAACAGCCCAACCTCAAGATACCCGAAACACACCTGCAATGGCTATCTTCGAGGACGGGGACTCGGACAGCGAGCTGGCCCTAAGCTTCGGCGTCATAGCCCTCACGCCTACCACGTCGTCCGAGTCTTCCAGTAGACGCTTGTCTCTCATGGACCAATGGAACCAATACTTTCAAAAAGGCACTCTTCAAGACTTCCAGCGACTGTGTGTCGATCTAGGCTTGCCTGGTGATCTGCCCAGCAAGAGGAAATGCCGAGAAGTAAGTCAACCAATGGGATATAGAAATTGTGGTGCTGACCTTGGCTAGGCGACCAAGACAGTACATGTCAACATCAAGCAATTCCTGGGATGTGACAACAAACCCGACGAAGTCAAGCTCTTCAAAAGTAGAAAGGCGCTTACACGCTGGACGAGAAAGAACAAGGCGTTTTTCCCCAGGCGCGAACTACCCAAGGGTAGCCCACTGCGAACACTGTTGCAGAGAATGACCTACTAGCGATTTATCGATCGGGAGAATATGTGCTGAGTGCTGAGGACGGCAATGAATACCGGGCGAATCACTCATGTAAAACATAGAGAATAACACTCATAGATAAACATACGCCGTTTTGATGCCCATTAAGTACCTAATTCCTAATCTCCCACAACCTAATCTTTCCTGTGTCATTACCAACCGCCAACAAGTCACTCTGGTTTCCAAACGCAACCGCCGTGATTCTTCCAAGAGGTGTCTGTTCCGTAGGCCAGTTACGGTACACTGTGCAAGTGGGCAGATGCACCAGTCGCAGCGCATCCTTCTTGTGTTGGCTTCCGAAAGCCATGAGCTGACCGTCTGGAGAAAAGGTGATGTGTGTGATGGGGGTAACAAGCTGCTCAAAGACTCGTTTGGGTGTTGGGCGCTCCTTGACGGTTACTTCTTCGGTCTTGAGGACGAGAAGCTCGTTGCGGTCATAAATATTGGTAATACCGCTGTTGGAACCGATGGCAACCCAGCGGTCATCACCCAGGGCAGCCGGGCCTTGATGACCACCAAGAGCCAGGACAATACCACCGACACAACCCTCATCGTGCCATATACCCAAGAAAGAGCGGCTCTCCATGCTGTACTCGCCGACCTGGCCATCCCTTCCAAGGATGGTCATTCCATTTCCGGTGCTCCACCAAGCAAAGTCAGCAATGCCGTTCTGACTCGATAGTCTAGCGGCGGCAATCCACTGCATAGATGTTGTGCTCAGAACGTTGATGATACCACCTCCCTTCCTGGTAGATGCCACAATTGCCATGTAGCGTCCGCACGGGCTGAGCTTGAAACGCTCCATAGTCTTGTGTTCAAGTCGATGTCCAAGGATTTGTGTTGTCTTTTGCACGATTCCCGACTTGAGGTCCCAGTGGTGGAAATACTTTCGTCGTCCGGCAAAGAACACCTTGTCGCCATGAGGGTATAAGAATTGGGCTTGTCGAACGTCAACTTGTTTGACTTGTACAGAGGTCAACTGAGGGTTGGGTGTAGGGTGAGCGGCAGGCGCGATGTGATGAAGATATAGAACAGAGGCGGTACTGGAGGACAGGAGAACTGGGTACTCGGGGTGGAAAGAGAGACAAGCGACTGGCGCCTTGTGCTTGTCTGGAATCTCTCGCGTGCGTTGAATGTCAATAACCTCGGGCCGTAGACGCCTCTTCTTGGTTGATCCAGCTCCAGCCAGGCTGTTGACGTCACGGAGGAACTTCTCAAGAGGCTGCGCAGAAACCTCAGAGTCTGAGTCGCTATCTGCTGAAGAGTCGGATGCAGCCGATGATCGTCTTCGCTTAGTCGGTCGTCCGTCTGCTTCACGCGCCCATGCGGGAAGAGGGTTTAGTCGAAGGTATTGCTGTCGCAATCTTTGGCTATACTCGGTTCCGCTAACAAGGTCCTCGGCCTCTGTCTTTCGTAGTTTTCGTAGTCGGTTGGCTCCAGCAAGCGAAATCGCCAGTCTATCGTCGTCGCTATCCTCCCACGCTGGGGCGTTCCCATCAGTGACTTTTGCGGCCTTGGTAACCTCTGCAGCACCTGGACCAGCGCCAGTGTCAAACATGAAAAGATCGGCATCTTCAACATCTTCGAAACCGGGATCCTGCTCAGCGAGTTGGAGCTCCTTGCCCTCCTCATCCCAGCTGCTGTTGAAAATTCCATCGTCCTTGAACAATTGCGCGCGGAAGCCAGCCTTGTTACCTAGAACAAGACGTTCCAACTCTTCTTCGTCCGAGTCCTTATCGTAAAGCGCAATGGTGGGCTTTTTCTTAGGAGCCTCGTTTTCTGAGTCGAACTGAGACTCACTCTCCGAGGAGGAGGAAGACGAGGGGTCCAGCATCTCTTCGTCTTGTGGTGGCGCCATTTTGGTTATGGTTTATCTCGACTGGAGTGAGGTTTGCGGGTTCTGACTTGGGCGAAATGTTTACTGCATGGAATTTTTTTAGAGGGTCCGATCAGCCTTGTCCGCGCGACTGACTTTGATAGGTCATTGGTTTTGACGAGTAGTGGGGCTTTGACCAATCATCAACTATCAGCTCGACAAGGCTGAGGGTAGATTATAATCCTTGAATTACATGTAAGTAGTAAGTATTTATGATTAATCAAGAAAAAGATGCATTTGCTTTTTACATGTAATATCTAGATAAAACTCAATCATTGAGCTGCCGCCTGAGCCAACACAGTCTCCAACCGGTGCAAGTCGGGACTAACAGACTCGTGAGACTTCAAAGTCAAACATGAGCCTGCTTGAGCAACATCAATAAGATTCTCAACTTTACCTCCTTGCGCCAAACCAGAGATCAGGACACCGAAGAAAGTATCACCGACACCGTTGACAGAAACAATGTTTTGGACCTTTTCAGCAGCGGAAAACAATCGCATATAAAGGCCACCAACTGTTGGGTGGCTCATTGAACGTGCGACAATGTATTCTTCCGAGTCAGGATCCCTCAATCGAGGATCGTCTCTTCCAAGGATGGTAGTCAAAAGAACGCCCTGGGGGCCGAGTTTCGTAACAATAGTAGGGATGTAGGGAAGAAGCTGAACAGACTGAACGGGGACACCAGCATCCGTCAACTCGGCTGAAGTGATGTGGACAAAGCGCTCTCGAGCGCCTCGCATGCCAAAAGCGTCAATGATATCAAACCACTCAGGCGCTTCGAGGTAGCCGTTATCCCGAGCTGCAGAGTACATAGCTGCCAACTCGTAACTGTTGGGGGATGCGATATCCACCGTGGGCTTGGGGAAGACTCGAAGTTTGGGATGACCCTTTTGGGGACAAAAGAGATTCATAGACTTGGCTGTCGACACAGGCTCAAAGGCAATCTTGCAGTCTTGGTCTTGGCCAGCCTTGAGCCACGCTCGGATGTCTTTCTCACTCCAGTTGCCGTCCACTACCAACCACTTGGGCTTGGTTCCTCGTACGGCGGATTTCCAATACTCGGGGAACGAGTGATGTGTGAAGATGCCCATATCAGCCATCGCCATAACCAAGTTCTTGTTGGCATCATTCACAGCGACGTATTGGGCCGTTCTGTTCGAGCCGTGATATTCGTGACCAAGTGTTCGGATGTAGGTTGTATCCAAACCAGATGCTTGGAGTCCATTCAGAACAGTTTTGCCAGCGCTGCAACATTTATCAGTATTGGCTCATATCTTTTGAAGTCGGGACATTCTTACACATCATCGCCAACCATGCTGCAAAGCCGCACTCGGGCGTGTTTGCTAACCGAGTGGGCAGCGAGCGCTACATTATGACCGACACCCCCAATAGACTGGCTGATACTGGATGGATTGGAGGTATGGAGGGCAGGCGAAGAGTCGCCAGACTTGGGTGCATAGTCACAGCTTAGATCAATAGCTACGGAGCCAGCAACAAGAATATCAGCCTTGCTCTCGGATGTTACTTCGGGTTCCTTGAGCTGAGAGGAAGTAGCAGATGGAGCGACAGGAAATGAATTGCTATAGCTACGATTAGATTTACATACGTCCCAGACATCGCTGTACTTACAAAGTCTTGACTGGCTCAGAACCAGAAGACAACAACCGTGAGAGTTCGACAGCGATGTTGGTGGCCCGGGTGATGTTGGAGGTTACCAGCGCCTTGTTGGCGATGACGGCCTTTTCTCCGGTGAGCTCCTTGAGCCTGCCCAGGATATAAGGGGTATTGGCGCTTCCAGTAAAGCCCTTTTCGTTGGCCTCCTTGACAGCCTGCTCGATGTAGGACTGCATCTCAGGGGCAGGAATACCAAACTCCTCGGGGATAGGGTTTGCGAAGAGCAGACCTGATTCGATGCCAAGCTTCTCCTGCGCGAGGATGATAGCAGCAGCCTCCTTTTCAGTGTGGACGACGGAGGGACTCTTGATACCACTGTCCCGAGCCCAGAAAGCAGGGAACTCGATCTTTCCGGATCGACCATCGGCAAACGTTGAGACGTGAGCACCCTGGGTCTCGAGAAACTCGAGGGTCCTGGGAATATCGAGGAAGCCCTTGCAGCCACTGCTAATGACAGCAACCCGGGTTCGTCCGAGTTCAGTGAGATCAGCAGAGACGTCCATTGAGTCATGGCCGCCGCGATGAACACCACCCAAGCCACCAGTTCCAAAGACACGGATACCTGCTAGTCTTGCCAGCAGCATAGTTCCAGAGATGGTGGTTCCGCCATGGATTTTCTTTCCAGTCAAGCCCTGGGAATAGGTTAGTCGTCATGTCACAAGGTCAACGAGATGCGCATATGGTATATATAGCGATCTCGCCAGTGTTCATGTTGGCATACCATTCCTGCAAGATAGGCAATATCTCGCCTAGATGCCTTGACAGCGCTTCCACTCTCAATCATGCGAAGAATGTCAGAGGCTGTGGCACCAACAGTAGGCACGCCATCGACAATGGCAATAATAGCGGGAATTCCTCCATTGCTGCGAACAAGATCGGAATGTTGAAGAGCAAGCTCATTGCCCAGAGCTCCGTGAGTGTAGATGGTTGACTCGAGAGCAACGATGGGTTTGTTGGTAGCAACAGCATCAGCAATCTCGTCTGAGACTTTGAGGAGCTCTTTCACGCCGGCCAAGGAAGAGCTCATGAGTCGGCGCTGAGAGTGAGAGCAAATCGGCCGAGTTCCGGCTCCGGAGCAGCGGCGTAGGACGGAGCCATGCCGAGAGATGAGGCTCGACAACCGCATTGTGCAGGATTGTTATGAATTGAAAGGTGGTGAGTATTACCTACTAAGGTAATCTTGCAGCCTTTGACGAGGTTAAGCTGAACCAAGTTGCCCCAGAGTTAATGAAATAAATATTCACAGTAGCAGTTACCTTAATAGTTTAGTAGTGAGGGGAAGGGTCCAGTTCAGCGAGTTAGCGCTAGAGTCCCCGTATTACGAGCCTCGGAATAGCAGAGCGAAATATCAGTGAGAGAGGGAGTGATCGCGAAAAAGGCCAATGGTTTGCCTATCGCGAGATATCATCTGTCATGATAAAATAAAGAGCTCCACAAGGATCAACCTTGAAGAGGCTTAAAGAGTAGGCGGCGTTTCTTGGCTACCGGAGGGCTCCGTCGGTAAAAAATGCCCTCTAACTGATTTCAGAAGGCCCTAAACAACAACTGAGGAAGTAATTCCGCTGAAGGATTTGGATCTTGAGGACCAGATTGGGTCTTTTGTATGGAGTAGACCAAAGCCAGACAAGACCCTTGAATGGGGTTTTGATGGCAAATACTGTTTTGAAATGATTTAGACTATGGAGAAAAAAGTCCCTTGAATTAACATAATTGTCGCTTTTATCCGCAAGTGATATAGCACTCAGGATGCCGACAACATTGGCCAGTGCTGAACAATTTCATATACTGAACTAGCTACTAATATTGAGTATCAATTTACACTCAAAAGTGTCTTTAATTACTGGTGCATAGTCAATTCACTTCTATGGTTTTTAATATCCTTATTAACCGGCAGAAATGTTACCCTGGTCATTACACTCTTATTAAGGACTTCTCAAACATCCACCAAGGATCTGACGTCTATATTGGAGACATGGCCAAGCCCAAATATCCGGTTTCAGAAGATAACTAGATTTAATCAAGTCTCTGCCGTGATGATACTTTTGGTGTTTCTTCTCCTAAGTTTTTAGTCTCTTTTTCCTCGTTGCGCCTGGCTGCGTATCGTATAGCACTACATCTTCAACCATGATATCCTCACGACAACTCGCAGCTGCGCTATTCTTAGTTGGACGATCGCTAGCTGACAACTTTACTATTTCCAACGGCCAGATTTTTACACCTGGTTTCGTAGTTCTAAATGCCCCTCAGCCATACACGCCTCTTGGAGGGGGTGAGTTAATATTGCATCTTTGTTGATAATATCTTCAGCGCTGACATTAGCGAACAAAGACACACTCCATGTCGCTATCGATGTAACCGCCAACGGCAAACTGCCATTGCCGTCAAACGACGATGACAACAATGGCGATAACCAGATATTCAGTATCGAGATGTTTCTCTACAGCTACGACACAGGACGCAACTTTACCATTTCGAATGGTACAGCGAGCGCCAACAACGCAAGCCTGGGTGAGATCATGGCGCAAGAACCTGGAAGCACAGTGAAGCATGTCAACTGGGTTTGGCCTGATTGCTTCGTCGGAGACGGCGCACCAGAAGGAGACAGTGATCGCGGAGTTTACAACGTAAGAAAGACTCTGAGATCGTTCAAATCATCATGGATGGCCCTGACATGAAGACAGATTTCAATCCGACAAAACTTCAGATACAACGGCGATGACTACTACACCATATTCGATGTCCCCATCTCTGTCAATAACTCCATTCCAGAAGATGATGATCGGCCGTCGTGCGATGAGTTGTCGAATGAGATTCTTTCACCTGAAGATATCGACGCTGGGGCCGCTAATGAGGTGGGCGTTTTGTTTGCGCCTGGTGACGCGACTGAACTTGATATAAATGGCGAGGGCTCGGGAGGATCTGTTGTCGGTCTGAACATGATGGTGTATGTTGGTATCATGAGTATTTTTATGGCTGTGTTTATGTAGATGTCTTTTTTCATGTGTAATCTCCCGATATCCCAAATTTACCTGGCTGTGTAATTTCTTTCTTTAGCCATGGAGTCTAACTTACAAAATTCTTATTATTGATATTACTTTTTCAGCTTCCAAGTGTTACAGAACTGAAACGACAACATTCAGATCGACAAATAATACAGCTTCCTGATATTGCATCCGCTAACCAATGCAGGTCACCACATCGCCATCACCGTCAATTGCCAATTCAGGAATCATCCCCGCTTCACTTAATTGCGGGGTCGTCACATCTCCGAGGGAACACAGACTGTCCTTCATTCACCTACGATAGACCGCCTGACTTGGCGCGACTGAACGTGCTCCTTTCCTAGGAATCCTGACGAATAGACTTACTCACATTACCCCAGATTTCCTTGTATCCCTGTAAGTAATCGCAGCAAGTCGCGAACTGGTAACTATTCGTGGAAAAGAACCTCGGTCTGTGAGTTCATCATGACAATCATCATAAGCAGCCTCCCTCATATGAACGGAGGAGGGCGCCACTCGTGCTGTTTGAATGCTTTCTTGCACGATCGAGCCATTTGAATCTGTGGTCCCTGTCCTTGTTATTCAGCGATAACATCTGTTTATCTTGTCTCATATCATGCCTATTCATCAAGGACTCCTCCCACGCGAAGGCTTCTGCGCCGATGTAGTAGTGCGGCTGATTCGTCAAACGGCGTTGAATCCAGCTCTGATTCTTCCTCTCGTGCTGCTTGCTCGTCTCACCAAAAAGGGCCAGGACCTCTCGATCCTTCATCCGAGCGCTTCGCAGAACCTCAAGACGCTCTTATACCTTGGACTCGCGCGATGGGCCAGTAGCTGGTTTTCCGAAAAGACGAGAAACAACTGGGTGGACGACAAATATGACTGGAATTGCGAGATCGTACTCGTGACGGGTGGTGCAGGAGGCATTGGCGGTCGAGTCGTCAAGTTGTTTGAGGAGATGGGCGTTAAAGTGGTTGTGCTCGATGTCCAGCCCATGTCTTTTACCACTGGTGCGTAAAATGAAGGCAATTGAAGACGAGGAGACAACTGACTCTATATCAACAGCGGCCAATGTGCACTACTACCAATGCGACCTTCGATCACCCGAAAATGTAGAAGCCGTTGCCGAAAAGATCAGAGAACAAGTTGGTCACCCAACCGTCGTTATCAACGTTGCTGGAGTAGCCAGAGGAAAGACCATCTTGGAATCTCAACCAAGTGATATCCGCTTCACTTTCGATGTCAACGCCTTTGCCCCATTCTGGACAGCAAAGACATTTCTCCCCAACATGGTTGAGAACAATCATGGCATGGTCGTCACTCTGACCTCGTATGCGAGCTGGTTGACGATACCTAACCTTGTTGACTATGGCGCCTCAAAAGCAGCTGCTCTGGCTTTCCACGAGGGCTTGACCGCCGAGTTGGCTACAAGATACAATGCGCCCAAAGTCAGGACTGTCATTGTACATCCAGGACCTACCAACACTGCTCTCTTCAAAGGCTACTACCAGAACACTGATTTCTTGATGCCACCCCTGGCACCCGAGACTGTGGCTGATGCCGTAGTTAAGCAGGTTCTCACTGGGCGCAGCGGTACTGTTATCATCCCGGGCACTGGAACTATACTGGCTGCTTTACGGATGCAGCCAGATTGGTATGCAATTCCTGTGAGAGCCAAAGCACAATCGTACATGAAGAACTTTAGTGGTCGCCAGGTCATTGAGGATGTGGATGCTTCTTATGAGAAAGATGGCCGCGAGAAGGAAGCTGACGATAACGCGGGTGAGAGCACAGTTCTGGTTTCTGGCAGTTGAAGCTGAATTGGTGTTTTGAATCCCCATGACTACTAGAAAGTCTGTAGTTGTTTGTTGTTGATTATACATGACTAAGTTTCCGCACAATGGGTGCCAAGGCTATGTCTGAATTTGTCTGGTTGGTCGATAGGCAGCTTAAATACTATCAACACTTTAGCTTCCATACCTCAAGTGCGATTGAAGATATAAGAGAATTCCTATGCAGTAGTACCTTGCGCTTATTAATGCACAAGATACGATTTCTTTAGGGTTAATAACTTCATGACCAATATTATGGCCTGCCAAGGCATGTTCCCCAAAGAGACCAGAGGGAGGGTATTTGAAGAACTCCGGGCCCGAGACACCAAAGTCCGAGTCAACCGAGCCAACCGATACGCTATGTCCCCAAGAAGGATTCCATCCTGTTGGTGACGTACAGTTTACAGTACAGACCGGAACCATGTAGGTGGTCCCAACTGCCTGATATTGTAAGCACGCAAGTGTGCCGCTCTGTCCAGGTGCATACAACACAGCCTGGCTGGAACGACAGTCAGACACGATGCATACGAAATGATTCGATGGATTAGTCAAACCATATATGGAGGATTTGAACATAACCCTAAAGGGAAAGTGCAAATGGTAGAGCTGACGGCAAGGCGTCTGCAGAAAAGACGATTAAGAATACATCGCTTAACATGCAATGAAAAGACATGTGCCATGACGGCGTCAGCCTCGACGAGAATGTGTACTCAGAGAATGCAACATAATATGCAAGTAGTGTGCCGTAGAGACAAGGGACCCGGTCTGCCAGACGAACTGAAGTACCTGTATCATGAGATGATCATCGTTTACATGCCCGTCCTGCCCTATGTCAGCTTGAGGGACTGTAGCGTAACATGTAGTAATTGGTACAAGGGCGTCTGCAGAGTGGAACTAGGGTCCATCCCTAATACCATAGGATGGATAGCAGAAGAATCAAAAGAAACGAAAAGTCGACAATGGGTGGTATTTGGATGGAGCTACAACGTGGTATGGACGGGAGATGTGCACTGACGGTAGACTCTGTTGGGACGCTCCGTTATCAGATAAAGAAAATGGCACACCAGTTTCTGAGCGTATCATTTAAATTCCATGTATCACACAATGCCAGATCCAATCTGAGTCAATTAAACGGTTCTTATATGTAAACCACACCTACGGTGTGGCTCTCTTGCAGGCCTTCCTCAGCTGGCAAAGTCTGCAGGTGCTAAACCAAATTAGTGACGATGGTCTCACAAACGTCAGAAAGCGCCTGGGGAAGCTGGTGCTGAATAATGCCACCGGCCGAGAACGGACTCAGTGGAAATAGATTTGTGCTTCCATGTCCTGGTTCAGGGCTACATATTGAGCCTGGGGGGAGAGAGAACCCTGAGATGCCCAGCATCAGCACGGCAAAGCAACCTAACAACATGCCACATCAGACCCTGATACTCCATCGTTCATGTCCTGACCACAGCTGACAAGACAGAAAGTGTACACAAAGAGTACTGATCCTTGCCAGGATTAGCTATCAGAGTTGTAGACACAAGCGAAGACACAATTGCCCACACCACGTTTTCCATCAGAGACTAGACTAGCAGCCGCAGAAAGTGGATTCTCTGCGCGAGCGTGTGGCACGGGTTCAACGTCTTTTTGGTCGTAGTTCCGAAATACCATTTGTATAAAGTGGTGTTCAAGATTGGTCTAACATGGATAGTCTAGGCCTGGTCAATGTTCCAGGCCATCGCTTCAGAGGCAGATTTTTGAGTACCGTACCTTTGACCCGTTCGACCTCGGAATTTAGAGTTGGTTTTGAGAGGCGATCAGTAACCAAATCCCGCATTGTTTCACATATTTTTATCCTAACCTCCATACTTTGTTTCGGTATTCTGGGGTTGATAAAAAAACAGCTTCAAAGACAATGATAATGACAATTCTTCAATTATCATCCAATCACAAATTAGATGATAGAGCGGGGACTCTTCAGAGACATGGTGTGGACCCCTTCAAGTTCCGGCAGGAAGGACCCTAGTAAAAGAAAAAAGAGTGAACGGGCTTGGCGAGCTAGCGAGGAAGGAAGGATTCAGGAATGGAAGAGATGGCAAAGGCTCTAACTTGGGAAGGGGCCCTGGAAAGCTAGACCCAGTTGGAGGTGTCAATCGTGTCGACCGAGTGGGCCATGTGGCAGCCCGCCAGCAAAATCTCCCGCGAAATCAGCCCATTTCTTGTCTCCTCGTCAGGTCTGGCGTCGCCAGTCTCCGATCTTCTGGCGATAATCGTGTCATGCCATTTTTTTCTGGTCCAGGCAAGGGCACCTCAGTTGTGACCCGATTTCGCCAGCCCAGCCCTCCTCCATCCTTGCCTGTCCCTTTCCGTCTATTCCTTCTTAATTGCTCTTTTCTGTTTTTGTTGATTGAGAGAAGGCACATACAGTAGCTTTTCGTAGGCCCCCCCGGTCGTCACTTCCCATCAGCCCCGAATTCGGTACCTACCCGTTACATGGACGTTGTATTTCCCATCTTATATATGTTTGACCTCTGAGGCTCGGAATAGCTTCATACTTTACTTAGCTCCCCCCCCTTCTCCCCCCTCTTGTCTTCTCTTCACTTCGGTGTTCTCTTCTCCGTGCTCTATCGCCTCTCGTCCATATCCTCGTCTCCGCCATCATCGTCGCCGCCGCCGCCGCCATCTCATCTTCCCTGATCGCCATTCTCCGTAGTCTCCTGTAGCTGCATACCCCTTGTCAGCCAGATTCAAGCTGCTCCAATAGTCCAGGCGGCCGATCTGCCCCGCGAACTCGCCGTACAATTCCAATCATACATATATATCCAATTAATATTACGCGACCCCTCCTCGAAATCTGCGAGTATTCTCGACTTCTTCGATTGCGCAAATCTTATCAACAAGCCTGCTCCCATCAGATGATAGTGGAGAGGTCACATAATACCACGAATCTGATACACACGACACTTGGTAACTGAGTGGACGGACCATCCAGGAGGATATCACCTACCAGGCACTGTTTCGCTTCGCGCAACCCTCGCCGTTGTCGCCAACCTAACCGTTTGCGATAACTTATATTCCGCCGGCTTAGACTCTTCCGCCGCTTTTTTTCTGTCGCAACCGCTTCAGGACGACACTCTGTCTATTGTTGGATCCGGCAGAGGTCGTCCGTGATCTTCACATCGACTTCAATTGTATCATGGTTCCCAGCGTTGTTCAATCTGACGATATGGATAATATGGAAATCCCGTTTCCTGCGCTTCGTGAGCGTCAGGAGGGTTCTCCTCCCCCTTTTCAAGACCCTCTTGCTCTTCTCCGAAGTCTCCCTGAGCCTCCCCTAGAATGCCAGGTTTGTGTTGTTGGTGCAGGACCTGCTGGTCTGATGTTGGCCACAAACCTGACCAGATATGGTATCAATGTCGAGGTGATTGATGACCGAGCCGACCAGACGCCCGTGGGAAGGTAAGGATATAGCCTGAAAGTTTTCTGGTAGGATAATTCAATTGACCTCCAATACAGAGCCGACGGCCTACAACCAAAGACGATCGAGACATTTAGACAAATGCGACTTTCAGACACTTTATTAAAGCAAGGTGTCCGCGTTTTCGATATTGCTTTCTGGCGCAGCGATGCGGACCAACCTTTACGCCGACTTGGTCGCGAAGTCCATTACCCACCTATCATTGATGTGTTGGATCCATACATTCTTCTCGTTCATCAGGGTATGGTGGAAGGTCTCTTCCTTGAGGATATGAAGAAGCGTGGAAAAGACGTCCGTAGAAACATGGCTTTCGAGTCGTACAGCGTCCCAGACGACAAGACCGGTCCCCTACAAGTCAACTGCCGTGCCAATGTCAACCAGGATAAGCGCTCTGTCTTGACGCAATACTTGATCGGATGTAAGTCGTTATCTTTGCGAAATCTACGTGCGGGAACTGATTATTCGTTAGGTGACGGTGCTCACTCCAAGGTTCGCAAGAGCATCCCTGATGTCAAGGCCGTTGGCATGTCCCAAGCCGCTATCTGGGGTGTTCTTGATGGTGAACTGATTACTGATTTCCCTGATATCTGGTCCAAGACATTGGTCTACTCACAAGAACACGGCTCAATTCTAATCATCCCCCGAGAAAGAAATATGACTCGATTCTATATTGAGCTCAAGGCTGGTGCTAAGTTTGACCGTCGGGACCTTGGACAGGAATTCATGATGAAGCGCGCGAAGAAGATTATGGCGCCGTTCCGCTTGGACTGGAAGTACGTTGAGTGGTTCGGTCGTTATCAGGTCGGCCAGAGGGTTGCTAGTCGCTTCACTGATGGTCACCTAAGAGCGTTCCTAGCTGGCGATGCCAGTCACACACATTCTCCCAAATCAGCACAGGGTATGAACACCTCGATGCACGACTCATGGAACTTGTCGTGGAAGTTGAACCTGGCAGTCCGAGGGTTGGCTAAGCCGGCTCTGCTCGAAAGTTATGAAGAGGAGCGACGCAAAATCGCCCTAGACTTGGTTAACTTTGATTATGAGCATGCGAACCAAATTGCTGGTGGAGATGCCATTGCGTTGGCCGAAAACTTCAGGACAAATGTCCGCTTCATTTCCGGCATTGGTGCTGAATATGGTGAGAACGCGATCAACCGGCCTGGAGTTGGAAACAACCAATTCGTGATGGGAGATGCCAAACCAGGTTGCCTTCTCCCCCCTGCCAAAGTTACTCGATACATTGACTCCAACCCTGTGGATATCCAGCTAGATATTCCCATGCTCGGCCAGTTCCGTATCTATCTTCTTATGTGGGATGTCCAACAATCAGCACCTTTCCTTCAGACTTTCTGCCATGCAATTGCTGGTAAAGACTCTTTTATTAGCAGACTATCCGCTGCGGCTAGTGCTTCATATGCTGCGCAACCTCGAACATCAGCCCCTGAGGATGTCTACTCCCGACCAGAGCGATACACTGTTGTCAGCCATCTCTTTACTTTTGGTCTCATCAGTAAGTTTCTTGACGGCCTCTTTCCATCTAGATCTATTTTCTAATGATAATCCAGCAACCATGCCCAAGACAGAAATCGAAATCTCAGATCTTCCACCTCTCCTACAAGACAGTCGATGGACTTTCTACTTGGACGACATTCCCGACCAAGATACCCGTGGCTCGCTCTGTACCAACAAGTGGCTTGGAAGCCTTGGCCCCGGCGAAGTAGCCATTGTCAATGTCCGCCCTGACGGTTATGTTGGCTCGATAGGCCGATGGGATTCAAGCGTCGATGAATCTGGCGTTCAGGCGGCTCGATGGCTCGACGAATATTACGACGGATTTATGCAGATCCCAACGCAGTAAGCCCAGAGGGCGATAATGAGTTTTAGATATGACCATCATCAGCTACAAGATTCCCTGTGGCGAACATCAATAACCACATGTGGGAACAAGATCTCCGTCTATGTTTGTATTTCCAGATTTGTATATCCGGGAGTATAAGATCGGTTCAACTGTTCCCCTTTTTATGCCAGTCTTTTGCTCTGCCTGGCATTACATAGCTTCATCAGAAAACTGAACTGAAATAGCATTTTGACAAGGTGGGAGGCCAACAGATCACCGCTCCGAGAAAGAGAAGGGAACCATGTGGACAGAGAGACGAACAGTTATGGGGGTGATAGAAGAGAGGAACACGGACACCAGAATCTACTGCCAAATAAGTGCCATCCTCCATATTCTTAGTATGGGAAATACCTAGTAGCTACTGCTACCGTACAATCTATTCTGTTTCTGATGACATACATATTTCATGCCCTGCCAGTGACTTTGAAGTTCACCGAACCAACTGGTCTTGCACGTCAATGCACTGCCGAGTTACCTCATACTTGACTCCGATCCCTATCCCACCACTTCCTTTTGCATGTTCCTTCTATGCCCTAGCAAAATTTGTTCAGATTTATCTCTCTTCCATTATAGGAACGCTACTTGCAATAACCCAGAGCAGGATGAGCCTGATCCTCTTCTTCGGCCTGAGACCATTGGGATCCATGGCTGTCGCAGCTGTGTTTACTGTGAGAACC
>JABFFG010000072.1:0-80093 GCA_013623685.1 Fusarium transvaalense
CACCACACCCACTCCAGCCTCTTACACCCTTACACTCACTCCCGACGTCTCACGCCCGGGAATGAATGAATCTCGAGCAGCTTACAAGATAATTCTCCTGTTGCTTTACATACCCATCGATGCTGGACTGCAAGGATGACAGCACAGCACAAGATAATTTGCAAAGTTGTCACGTCTTCCAAAAGCGACAGTGCATACATAGATAGGTAGTTCTGGATGATAGCCTCATATAATCCATCACCCATTGGAATGCAGTTCCAGTGCCCAGGCTGTAGGGATCCCTTCCGTAATAGTGGTGTTACAACTAAGACTTTGACATGTCTATTGTAAGGTAATCAGTCAATAGAACAATAGAAGCCTGTCTGTATAGCGCCGCCAAGACCAATCCGTCATTTACACAGTCCTCGGAGTCTAGTGGCGGCTTCAGAGGCAGATCTAAGATCAATAAGTCGCCGACGAGTTGTTCCAAAACGAACCGAACATGTTAAAGAAGGGCTTACACGAGGAAGGAAGGGCCCGGAACACTCAGCTTTCAATCTTGTCCTTGGCACCTTGCCGCATCTTCTCACAAATGGTGTGGTCGGGCTGGTGTCTAGGAACGCCGGGAGGCAAACTGCAGTGTGTGGCGCCCAGCCTCGATGGCCCCAAGAGGATGCCCCAATAGGTATCGAGTATCGACGACACAGGACAAGTAAAGAATGTGAAAACGCTGGTTTGTTCCAGTGTTCAACGGCCTGGACCATTTTCCGTCGCATCGTCACATCATCCAAGTGGATAGAGGGCGGGCGAAGTCCGTGCAACAAAATTGAAGTACAATACAGCTGAATGGCTCCCAGCAGAAATCGGAAACCTTTCCCGCTCGCCATGCCTGAAGATAATTCAAAAAAGGCCTCAACGTCGCTACATATCTTCCGGTCTCCGGAGCCGATCCATTGTGTCCGGACAAAAAGCCGCTGCTGCGAAATCGGAAAGGAGCTTCATGATCGTTGTCATGACAAGCGATAGCTCTGATACTGGTAGTCCCCTCACAACGAACCAATGTCAGCATGTGAAAGACATCAAAGGTTATGTCGACAATGCACGCGAGCAGGCCGCTACTGTGCGCAAAGCCCATGGCTGTTGGAAACCATGCACGTTAGCACCATGATTATAAAAAGGTCGTAATTACGGAAACCAAGGTGACATGTCCAGCATGTCAAGTCAACCTTTTGCTCGGACCCTCTGCCTCTGCTAACAACCTAGTTCTCAACCAAGTCAAGGCTCCGCTTGTGGTACCACGGTGAGGGTGAGGTTGCAGCACGCACTTGGTATAACTGGTCTCCGGGATCGCGAGATAGTGAATCGGCAAGACAAGATGGCGGGCGGGCTCTAGCAGTTGCAGGGCAGGTAAGTTAGCGGTTGGAGGACTAGAAGATGGATCTGAATCAACTTTGACGGGCCGGATGACCCTGGCTCAACAAGTCTCCCTGGCATAATGGATCCTTGTTAGACTGGGTACGGTTTCCGCAAATCGTGGCCGAATGGTTTGTGATGATGACTGAGCAAGATGAAAGGGGCTCGCTCGTACAGTAACCATTGGATGCGGTGCATTATTTGTATCTTAGGTAAAGGAAACCTGAGCCTACATTACCTACCTACCCTACTATGTACCTCAGTACTTTAGTACTACCCAACTTAGGTACTGTAGTAGGTACTAGTAGGTAATATTTGGTGTTGTAGGAGCAGACATGTATTGACAGGAGTTTTGATGGTACTTCTTCTGACGCAGCCAAGATAGTCACATGTTTTCCATCAGTTTGTCTTGTCTGTCAACGGGTTGTCCTCATGGCTCTTTCCATTTTTATGTTTCCATATTTTCGAAGAGAGTCTCCTGCCAGGTAAGTCGCTCATGTCGTAGTTGCACTGTCTCACCTAGGTAGGTAGGTAGGAGCTTATGTAAAAGCACTTAATGGTTTCCTAGCTGGGCAGGAGATAGCTACCTACAGTAGCTTTCTCATCCAGTGTTCACTAACCAGACCGCTTCGTGCTCCGTGCTTTCCAAGATGCCCCATCGTCCGGCTCGAACTCCGTGGCCCATTGTCCCGTGCCCTCGTGCCCCGTGCTTCCTTCCCGTTGTGCTTGCTTGCTTAGGTTCCTACAGTACTTGCCGCTAATCTCAACTTAATGCAATCATTCAATCAATGGGTTCAAATTCTATCTCCACTGTTACTCAAGATCTTGGAACAATCAAGTAAGTACCAGTTGAGACGACTTTTATGCCTGACTCAATGTAAGGCGATCATGCCTATCGAAGCTATGGAGCATCTTGAAATTGTTACTAGACGTTGATTGTCGATTCGATTCAAGACTGGAGAGTCAGAAAGTACTAACCCTGTGAATAGCTCTTGGGAGTTTACCCATGCCAATTCGTCAGCCACTTTAAGTATAGTCAAGGGCTCTAGTTCTCTCCGCTAGTCGGTCCTTGGCCATGGCGTCCCTTCGGACAGCTTCCCCTAGCCAAGAACCAAGCTCGAAGCAAACCACGCCAAATCAGGGGATCCAAACAAGCCCCAAGATTTTGTCAACGGCCGAAAGACACCCGTATTAAGCCTGTCTTCTTGGCTCTACACTTGACCCGAAGAAAAGAATGAGCACTCAAAATGCCCTTGAGAGTTGCATGGGCTTCTCAAGTTCTTCGTCTTCTATCAGTACTTACATGGTCAAGGGTATTTCGCAATTTGTTGGACAACGATCACTGCGTACCAGCTGTTCTCTCCGTTCTGCCATAGTCGCTTTGGCATATGGCCATCCTACAGCTCCACCGGTTCGATCAACAACTTAGCTTCATTCGAGTCTTAAGTTTGATGCTCAACGGGCCACGAACGCTGAATCCCACCATATCAACAAGTTTGAGTATCGTTGATCGGCTTTTCAACTGACGCCGTCTAGGCCAGGCACATACTAGCCCCCGCAATAGACAGCCTCGATTGCTGATCATCATCAACGGCAAAGCACAATAAACCAACGATGTGCAAGGCATGCAGGCACGATGACTCGCTCAGTCTTCTTGTCACTGCATACCCGTCAATGCCGAAAGCATTCCCGCGGCAGGTCCACAATCCCTGGTTCTAACAAAAGCCAATAACCAAAAACACGGGTTTTCAAAGACGATTCAGCCTTAAGGGGGGCAAGCAGGCGGATAAGCGGAACTCTAACGGCAGCAGATGGAGTTGATGGTCATCTTGTTTGAAGGGACCACTTACTTTGTGTCCATACACATATTAATAAATGCTACAGAGTGATTATGGGCATTTCACACCTGTGTGAGACTTCTTTTTAAACGTGGTTATATGGATCGACAGCCATTTAACCATTCATCTAAAAGACTGACAGCCTTAACTATATAAATCTGTCTGCAACGACAACTTGAGCTGAACAGACGCCATGATAGCCTGCTCTTGACTCATGTTGATGGTATAGGTCCCTACTAGGCAAAATGTGTCGATTTCGATCGCCCAATCCACATCGGTACTTCTCAACCTTGTTCCATCCGACTTCACGTTGAGCGTCAACCCACAGCTCAACGTTCATCAGGCTGCTTCTGAACTTGCATAAATCGATATTACGATCCGAGGCGTTCCACAACAGGGCCGCGGCGTGTGTAACTTGTGGGAAGTCTATCAAATGGCAACACCACTGCATTATACTCCTCTATTCTGGAGCCACAGGTCCATAGACTAACAAACCACGAGCTAGAACAAGACCTTAAATTTTTAAGTTTTGACGCCAGCTCGCCACCAATTTCAGTCAGGAAACCCACCAGCAAATCCATCACAGACTACGACACTTGAAGAGTGGGATGCCAAGCTTCGGACCGATGACTTAGCTCTATGCGTAATTCTATACATTTTCAAGCTGCAGATCCCCTGTACTAAACCAACTAGGTACAGTATTGAGGTTTATCACAGGATGGATTAGATGAGTTTGCAACTGGCAAATAATAGTGCAGTGCATTCTCAGGTCGAAACGATTGTTCATCTTTGAGCGGTGTTGAACCACAATAGACAGAAATTCCTATAGGTCTCGCAAGACGTATCTATACCTGTTGGGCAAGTCACACCATTCTTAACTTGTCTCTAATACATCCAGACTACGGACGTGCTTTGCGTTGCACAGTCACTGTTATGCGTTGGTCAATCTTTATGATACTTGAAATGTCTCAGCTCGAATCACTCATGGGAAAAAGCAAAGAGTCTGCCACTTTCCCCGGTCCGTCAGATCGTCCCGTCCCCTGGTGTAAGATCTCAGCGTGCCGAGCTAATCTATCTATGATGACTACTGGTGCTCTGTGGCTGCCCCTGACTATGTGACACGACTCATGACACGGTTAACGTTTTCCCATAATGCATGAATATTGAATATCTTATCTTGTCATGCTTCAACTCATCTTGGCCACTCCTGTTGTGCTAAGGAAGCTCTGTCCAAAACGGGATGAGAATAGTAAAAGGAGAGTGTGTTGAAACAGGGATATGCTTTCTAACCCGAGGCAATGGATGAATGGATGGGTGGATAGATGGATAGATGGATGGCAGTCAAGGCGGTGCACGTCACACCCTACCAACACAGTAGAGAGGTTGTATTATGCACGACAGAGAGTGCGTGAGCGCTAGCAAGTTCAGTCTTTAGGTTCGAATCGTTCGAGAACGCTCTGAAGGATAGTATCGGTTGTTCCGGAGGCGATTCCTATGGCACTTGGTACCTGGTGTACCTGAACTTCTCCGCTCTCGACTGCAAACTTGTGCTGATATGGTCTGTTCTCCGACCTGACCCTCTCAGTCGGTATTAACTTGACGTTTTTGGGTGGGCGCCTCCGGCCGAGAAGGTCTTGACCTTTCTCCATCTCCGACCCTTGAGCCGTTTTTCTCGGCTTTTGCTCAGGAACTGATCTTGTCTGTTATCATTTGCTACAGAGATAAATGCTTATTAGTTCTTTCCCGGGTCTTCGGCAGTTGAATTTTTTTCTTGTCTAGACCCTACACACGTACACACATTTTACTGTACCCTACATTGGCCGCTCGCCGAGACACTATCGTTTGATACTGAACCCATGCGCATCAACGATGTTACTCTATCCATGACGCCCGCGCCTCGTTCAACAGAAATCTCTGTTCTCGCCCAGTTCCTTCTTTTGGAATTCCATTCTTCTTCGGCCGGGCCGACACCAAGCCACGATTTTCGATGCGTTACGTGTACTGCCTCTGTGATAGTCCCGGGTGACTTGAAGTTCGGAAACCACAATATCCAAAGGGTATCATGATCGACGCTGCGTTTCCGGATACACTTCCCGGTTGTATTGTTGCGCTGGACAAGGGTGAGAAAATTTTTTGACATGTTTTAATAGTCAACACTTGACGAGGGTATCCTTGTGTTGAAAAAACTTTGCACCTCTTGTTGTTCCATTCGCTTTTTTAGTAAGACTATGTATGTATTCTCATCCCCAACAAGCCAAAAGGGGGAGCCTTCACTGTCATGAAACGCATGAGTGTCCTGGTCCGGCTGAGTCAGACAACTTCGAGATGTGTAACTATGCGCCAGCCTCGATATTGAGCCCGTATTTGACTTACGGGTAGGGTGGGTATGCTTTACCATGTAGAAACCCCGGTCTTCAGCTTTCATGAGGGCAGATCATGATAGAACTAACAGTGTGAACCAAAACTTAAGTTCAGGGCTTAGCCAAGCTTGTGAGGGGTCTCTAGTATCTCGTATCGGTTCTAATCTTGAGATGGGCCTTGAAAGATGTTATGAAACTTATGCTGCAGTATATGTATGATTCTGATATACATGGCTTATCTAACCAACAAAAAAATATCGTGAGTTCTTAGCAGATCGATCAATAATTTCGAGATATCAGGGCACATAGGAGAATGTGTTTATATTAGCATTTCTCAATTATGTATTATGACTTGTATAATCATAAGTGACATGATCATGATATACAATTCAACTAGACGACAAGATTCACTTTATTACAAGTTCCTACAAAGCTTTGCTGAGGAACTCTTCGTGAGATGATGAATCGATAGACTGCCATACTATTGTCCCTGACACTCTTCAAGAAATGGCAAAAGACCATAGTCTTACCATACTGAATACATCCCAAATCATCTTACAGTATCAACTTTCAGCTTGCTAATGGTCTTCTCAAAAGTCATCGTCTTCCAACCCTTCGATCCGCTTCTCTCCAACTTCGCGAATCTTCTCTCCCAAAATTGTTCTTCCGAACCGCCCGGCCACTTTGCTAGCAGCCTCAAACATGCGGCCTGTGCGATCCCGCATCAGCTGTACCATCTCAAGCGCACGCATACCGCGTTCTTCGCCTTCACGACACTCAACCGCGAGGAGCTTTATCAAGGTCTTGTCGATTTCAATCTCAAGACGTGAAAGTTCTGAACGCTGGTTGTGACTGCCTGAAGTAGCCTCGACGAGATCTCGGAGCTGAGCAGCCTTGATGCCGTGGAGCATAAACTCCTGCTCGAGTTTGCGTGTCTCTGATGACCCATCCTCATCCTCATCATACTTATCGTCGTCTCCGTCACCCATGTCAAGATCCTCGGATCCTTCTCTAGTTTTACGTTTCGATGGCTTGGGGGCGGATGATATGGGGATAGAGAAGTCAAACTCGGAAAGGAGAGGGCGAGGGAAGTATGGGTATTGATCACCTCCTTTGAGAATGATACAATGGAATTTGTTATCAGCCACTGCGATAGGGAAGTATGACTCGTTCTTGCGCCCTGACGCCAGACGCTCCATCAGCTTGGTGTCCAGAAGAGGCACCCATGATGCTCTCGATGGTTGTCGCCAGTGAAGGAGCGTGAGGAGAGTCCCTGTTGAGTCATAAATACAAGGATCCTAAATTTCGTACAGTCAGCGGTTGTGATTCTCGGTTATTCATTCTCTGCGCAAAACTTACACCGTTGTCTGAGAAGAATACACTCTTGAGTGTGGCACCCTCGGGAAGAGCTACAGTATCCTCGTTCTGGCAAATCTCATCTCTCTTGACATTCTCGATGGTGTAAAGGAGACGGGTGTTGCCATCTGCACCCATAGGTCCGTTGCCCATAGTAAGAACATAATCCCTCCAGCTAGCACACGTCACCATTGGCGTGCTCTTTGGTCGATACACACGATATGGCAGGCCAAACAAGGTAAAAACTCGCACATAGTTTGCACTAGTCGTGACGGTGATGAACGAGTCACTCAATGACATAGCTGTCACGGCTTCTCCTCGAGGTAGTTCCGTGCGCCAGTCATATCGCTGTGTCCATGTCTCGTGTGGCCGGTAGAAGATAACTGCAGGGGCATCATCCTTGGGTGGACACGAGAAAAGAGTGCCATGCTCGGTCAAGCAGGCCTTGTCATAGAGGAATGTATCTGTAAAGTGGAAATCTCGATGAAACTCATGGTCGTAAAACTCGACGGTGACGGTGTGGTGTCCGTCCTGGTCGACTGTCCAAACAAAACCGATCAAGTTAAGGCAGAGGTATTTGCGGTTGCCTCGCCATGGAGTCGCGCCTGGCTGGAAAGCTTCGTGATATTGCGGTTCAAGCAAATGGCGGCGCTTGTTCGCAAAGCCAAGACCATCATCGTCATCCCGACCTCGCTTCTGGCCCAGTCCCGTAGTGTATCCAGCACCATCATCGTCCTCTACAAAGTCGTCATCACCGTACCCATCACCGCCTTCAAGGAACGAGTCGAGACTTCCCAAAGAGTCCCGTCTCGGCCTCGTCGGTAGGCCTTGTTGCTTCTGGCCGTTAACAGGAGGCGGTCTTCGGTTCGCAGAATTCTCAGCAAGTGGGTCATGGATGAAGGGTGCTGGTTGTGTATTGAGCTTGAGTAGGGGTGAGAACTGGTCTGTGAGGAAGTCGGGGTAGATATAGACCTCGCCGTCAGTAGTTGTGAATGAGAGGATATTTTTAGTAGGGTGCCAAGCTATATCGATGACATTGGAGTAGTCGTATCTTGCAATGACAGATTGCGTCCTCGTCTCCCAAATCAACACTTTGTTGTCTTTGCTTGCAGATGCCAGCATTGCGCCATTGGGCGACCAAGCCAAAGCGGTGATGTCAGCCAGATGCCCATTAGCAAAAGTCCTTTGCTTTTCCCAATCGTTTTTGGATATGACCTGGATGTCTCGCATAGGAGTCGGTACGGCGAATGCCCTGCCATCTGGGTGCCAGGCCACACATGTCGAGTTCTCACTATCTGTGTCTACCGCACCAATAACACCGTCCACCTTTCGAATCAATTCTGGTTCCTCGGCGGTCAGAGAATAGACGTATACGATTCCATCTGTGCCGGAAAGCGCAACCAGTCGGCCTTGGGGGTCGAAGCTGACGTTTCGCGCAGCGCGTGCATGCTCCCGCAGGTACTTGACTTGTGAAATATCCTTTGTGTTGACAATCTTGACACTCAACTCATCACTTGCAACAGCACACCATTGATGATCGGCTGTCAAAGCAACATCGCGGATCGGCAGCGTTGTTCGAGTAAGGAAGCGCTCAAATATGTTTGTTTCGAGGGAGTATAAGCTGACGGTGCCGTCTTCAGACCCAACAACAAAGAATTGGTCTCCGGAAGCAACAGCCATGTTCTGCTCCTGGCAATCGTCGATGTTGATCGGTTCTCCATCAGAACCTGTCTTGTAAAGACGGATTGTGTTATTCGAGCCGACTGTAACGAGGCGACTGCCATCGGGAGTATATGCACAGCGAGTAGTTCCTTGTGTATGTGCGGGTCGAGGGCGTGGCTTGGGGGCAATTGTTGAATCCATGGTCGCCGTCGTCGTTGTTGTTTTGGTCCAAAGCGTTTACAAATCAAGGACCGTAAAAAAAGAGCGATGTTGGGTGATGATGGATGGTTGATTTGGAAGTGGGACATTCATTAGATTGGTTGCGTTTCTTGGGAGACGCGTTTGAGCGCGTCGCAATTAAAGTCGCGGAAAGACCCCGCGATTCGTTGTTCAGGGCAATGAAGGTCCTTACAGGGGAAGGCTCCACTAAAACTCAACTCCCACCTAAAGATCTCCAACTCTTTTATGACTGCCTAACCTAGATCACCTAACCTACCTGCTACCTACGAGAGAGATTGAGCAATACTTTACAATTGTTCAAATTTGATCGTACCACACATATTTACCGTGTCTTCAACTTTCAAGGTTGAGCTTCAGTTTTCGTAATCATGCAATCTGCAGACCGTGACCACTTCTTCGAAACAGAGTATGTGGAAAGGTGATATCAACTATATTTCTTTACTAATACCATTTTCAGTGCTGTGCAAGCTCAGCGTCAACGAAAGGCCGCAAAGGCCGACAACAAGAATGGCGAGCCTATTGCTATGAAGTCAAAAATACTTGCTGTCGTTCCAGATCCAGCTTCACCTCTCACTTCGGTGTTTATTGCTGAGTCTGCTGGTGCTGTCCGTCGTATCAATCTCGAAGTATGACTGAACACTCGCAAAGACCAACACAAGGCTAATTTCCTATAGACATCAGAGCCCAAGACAACATACCGTGGGCCAAAGGCACCTGTGACTTGCCTTGCCATAGGAGGCAAAGACAATCAAACCGTTTTCGCAGGCTCGTGGGACAAGGACATCTGGTCATGGGACATTGAGACAGGAAAGCCTGGCCGCAAGTTCAGCGGCCATTCAGACTTCGTGAAGACTGTCCTCTGTGCTACTATTTCCGGTAAACATATTCTTATCAGTGGAGGCGCCGACAAGAAGATGTTTGTTTGGGACATCGAGTCAGGCAAACGACTGCATACCCTGCAAGATCCCACGACGACAATGCTTGCCGTTCAACACATTGCCATTGATCCTGTTCTCAGCGACTCAACCACAGTTGTATTTGCCAGTGCGAGTAGCGATCCACACATCAGAAGGTGGAAGATCACCCTGGACAGTTACGAGCAACTTCCTGAGTCTTTCTCTGACCGCCCCGATGCTGAGCGACTTACTATTCAGGAACACGAGACCAGCATCTACCGGCTTTTCTATGATCAATCAAGCGAAGACGTGGATCTCTGGACTGCTAGCGCCGATGGAACTGCAAAGTGCTTGGCGCGTTCAAGAAACTTTGTCGCTGATGATTCGTTCGAACACGGAGATTATGTACGAGGCGTTCTTGCAACAGATCATTGGGTTATTACAGCTGGTCGCAATGAGGATGTCAAGGTCTGGGATCGCTCATCTGGCAAGCTGTACTGTACATTGATTGGCCACTATGAGGAGGTAACCGACATCGTCATGTTACAAGACTCTGATGGTACTCCTCGCAAGGTATGCAGTGTGGGCATTGATGGAACTATCCGAACATGGCCGCTTGCCAAGTCTGAGCTTGACGAAGTGGTGGTCAAGATCCAGGAGGCTGCCGAGCCTAAAAAGGAGGAAGAGGAGAAGAGTGGAAACGTCCTAACTGCCGAAGAAGAGGCTGAACTTGCAGAGCTCATGGATGATTAGGCATCCATTCTCATCATAGAACTGATCAAAAAAATATCTCGACCACTTCCAAACAATCCGAAGCTACCGATCTATCCTGTAATTTGCCAGCTGCCCTCGGCCCCTGAATCACTCGCCATGTTGTGCCAGTGTTTCACGGAAGTTCAGCTCGAGTTTGCTTGCGACATATAGAACGGATAGATGCGTTTCCGTCGTGCGACTATGTTTACCAAGTCGCTCTCTCGAGGCAGGACATCGGGATCATAAGCAATGTCTCAGTCCTCATAAAGAAAGGTAAAAGCACGAATCTGGCGGAGCTGCACGTCATGGAGTACTTTTGATGGCATACTTCCCTCACTTCCTATGTAGAAAAAGACGACGCTAGCCAATCTTGCATCTTACTTGTAGGCGCCACACGGACAGTATGCTGTTGACATTACCTGAAAGAGTCCCTTGAGACCGAGTATGGAGATCCATGCACAGCATTGAGCTGAATTGGCCGGAAATTCCTCGACTATGGCATAAAGTTTTGCCGCAAGGGACTTCAGGAAGTCGAAGAGCCGGGCATTGATCAGATATCGTAAATGATAGGATCTGATATGCATGGCAACGCACCCCAGTCATGTCGTAAATCTGAAATGCTTGCTTCTGACTCAAGCCTGGCGTACCCAAGAATCAAACAATTATATTTTGCTTTTCCGCATAGCACCCTGGTGCTGCCGAAATTGTACGGCACATTTGCCGAGATCTGCGTCGTACTCTGCACAATGAGAAATGTCGCTTCCCCTGAAAACAAATGTTGAAAAGTTGATCCTCGTAGGACCTTGGTAGCACTGATGCCCCTTGCTCCAAACAAACGATGGGACAAAAGAGAAAATTGCAAGTCATTGTCTGGTTATTCAACTCAAGGTCATGTGGATTCTTCGACTTGAGCTGAAAATTCGGGCTTGCGTAACCGTGAAATCGCAAAATTAATCAAACATGACTGTTGTGATTTTCTTCTACTTCGCTTTGAGGCTATTGTTCATGACAGAGGCGACTTCCACCCTCGAGCTTTACCAAATGACATCAAGTTTGTGACTGGTCAACAAAGCTGGAACCTGGCAAATCGTTTTTGACCTGTAACATCCGAGCTGACCTGCATATCAACGTTGGCTGCCTTTTGTAGGACGTGTTGCAAATCCAATGTGTCGGGTCCGAGCTGCTGCGAGACTCTCTGCCTGTTTACGTGAGTGTCCATCTAGGCCGCTCTTGAAGATTCCAAGTTCATTAGTGTATGGACGGATAGCCGTCTCTCCGTCTCCTAACAGCCTGGACCCTGCCCGGTGACGATTACTTTTTACAAGTGGACCGGTTTTGGCGCCAAAAATCCATAATAGTTCTCCAGACTCCAGAATTATGAAAAGAGGAAGAAAAAAAGAAATGTCCGCAAGATGATCTGTGCTGCGTGGTTCGGGAAAAGGGGAGACATTCTTTCGGCCCCGTTCAATAGTATCATCTGCGGGCACTGGTTAGCTATTCTTCATTATATCCGGCGGTAAGATTTATCGCGAGCAAGTGAACCTGAAACAATAGCTTTAAGGTACGAGTCATATCACACATCCATGATTCTGCCTGTGAGAGAATCCGACCTGGTAAGACATGTAGATTCAGCCCGAAGTTGGATCCCTTTTGTATATGCGCCAGCGTACGGTATATTATGCTGCCGCAGTTCTTTGCTGCGAGATGGGGTAGGGGTGCCATTGAGAAGTGTACTTACACCCGAAAGTTGAATATCAGCATCTAGTCTTAAGAAGAGGTAGTATCACAGCAGACAGCTGGGAGACACCCACGATCAGGTCCAGTTCAAGGAGACATTTTTGGCAGTTCCATAAACTGCCATTACACCATTCTGGGGTTGTTTGCTTCTCTTTGTCAGAACCTTGCCAGCCCCTACAGGGGAGCTCAACGAGTAGGTAGTGAGTAAGTAATAGCCACCCAGGAGAAAAAACAACCGCGCGGTGCGAAGTGGCTTGAGATTGACGTCCAAGGCTGGCCTTTTAGTGAGATCTAGCAGGAAAACTGAGACATGCGATTGATCTAGACGTCGTGACAAGGCTTAGTTACACCAGTTATAGCCTTCAAAGTAAAATCTGCGACGTCTTATAGATGTGAACTGTGTTGGTGGCGCCTTGGATCGTCGAGCAACAACTAGACAAGACCCTGAGGACAAAGCTTGACGAGCCCCATTTTGCATATGGATCGACATTGTGCATGGGTTACACTTAGCGCTTTTGGAATTTGTAGCTAAAATAGAAGTCGAAGCCCTGCTGCCCTGTTGATAGACGTGGGGAATGATCGACAGTGATTGGGGCGGCCCGAAAAGGGCTGAGGCCTCAAGATGCGATTATACTATGTAAACAAGGCTTGGAAATAATCTCCACGCCTGTTGACTTTCTTTTTTCTTAGCTCGAGGGCGGATTAAAGTGTCGAGGAGAGCACAAGCAAACATTGTATTTAGTTTGACGTGACAATTGCCAACCAAGGATCCAGCCGACAAGTCTGTGGTACATGATGCGTGTACTGCACTCGAGGGATCAGTTGGTGCTGAAAGGATTTGCGCAAATGTCGGTATGTATGACAAAAGGATTTGTACTCTGTACTTTCCATACTGATGCATTGAACACGTGGTGCAAGACCAGAAAGTGCGACAATTTTCGGTTTTGGTGTTTCATGTTCTAGCTCAATGTTTCTTGCTGTCAAACTTGGTGCATGCCATGTGCGAGTGGGTTAAATTCGGCGAAATCTGACTTGTTTTCATCAGTTCTCCGAAGGGCAGGGAAGACTTGGCGCATAGCCAAATTGTGGTCAAGATACCTACATGAAATTTGGGCTGAGGCCTTCATGAAGGGCTCCTACGTCTCAGCTATGGCCTAGAATGGATCCTTCCAGGGATAGCCCTGACGCAGGCCCCTGTATTTGTCGGACTAGAACGTGAGTTGCATCATGGAACAGCCCGGGTACAGGGATGCCCCAATCCCTGTGATCGTCGTTACAAACAATACACAATATGTATTTTCGCTCCTGGTATACTGCCACTGGTGTTTGTGTTTGTGATACCTAAGCTGGGCGCCTTTTTCTTCGTCTTCGCTTGTCATACTGTACGCGCTGGAGATGAGGCGCTGACGGGAGCGCTGCTGCAGGTCCCCGATAGCCTGGTTCCTGGCTCACAGCTACTTGGCTCCGTCTCCGATAATTCAGTTCAGCTGGCCGGGATTCCGGTTTGAGATAATGAAAGGAAGCTTGGGCCGATTCTCATGTTCATATCGGCATTGTTCTTTTGGCCCCAACTCACAACCCAGATAGACCAATAATGACTCTGCAGCATGCAATGGGTTGATGGGCTAGATGGGGTTATGGAGACCTAATAGAATTAGAAGAAGTCGCTAGAGGGCCTTGCTTTTTCGCTGTGGTAGCCCGATTTTGGCAAGGTTTATCAGTTCACCTGAAATCTTTCATTCAAGTCCGAGTTGAATAGAGGAGACCCCATCGGTTGACAGTGGAGAAGGAGAAGGAGTTGGTGGCACTGGCTGACCTGGCGAGCTGCGACTTCCCCGGCCGGCCATTTGGGCACCTAGGTAGGTAGGTACCCGGTAGGGAAAGAGAAAGGGCATGCGCCTGTCTCAAATCGAATATGTATCACGCACCTGCTTAGTCTTTACGTTCTTGCAAGTTCCCATCCCGATGGGACCTGTCTTGTACTCATTAACCACTCTTTGCATTCTTCGAGAACCGGCATTATTTCCTCTGCCCCTTCTCCCTTCCCCAGGCTGGGAATTCTAAATTACCTTCATCACTTCTCATACCAACTTGAGCTATTCTCAGCAGTTCTATCCCCCATTCTTTGGAGTATCCCTTGTAAGTTCATTCCTATATCCATTCCGATCATGGTGATATTAATGATTTGATAGAATTTCTTAGTGATAAATGAGCTAGTTTCACACAGGAGTTGCTCGACTGCGCTCCCTTTTGCACAGTTTATCCCCTTGATCAAGCATTCCTTCAACCACAATCCCTTATTTTAGTTCTGCATCTCCCATTTAACTTCTTTCTTTACACTGAAAGATCGTCCGGATCAGTGGCGCCTCGAGTACCCACCATGTCTACTGATAACAAGCAATTTGGGAGCATTGTTGCCTTTGAGGGCCATGTCGACACCATATCGACACAGCTGCGACTTCTCCCTACTTCGCCGCAGATTCTGATTCTCCCCAGCGTCCAGAATTACATCTCAAACGAGGCGACAGGTGACCGGTCGGATGTCCGTCTTTATGTCAAGAGAATACACGAAGCTGCCGTAGCCCGTCACGAAGCTGCCCAAGCCTTCCTACAAGGGTCAACACCAACCAGCAAACGACTGGTGTTTATGAATGGCGGTACCTCAAGTGCCCAGGCCCTTTGTATCAAGGCCATCATGGATCAAGAAACTGAGGGAGACGCCGGCCAAGCTGAGTCTTTGTTTTATCAATTGACCAAGGATGGAGTTCTTGGCCTGGACAATCCACTAAGAGACTGGAGAAGTCCAGGCATGTTCGACAACGTTAACGGGCAGAGCCCTGAAGATGAGCTAGAAGATCCCATAACACGGGCGATGCGAGCTGCCGATGCCCTGGACCGACAAACGGCCAGTCTTCAACCTTCCACTGAAGTTGATCTCACTCTCACACCACGGCTTCGAAGTAATAGCCTACCACTTTATGGCTACGACGATAGTTTTGGAGACAGTGCGCCATTCTTTGTTTTCGGCGCTCAGAATAACAACGACGGTGGGAATGAAGAAGCTAAAGGCTATTCACACTCGACCCAAGCCTCTAGATTCTCCAGATTTTCCATTACACACTATGACCGATCCGCAGATCGTATTTACCGTGGTATAACCCACTTGCAGTCCCCCTCCTTGAAAACGTCTTTTCTAGCCTCTCCTAGTTGTATCGGCGAATCATACAGCTTGATGGCGGGTCCTGTATCCCCAGGCCTTGAGGTCTTGACTCCACGGTCTGATGTATTGAGCATCCTATCCACAGATAATGTCGTGTATGGGGAAGCTTCATTACTGGACATGCGGCCACCAAGTCGCGGTTCTACTCTGTCACGAGTTAAGTCCTTAGACAGAATCTACCCGGCCACTCCCAAGTATCGGGACCTTTGTGTTTCTGCAGCCAACTCAGAGCTCGCACGCCAATCGGATTCTAGTGTCGAACAAGACTCACCCGAAACACGTCGAACATCCAAAACAATGTCTCCAAACAGGCGCAGCTGTATCTATATCGAGGCCCCACGAACTATTACCGTCAGAACCAATCTTCCTGTCATCAAAGTGGCACCTGTCCCTCTGGAGAAGAAGCGCAAGCCTGCACGGGCATCTTACGTGGACAGGGGCACTGATGCCAAAGACACGGCCGAATCAAAGAACACCTTCCAGCCGGTTTTACCTTTGATAGAGGACCTAGTAGTCCACTTGAAGGAGGACGTCCCTGATCCTCTACTTGATTCAGTTGTTCGTGGATTCAAAACTGGTCACTTTTCTACTTTCCTTCAATCACCCACCTCTGAGGCTGACGACCACAACACCTTGGTGCCGGCAACGCCCAAGTCTGATACCATCACGGGCGTGAGCTGCATAGAAGATCAGTACCAGGAAATCCCCGTTCCTAAGAGACTCGACTTGGAAGAATATGACCCATTTGCATACAATCAATCTTCATGGCTCAAGAGAAAGCCTCTTCCCAGTCTGCCTAAACTAACAGTTGAACGGCCACCAACACCTGTTAAAACTCCTCCGCTGCTGGCTTCGAACATGGATAACAGGATCCGCGATCTCCAAATCAACGGCCAGCAAACAGCCATCGCGATACAAAACTCACTTCGCTCTGTCCTTCAAGATCACTTCCCACCAGAGACTAAGGGCTATCGCCAGTTTCAGTTCCCACTCTTACCTGAACTGGAAGGGTTGTGGAAACCAGTATTCTGGAATGAAGAGCCTAATAGCTCGCAAGGGTCATGCCATCGTATTGATCAGATCTTGGCTATTGGGGCTCAACGTGGTGTAAAGAGGGACTATACTTCTGCCGTAACGGGGCAACTTGAGAAGTTGGGAACCAAGCATAGTGGTATGAGCCGCAGTGGAAGACTGGATTTCAGGTATGATGGCCGGCACTCTATATCTCCCTCTGCTCAAGACTTACGTTTAACAGGTACCTTCTTGCCAATGCCATGCAGGCCTATACGGCACAGCCCTTGACAAGCCAGACAAAGGATAATCCTTTCACCAACTCGTTTCTTCTTGCGACACTCATAATTCCACATCTTGAGACATACCTTGCCCTTCATACGGAAGTCCGGTACCTTCTCCTCGAGTACCCACCCGAACATCTCTCGACGGTGTTGGCCCTTCAAAAGCTCGTTGGAGTAGAGATGATGAAGGTCGCTCAAATTGTCGATGCCAGTAGCAAGAACATGCCATTCACCCACTTACGCGGAAACTCCATCACCGGTCCAGAACAAGGACCCGTAGGCCGGTTCGGAAAGACTTTCCCATCCAGCTCTTGCTCTGGTCACGATGTCACAGTATCAAAAGCTAACTTCCTTCTTACCTCGACCGCTAGCGAAGCAGAGATTGCAACATTTGTTGCCACCATTTCCAGAATCCTCTCTAAAGTCTCTGACTTCTATGTTCCGGTAGAGCTTCCCAAAAAGCCCTCCCCGAACAAGTCCAAATCGCCTTCGATTATCGGGACTTTCTCTGCTTTTCCACGCATTCCATCAGCACCTTATAGCCCGCCCATGTCGCCGACGATTGGAGTTTCAGTAGGAAGCGTCCTTTCAGACTCATCTGCAATGCCGAGTCGGGCCCCCTCCATCACTGATACGGTTAAGACGGCAAGGTCGACCAAGAGCAAATCAAGCCGGACCAAATCGAACCGCAGGCCCTTGGCCGCCGACGCTCGATCAATCCTTACCATGTATGTCGATGACAGCGACTGGGACCAGGAAGACCGGCGCATTATGCCCCTGCTGGAGGAAAAGCCCAACGGGCGTAAGGGAAACACTCACAAGGCGCTCAAGTTCTTGGGCTTGTCATGATGCCAGGATTGACAAATCTTGGTGGGACACTAGAAAATGTATGTTATGATGTAACGATCTTGCCAAACCAAGGCACTTCTTTTCTGTTGTTATTTTGTTGGAGATAGATTTGAGCGACGCCTATGAGGGGGCGGGACAAAGGCATCTTGTCATTCACCACAATATAGTAATGTAATTTCACCACGTCATAGAGGCTGGTGCTTACTTGGAGTTTTGCGGAGAATGAAATGCAATTTGAAAATATGAAATCCCTTTTTGGTTGTTGTACGGCAATCCTATTAATGTTACAGCAGAAGCTCAAACACTGCTGTTGTCTTCGTTGCTCAGCCTGCCCTGACCAAGACTTCCATCAACATCAACACCCGCTCGCCTCTCAGCCTTGATTTCCTCTCTAGCCTCAGCCTGCTCCGCCTTTTTTCTGCCCAAGGTATTAGCTTGGAGTCTCGATACCAGTTGCTGAGGCAGACAAACCTTTCAATGTCGGAAGCATAATCTTCGATCTTGATGTCATCTTTACGAGGCTTGTCTCTTGTGCTCGTTCCTTTTACTGCATCAGCAACTTTGCCCTCTGCGAGAGTAGCCAGTTGCTCTGCGTTTTCGTTGTCATTCTGGAGGGGAGCTTGGCTCTGCTTTGATACTTGGCTTTCGACGCTAGCCATTTTGAAGGATTTACGAACAACAAGTAGTAGAAGAAGAAAAAGACTTATTCTTTGGGGTACTTGGATATCTGACAGGAGGAAGTCTGATAGTATGGGTGAAGCTGTTATGATAAGAGTGGTGTTAGGAGAGAATGACATCAGGTTGCGAGATTGGTCTATGACGTACATGGGCTTGTCTATTGCAGAAGATCTTCGTGCATGAAGCATGTGTAGCGCAGATTATACATTGATCCTTATCTCCGTGTCTTTGATGATAAACTTACATAATGTGTTTGCGGTATGGTATACGAACATAGTCTTGGTCACGGTTACTTAGTAGCTATGATGTTAGATTATAGCACGAGCGTGGAGATGAGTGCCTGACGGATGATCACAAGCCTTGGTGGTAACCTCTTTACAATAGATTGTTAACTGGATTGGAAATACTTGACGGGGTTTGGGTTGTATTGGTGCACTCTGTCGGGTGAAAGAAGGTTGGATCGAAATGTAGTTAGGATAGTGTTCAAGGGCCTAATCCGCTCAAGGGCTACCGAGTCTGAGATAAATCTACGTACAACATTGAACCACTCGACCTCAACTTCACGGTGATCATTCATTCAAGCATGTCAGGCACAAATTGATAGTCAAGTTGAGTCCGTTACAGACAAGGATAAAAAAAAGAATATTCCGCCTTTATTAAGAATACCCTTTCTCGCATACATAAAATCTCAGCTACCAGCAATGAAAACCACAGGAGAATCAGGATGGTAAAAGAGAAGAAACAACATAACAACCGATATCAGAACCCAGGCAAGAGAAAACGGCTAGCACAAACCTTCTCTTGTAACTCTTGGTGGCTCAAGAGACGACAAAAAATGGAAGGCCAGGATTGCAAAAGGGAGAATAGATGCGCAGATGGTGTTTCCAGCGAATGAATGGCAGGTTGAAAAGAACAAGAACCGACGAATACCCTCCGATGTTTGAGTTCCGTGATGGGAGACACGGCAAAGGGAGGAAAGCGAGAAAATACAGCTTGCGCGCGCGCAAAACCTTCCGCAGCCACCCGTCAGAAAAACAGGACCTGCCTCTGTATCTGTAGCATCCTTCTCGAACTCCCTCCCCACAATCTATCAATACCCGCTGCTCCCGTTCCCCGCCTCGTCGTAATGGTGTCAGGGTCCGTGGATGGCGCAGAGGGAAAGAGTCGTTATTCCAGGTACTGAAACCAACAAGAGCCGTGATTTGCAGCAACGAAATGCATAACCGAAACGATCATGATCTGGTCTATGCGTAGCAACGACGAGAGTCAAAGTAGAAAGCAAACATCATAACTGAACCCGCCCGGCCGTATCCCTAGCATGTTATCCATCGCTCCGACTGTACTCCATCATCCTGCTTCGCTGAGAAAAGAGAGCGTCAATGCATTTAGCAGCAGCTGCTGTTGGAGGATGAGCCAACACCTTGTCCTTGGCCAACTTGCACGCTGGGCTTGGTGTTGTTAGCTGTGGTGGTGCCCATGCGCTCCTTGATTTGGCGGGCCATGGTCAGGAAAGCCTGCTCGACATTGCTGGCGTTCTTGGCGGAAGTCTCGAGGAAAGGGATGCCCAAGCTGTCAGCGAACTCCTGTAGGGTGTGTCAGTGGCTGGGTTGCGGTAGGTGGATATCACAGCCGAGGGAGAAATTTGATGACAGGGGCATTTGAGAGCTCAGGCGCTTAAATGCATGTGACCGCAACCCCAAACTGCGATATCCTAGGCACGAACAAACTTACCTTGGCTACGCTGTACTCAACAACCTTCTTGTCTGACATATCGCTCTTGTTTCCTACCAGCAACTTGTTGACGCCCTCGGTGGCATATCGGTCAATCTCCTGGAGCCATTGCTTGACGTTGTTGAATGAGTCCATGTCGGTAACATCGTAGACAACGCAAATGCCGTGAGCACCACGGTAGTACGAGGAGGTGATGGTTCGGAAACGCTCTTGGCCGGCGGTATCCCACTGAGAATAAGTCAGTATGCTGGATGGCGAAATCGATGTCTGCGCGACGTGGGGCACATACAATCTGAAGCTTGACGGTCTTGCCATCGAGCTCTATTGTTCGGATTTTCTGACAAGGGTTAGAAGATGTCCTAGAAGAGTACAGATATAGACCGGAAAACGCACGAAGTCGACACCAATAGTGGAGATGTAGGATTCGGTGTAGGTGTCATCGGCAAATCGCAGAAGCAGACAAGACTTTCCAACACCGGAATCTCCGATGAGGAGGAGCTTGAAGAGGTAGTCGTATCTAGAGAGTTTGCGTCAGAAAAGTCATCCTGTAATCGTCTCTCAACGCTGGTAGGATAGGGGGGCGAGCGCAGGCGAAAGTGTCGGCGATGGCGGCAGATAGTGCAACTCTAGAGCGACAGTCAGCATGGGCAACATTTCCATCAGGAGGTTATCGCAAAGAAGCGGAGAGTGGCATACTACTCAGGGTTCATGATGGCGGCTGATCGTTATGTCGCAGTAGGACAAGACGATGAAATCGGTGAGACTATTGGGAATGAGTCGTCGAGTGTGATGGAATAGGAAGTTGCAAAAGATGTGGAGGAGATTTGGTTGAGAATGGGATGTAGAGTTGAGAGGCTCAAGTACGTCAGGGAAGAAACGTAACGCCAGGCAACGCCAGCACCGCCTGGAGGAGGGAGGGAGAGGGAATGAATGAATGGGGCAGCTGACAGTGAAAGTCACGTGAGACACCTGGAGAACAAAGACCAAAGACCAAACTTTAGGTGAGACTAGGTGGAAAGTTTGGCGGTAATTAACCTAGACGGTGCATTATTATGCAGTAAACGAAATTCAAAGGACTTGAAAGTCCTGAACCTTCTAGCCTGAGTTCATTTCATATTATTCTGATTGCTCTCATGTGAAACGAGGTGAAGTAACACAGTGTGATGCTGTCCTTGTGATGGATAGTGAATCACTGAGGCATCTACCTTTAGGGTACCCATTAGCACTACTACTGTACTTTGGATACCTAGTTGGGTCGACCTGCCCCAAAACAGACCAACATTGGATCTATTAATAAAAAGACAGATGGCAGTATAAAGAACTTCAATATTTAGTACTGGAGATGCAAGGATTCATTGGAATGAAGGAGAATGCCTTGATCCTTTTATCCAATGCACTGCATCTGCTAGTCTCCATGGAATCAACAGGTGCCTAGTTGTTCTTTATCACAAGGCAGTTACTTAGTTATTTGATCGACCAAGCCTTGGTCTTGTGCCATCATTATTAACACCATTCAAGTGACTTTGCACGTCACAAGTTAGGTAAGTTATGGCCTCTACAGGAACCACCTAGATTAGCTTCACCGCCTGGACGGACAGTCACAGAATACTGTTTTGAACAAACAACCAGGGTGCTGTTGTGCTCTGCATATCTCATATGTCTATACGACAGTTTGTTGACCAATATCATTAGTGGATACTTCTTCTCCCGCTTGAGCCATTCTCTCCAGATTCGTCCTTTGGTATTGGATCCGTACCTATTTTCTTTCTTTATTTCTCGCCCTGTCCCATCACAACGGATGAGACCCGCCCCGCCACATCCCGCTCCGCTGTCAAGCCCGTGCCTGTGGCGGTGGAGTCTATTGGCTTGAGCCAATCATGAAACATGCTTCTCAATCTTGTAGCTTTTCGCTGTTTTTCTACTGCAAGGTACTTCTGAGTCTTCCATGCATTGGAGATCCATTGCAAAAGAAAGTCCCAGAAGTGGGCATACTTTCTTGAGCATGCAGGTTGCAACTACTCCAACTAACTTTAACTCTATACAATCCTACCTTTAATATTTAATTCGCATCGACTGTTCTTACCATACTTATTCCTGATCAATGAATTCATTCGTCCTGCTGCGGTGACCACCCCAATGGCCACTCCAATTCGATCCACTATAAGCCGCTCCGGCCGGCCTTGTGTTGCCTCTATTCGCAACCTTTCCAACGCTCGTCCAGCAAAGGCCCAGGTTCAACCTATAACTATTCGGGAGCCAGATGCTTCTCCGCCAACTTCTGATACTAGCCAACTCGAGAATTATATAAGACGAGGAGCCTTGTCAAGGACATATTTCGATGCGACAGGCACCCGATGGGTTGGATCTGGTGACGATGGACCAAAGGACCCCAATAAGGCAAAGCTAGGTAAAAGTACGTCACCGAAGAAACTTACGAGAATTTTGGAGTAGCACAATACTGATTTGCTACAGCTCTGCGAGTTCTCCAGGAAAGATTGCCGACCCTGCTTCTGCACCCTCTCCCTCACGATATTCTGGCGCCAAACATCGCCCTTCATCTCTTCCCTTCGACGCATCCTCACCTGCCAACCGTCTCCGGCCGAGTTGCCTATAATGCCGCTCTCTGGACCTCACCTCTAGCTTGGAACCGCGTCCCCATTCTTGGCAATGTTTGTATCGAGGTTCTCGCAGAGCGCATGACGACCGAGCCCCTCACGTTCTTACCCCGCCGTGCTGGAGCTATACCAGAGCAGCTTGTTGTCCGCTGGTGCGAGAAGCGAAAGGGCTCTGACAATTCTTCGAATCGTGGCGTTATTGCACGCTCCCTACCGTTTGGTCGAGGAGTCGATCCAGACAAAGCTTTCACGGGACTATTTGTCTTCGATTTCGATTCCGAGGGACGAATTCTGAGCCACACGATCGAACAGGCGCAAGCTGGTGGCGACTGGGAAGCTGGCGTAGGCGCAAAAGTTGTAGGTCTAACCGACTGGCTTCTTGGGGGTTGCAAGAATCCTGGTACGCCTATACCAATGTTTGAGCGAGTACGAAGACGACGATCCATCTGAGTCGTCATTCAAAGAGTAACAGAGACAGGACAGTAAGATAAACAACGTTCTCTAGACGAGAGAGGTTCATGCAGAGAGACATGGCACGGCATTATGAGAGGCGTTTTTGGTTGCATTTGGTTATCCACCGAATTGGACAGGGTTGAGTCGTTTCGGAACTTCATAACGACAGTGTATAACAATAAGCCACGACGAAAGACTCCACACACATCCACACCCTGTATAGCTTTGTAAAATAGCAGTTATCAAAAGCTCGTTCTTTTCAGATACCTTCCGATATTGTGAGCAAGGGTCGAGTGAGGGTGTCAAATTAGTTTCGATCAGTGTATTGAGATTAGCAATCTCGGTTTTGTAACCGTGTAATAAGGGTGTGAGATTAAACAGTCGGGCTGGTACAGTTTCATGGTTTTGGAAGTGCATGATAGTAACAACTACAATCCTGTGGTATTGGAGTAGACCGTGTAGATTCTCGGTTCTTGAACAGCCTTTTCGTAACCAGTGGCTTCAGCGCAAGCTATGTGACACAAGAAACTAATCCACATACTCGTGATAGCAAGCTATTATGTGTAGCGTCGTAAAATCCATGTATTCTTGCGCGCTATCCGTCTCTAAACCCAAGGATCGAGACTGATTTTCCAGCGGAGCCAGCTCATTCTTCCCAGAACTAGCTCCTTCTATTTGACGGCAAATGGGCATTTCACAATATTCTGCCCAAGAGACCGCTGCCTTGGCCAGGCTCTTTGAGCGCCCGGCACGCTGAAACGGGAAGCACAAACCCCCGCTCCCAGGCCGTCTGTAATTTCTGCTGTATATCCAAATATTCGTCTACAGCACAATCTCGCCAATGTTCTCCCCTTCGAAACCCTGCTTCGCGAGCTTCTTCACCCGCGCCTTATCCCGGGCTTTGTCAGCTGCCTTCTTCTCCTCTGCGAGCTTCTTGACCACTTCCAAGTCGGCCAGCTCGAATCCAGGCGGGGGGTCGTCATCTCTGTCGAGGTCGATTTCGCCCAGGAGTAGCACGTTCTCGCCTCGGACGAGGAATATGCCGTGATTTATGTCTGCGTACAGACCGGTTGGGCGATCGCTACCTGCCGAGTCGGGAGAGGGGGCAAAGATTCGTTCGATCGTAGATTGGAGGACGAGATTTGCTGCGGTAAAAGGTGAGAAAAGGGCGTGTCTTCAAGGCATTGTCTTCTCCTCTTAGAACGCACCGAATTGATCCCAGCTTCTTAGTACTCCGATGAGTTTTCTCCCATCGCGCAAAGCGACCATGAGCTTCTCTGCAGTTTTACAGTTGTCAGCACACGATCCTCCCGTCTCCTGGTTTGAAGCCCAGCCCGTCTCATCTGTACGCGGAACCGGAAACAGGAATAAACTGGTACTATGGCGGAATCGTACTGTCTGTGAGGTCCAGGAGCTGCGCAGCAGTAGTGAACATTTGCGGTGGCAGCTGAGGTAGCGGTTGCGGCGCACCGCGGCCCTGTGGAGGGGCATCGGCGATGGATAGGTTCTCCATTATATCGTTTGATGGAAGATGTTTTGTGGAGGGTCGTACAGTCTGTGATGAATCTGAAGTCTATAAGTCCATGGAGTGTCGTATGTTTAAGCTCATGACATGGACATTGCGGGAAATGCTATGCGGCGGTCTGGAATGATGGTATATTGAGCTGAGTCGTTGATGCTTCGATGTTGATCTAAAGTGTTGCGGATCCTATTACAGCAAAACAGCGCTACAACGATTCACAGCTGATAGCGACATATCGCTATACGTAGCATGATTCACCAAAGCGCAAATCAATTTTCTGACCTCAATGCGGGGCAGGTTCGAAAGGCACAAGGTATGGAGGGGCGAATGAGAAAGGAGGGGCATGTTTACTCTTGGCGGGGCAGACATGAAAATGTCGGGCAGGGAGCAGCGAACAATTAAGCACTCATGACAAGGCCTTGGCCATGCCCGCTCTACTACGGTTTAGTACATTAGTGTACGCCTGAGGTTGCAGCAGTGACTTAGACTGTGCGTCATTATATGCCGTTCGGCAAAGGGTTCTCTTTTTTTCTTCTCTGTGCCTCGTTATCTGGTCTCTCTCTCGCTCATCTCACATGCATCAAGGCTTGAAAGTCTTTGTGATGCGTCCGAGTGAGGGAATTCACCAAGTCTATTCAACTCCACCATGACCAGGCGAGTTACTAAGATTTCGTTCCATTCTAGCGGATGAACTTGCGTGCATATTCGCCTCCCTATCGCGCTGGTTCTGGGGCTGTGCCAGATAAAAAAGCAAGATTCAGATAGCAGCCAACCTTTTTTGTGACGCTTTTCCGGTCCCAACCGTGTTATTGCAACAGGATAACCCTCTGATCTCGATGCATACACCCGAGTACGCCGCTCAGACACCCTGTCCCGTCCGAATTCTTAGTAGTGTAAGAAAAGAAAGCAAATACTCTATCATAATCCAGCCTAAACGCCTTTGGATGGATGCACAATGTGAAGTCTCTATGTAGAGAACTGTAAAAGGGGAGATTGGGAAATAGAGCGCCAAAGCTCGGTTCTCTGGTTTCGCAAGTTGAACGCGTGTTTTCCTCTCATGAGGAAAGAATGACAGAGAGTCTTGGTGACATTGTTGGGGCACCAACATTTCGGTCGGTCGTAGGCAGAATCCTTCGATGTTTGACGAGGACGGTGGCTACCAAGTCCAGGTAGTTTGTAGAAGAAAGATTTGCCGGTTATAGACGTTTCACGGTTGACCGCTGCAATGCTTCTTGAAGCTCCGGTCTCGTCGACAATGCCTCCCATGCCTGTGTGAACGTAAACCACTGACGTTCTCGTTTGTGGGACTCGGGCCAGTCGTCAAACTCGCCAGTTACTATGCCTTCGAAGAAGTGGTATCTTGACCGATCTTTTGACGATTTTGGTGCACGCTTTTCATCAATGTCACCTAGGTCGTAGCTTATTTGAACAGTGATGCCAGCTTCTTCCCAGGCCTCTCGTTCGGCAGCCTCCTGGCAAGTCTCGTCTGACTCCCAGCCGCCCTTGGGCAACACCCAGCCTTTGCGTCGAGTAGATTGGATTAATAGCACATAATTTTGATCGGAGGTAAGAGGCACAATGCCAGCGACGAGACGTTCACCCTTAGTGTTGTAACCTACAGCAAGAATAATATGTTAGCAAGGAAGCCCTAATTGCGTTGATAAACAATGTGAGATGGTAATAAGTAGATTGTTGCTCGACCATTGGTGGTAAGTCATGAGAGCGGCCATCACACCATGTAACGGGCAACAAATCGAGCTGGAATAGACGACGCCAAGACAAATTCTATCATGGAGACATGAACGACGAACCAGCGTGCCAAATAAAGATGCTCGAACAATAATTCGTGCATGGCGCATAGGGTAAAAGACTCACGTTGCTTGCTTCTACCCACTCGTGACTCCATCGAACGGCCACCGCCTGAGTCGCCAGAGGCAGAACTCGACATGTTAGTGGTAAGCTGGGGCGACGAGTGACGGGAATTGAGAGTAATGTCGGGGTAATTTAGTCGGACGATAACAAGAACAAAGAGGTTCGCAAGTCTAGAATAGCGATGATGCGGATACGAAAGCTTCAAGCTCCTCGGAGGTAGCGGAATAGAACGGATGTTCACCCCTGGGTCGAGAAAGAGAGAACCTGCGACGGGCGGACGGGTGGCTTTCAGAGAGCCTTGAGAGCCATCATTGTCGAATAGTGAGTGAGTGGTAGTTGAGGTTTGGTGATTGTGTAATGGGGAAATCAAGGACAGAAGTGGCCGTGGCCTGCGCCAGAAGGTGCTGGTGCTTGGTTTTTTGGTCGGGGAGAGCCCAGACGCTCCAGAGAGCTGGGCTGGCGATGTGATATAAACTGCGAGATGATGGAGGTGTGGGCGCGCACGCGCAAAACGTCCCAAGTTTAGCTCGAGGGGGCAGCGGACGACTCGGCGGATCTCTGTCTCTGGCGGAACCCGCAGAGCAGGTAAGTTACTGGGTTAGAGCGGGCAGGTACGTACTGTAGCGATGCACTGTACGTAGTAGGCATGTACCTGCTGATGTATGTACAGAGTGCGCCTAGAGAGGACGGTATAGTAGGGGGGCGTGTAGGTACCGGAAGCACTGGGCACTCGGCGGACAGGCCTTCAACAAGCTAGTGACAGCAAGCAGGGACTGGAGACGGATGTGAAAGCTGGATCCTCGTCTGTCTGGCCAGGCCTTGGTTGGATCCAATGGAGTATGCGTAGCGTGCCAAAGGTACAGTACTGTACAGTATTCGTACTGCGATGTAAGTAGTGCTTGCAGTGGGCTTTAGGTCTAGGCTGGTGAGATGGTACGGGCTCAGTAACCCAGCAGGCAGCTTTCCTTTTCGCTTTCGTTATGTACCTACCTACGGTACGATTGAGCGGGCGGTGGAATAGATGTGGAACCAAGGGTTTCTCTGGGTTAACCGATGCGAGGCAAACTTTGATGAGAGAGATACGAAAGTAGCCCCCTTATTTTGGTTGCTGCGTTAATATGTTGGCTGACCGATAGCTGACCGTGGCCGATTTGTAGCAGAGAGGAGGCTTAACTCGAGTGGTTGAGCGTCTGACGCCAGTGTCTCTGCAGCGATGGCTCCAAGGCACAAAGGCTTGCACAGGAACTTAAATCGATGGTGATGCGGAGGCGCTGGCGGAACTCTTGATTGACAGGGACCTAATCGGTGCGAAAAAGCTGTCTCTGAGCAACTGTCGTTGATAGACTTTCCAGTGTAAATTTACTGATTAAGAGGCTGCCGAGTAATTGAGCATTGAGAGTTCAGGGTAAGCTCCCGTCTCGACTGGTGATTTGGCGATTGGAAGAGTTAACCTTTGTGCTCGGGGATGTAAAAAATACACGGCCTACGAAACCAGTATAAAGTGGCGCTAACTGACTCGCTAATTTTGTCTCTCGTCACCAAGAACTAACTAATGGAAAGAACGGACGTATGATAAAGTTCCCGCATAATAAGAATAAGAGTAAGTAATTTAAATGACTACTTCACATCATTGTATCTACACGCTGTGTTAATTAAGCTGAGCTGAGTGTAGTGTCAAGACCTAGATTGGCTCAATATCAGTCCAAGATGCTACCCTTTCCATTCACTAGGTAGGATCAGACCGTGGTATTATAATAATACATTGTGGAAGGACAGCAGACTTCTCGTGCGTCAGTGACGGAATAGATAGGACATGTATCATTTGGAGGCTTTTTTCTACTTTCTCTCTCTTCCTCGCGAGAGGCTCACACCTCTTTTCCAGTTTCCAATCAGGAAAGGCTTGGGGACCAACGGGGAAGAGTGATGAGTGAAGCTGACGAGATGCAGGATCATTGGAGTGTGGTAAATGTGGAGGAAGATCTTGCTCTCGTTATAGTGTACGATATAGACCCGACAGAGCAAAGATTGCCATGCTCGAGTTCCTGAATAGAGAACCACATAGACCCAGTCTGTGGATTAGGATGGAGCAAGATGCAGAATGGTGCCACCAACAGTACCAAAAACGTTCCAGTCGAATCCATAGTGCAGCAGTATCCGAGACATGAGAGATGTTTGTGTATTTCTTCGGTGTGGCCAAGCACAATAACTTGAATACTCAAAGCCTTGAACAATTCTAACACCTGGAACAAAAGAGCCCGGCCGAGTGAGTCTCATAGTGTCGCACTTGGTAGCCGATGAAGGATTACCCTGAATTGTTCTAATGCGATAAAACCATTCGTTGCACAGCGCAATATAGTAGTTAAGCTTCAAGAAGAGACATGTTGTATTATTGCACACCCACTCAACATAATTTGCTTCCAAGAATGGTATTGAGTTGGCATATCAGCACGCGCCTTTCTTTACTCGCAGCGTGGGGTCCCCATGACATTGGCATCGTTGGATGATGGAGATACAGGACAGCTTCAACTTGCACCTCTTCTTGATTCACATGTTCACAATGATAGGTTCATCGTCGTCCATGGACAGAGCAGCTTCCACGCTGTAACACATCAACCCTGACGTACGATGCATGAAGCAACAGTAGTACCGCATCGCATCGGAGAGGGACGGACATAGGTAGGTAGGGTGAGGGGGCGGGGTAGAATATCTACAGTACCTACCTAGCCCGAGCAGAATGGATTGCGCTTGCACAAACAGGCAAGTAAGCATTGGGCCCATTCGTGGGATGGAGCATCGTGAAAGCGAGGCGAGAGCCCTCGATCTTTTCTGTTGAAGTCTTAGTGGCAGAAGTGCAGTGTGCATAATCCATGGTGGACAATTGCCATTGGAAGAGACTAGGAACATCCAATTGGACTCTAGTCTAATCAACAAGCTTCCTTTCCTTTTAGTTAGTAGATGTTCTCGAGTCACAATATTTTCAACCTGCAGTATTTCGACAGACGTCATGTTAGTTGGCCGCTTCTAACTCGAATATTGCAAACGCATATCCACCCACATTCACTTCAATACTAGACTTTTTTTTTTTTTTTTTTGAACTCCTCAACAATACTTGATCCCACGCTGGCTGAGTCGTAGCGTCTCCCACAACTAGATTTCGGAGACAACGCCGGGAAAAGGCCCGCAAGTCGGATCATAAAAAGATCGGTGCCGTGATTCTCCAGGCGAGGTAAAAAAAAAAAAATGCCAAAAATCTGCAGAGTAATGGAGCCTCTCCCTGAACCAGTTACACGATACAGCAAATGTACATATATCCATGCCTGCACTGATTTTCGTACGACACCTCGATTGGTTATCCCGACCTGGAATCCGTCGGCTCGAGGCTAGTCCTGTAGGCTTCTTTCTTTTCGTTTCATCTCATTCGTTACACAAGAGTTGAGCTGCAGCATGCAAGGAATAATAGAACATGTACTTTGCTGTACCGACTTGGCAGGCTAGTACTATAGCTACTAGGTATCAAAGTTGATGGATTGGCCAACAGTTTCCTCCAATCTCAACTCGATTTCTCTGACCAAAACAGACAGGTGCTTTTGTCAGAATATGAGGAGACGACTTCCGTCAAGGTTGGTAACACAAAATTCAGCCTTGTATCGAATTTGGTCCCGTAAATGCTGGAGAGATCGGAAGCTTTCCTACTGGATACGAACCGGGTCTGGAGCAATCTGATGTCTTATCCTTGGTGCTGTGTCATAGAAATTCTTGTGCGCAAATCCAGGGTGCATAGGAAACAATTGAATACCAGCCAAATGTAACTACTATGTATCTCTATCTATTTCTATCTATCCATTTATTCGACTGATTGTAGTGTTGGTTGTTGTGGAGGTAGAGACAGCAGGGAGACTCTTGACTTGCACAACAGAAGGAGTTACAACTTGTAGGTGTCTCATACTACTGGGACTAGTATCAGCACACATAACTGATTTATATGAGTTCCTACAAGATAAAACAGAGTTATTTAAAGTAAGCCGGAATAAGGAAAAGAAAAGACTCCTCATCATGGGTTTGGATTGTAGGTGAGTAGGTACTATAGCTTATGTGGCATGCAGTCCAGTCAGGCAGCTTCCATCCCTAGAGAACCCCGCCATTAGGTTGGAAGTCGCAGCTCCCAGTGGTTGCTGACTTGGTTAAAGCTGGTTGATCTCATTCATCAACTTCAAAAACTCCGATATTTCTCTTTTTCCTTTCCATCTTCCCTAAAAACCATCAGCATCCATTACTTGTCTCTCCATCTGTCGTCCCCAAGCCGCATCTCGACAGCGCGCCCATGACGCAGCTTTTCGTCAGCCAGGCCTTCGACATCGGAACATAGCCGTACAGTCACTATTTATTCACCTTGGAACCGTTGCTCAACTACAGAACGGTCTGGTCTATTCTACGCCATTGCCATTACACGCCCTCGCCCGTCAGGTCCCTTGAGAGTCTTTAAACCCCTGCTCGACTACCCTGGTCTAGTCATCTAAAGTTAGATCGAAGCCGTTCGATTCTGGTCGACTCTGTTGCACATGCACGCACACGATCACTGTCCTTCAGCGCCAATCCTTGGATATCATCCGCCGCCAGCGTCTCGTCATCATTCGTGTGCTGCCAAAAGCCAGTTGAGCTAATCACCAATTCACCAACCGCCAGACACGACACAACATCCCACGCTACGCACCTCTATTTTCCGCCTGCCTGCCCTTGCTTTCAAGAGGGGAATTAGTAGGCACGCGATCGCACCTCGCCTCGACAAATTCGCACGCCCCCTCCATTCTCCAGGTCTCGGGAACCCGCCCTCTGTCTCCATCTCGTTTGAGCTTGAATTAACAGCCGTACGCGGCAACTATCTGCCTCACGCTTTCACTTGCCCGTCTTGGAAAATACTGAATGAGCCTGGTGGACAAACTCCCTCCCTCTCCAACTTGCCACAGCTTAAGAAAACGGACTGGTCCTCCTCATCCGCCCAGCACTGTTGTCCTTCCGTCTCTGGCAATTCGTCGTGAGAACACAAATACTTTTACCAAACGCAGTTTCAGCAACACAGCTCCAGTTGTGCAGCTTCGAGTCCCGCGATGGAACCCAATGGCATGCGCATCCCTGGAGATGCGTTGTTGCAGTATGAATATCTTTCGCCAATTGGTGAGTGCTTATTCCCATGTTCTTCTCCAACCGATCGTCCCCGTGGTCCAATGCCGGCTTGTCGTTGGTTGCCGGCGCCTGCGCTTGAGCTCCGCTGCGGCCGGTCCCCGTGGCGCCCCCGTTTTCCCCGTCCGGGTCAAGTCGCTCGATACCCATACCCATATTCATATCAATTCCCACTTTGCACTTACATACCTACATCCACGTCAATATCGACCCTCAATTTAGGCTGGTAACGGCTGCCAATCCGGTCCTTAATAGTTGATAGTCTCATGTCCTACGGTTCCGCATGTCAATGCTCTACGCTAGGGATTAATCTTACTGTCAACAAGTGTCAACATTGATAGAACTTGCGCTTACACCTGCTCATAAGTCCCTTGGGTACTTTGCTCAGCAGTATGGGACCTCACTTTGCCTTCCATGTAGTCATGGGTTTTGTTGTTGTTGGTATTGGTCAGAGAGTTGTCATCGTGCATCGCTTTGTTTACGACTTTTAACCATCAACATGCGATTCACCAGTTTTTACGTTCTATTATTTCCCATCATCTGCATCTTTGTGTCGTTCATTAGCGCAAGTCTACGTGACAAGTGAAGGCGATGTATTAGTATACATCCCTGAGCAAGGTCTATCAGGACTTAACATGGCATTGGGGTGATATCATCACATGATGAGGCTTATTATGAACATTGCCTTAGTGGTCGGTGTCTTATACCATAAAAGTGTCAACTGCTGTTTTGACTGTCTTCTCTACCACTAAGACATACCATTTCTTCCCCCACGCACGCCTCATCGCCGAGCAGGTGACATCTGACAACAGACATCCAATCTGATCACTTAACCCCCACGCGATCGTTGTTCACACCTTTTTTCTTTTTCTTCTTAATAATGAAAGCTAACTATTGTCCAGGATACTCTAAGTCATCAAGATGTGGTTACTGTGGAAGTCGTGGCAAGAGTCAGTCAAAACGTGAACAAAACCCCTGCATCTCTCCCATACCGTCTGATCACACCAAAGCTATCTTCATTAACACCATGATGCATTGGCAATGACGCATGTGCAATGTGGTCTTTCATTCTACCCATAATTAAACGAGCTATTCTAAGTGACCTCATCAGATAAATGCAAGGCTGACTTTTACATGGGTAACAGGTTACTCTTACTATGCCTCAACATCATCGCTGAGTCCGGAATTCTACCAGACTCTTTTAGACAGATGTTGGAGACGCTCAGGCACACTTATGTATCGGCCTGACCAACGTCGGTCATGCTGCCCTCATTATACCATCCGTCTCGATTCTAGCCAGTTCAAACCGTCTAGAGATCAGCGGCAGACCATCAACAGGTTCAACAAATTTGTTATGGGGGGTTCATATATGAAGGAGGCTACCCGACTGTACCCCAAGTCGCGTGAGGAGGCTAAGAAACGTGACAACCATTTCGACCTTGTTGAACGAGTCCACGAGGCCGAGGATGCTAATGTGAAGAACCCCCCTGAGCCTGCGCACAAACTTGTTGTGACCTTGGAACACGATGACTTCACAGAAGAGAAGTTTGCCGTTTACGAAAACTATCAACGGGTGGTACACAAGGATGCTCCGAGTGAAATAAGTAAGAGCGGCTTCAAGCGCTTTCTCTGCAGCTCACCCTTGAGGAGAGAGACCATGGCAGCACCAGATGGGCGTGACCGTCGTCTGGGTTCTTACCATCAATGTTATAGGCTGGACGGTAAACTAGCTGCCATCGGTGTTCTCGATCTTTTGCCAGAGTGCGTAAGCTCTGTTTACTTTCTCTACCATGAGAGCATACATCAGCATGCACCAGGTAAACTCGGTGCTCTGTACGAGATTGCTCTGGCTATTGAAGAGGGTTATGGTTGGTGGTACCCTGGCTTCTACATACACAGCTGTCCCAAGATGCGGTACAAGATCGATTACTCACCACAGTTTGTTCTTGATCCCGACTCGTTGACTTGGGACCCGCTGGATCGAGACATGCTGGACCTTCTCGATAAGAAGCCGTTTGTAAGCCTCTCGCTCGAAAAGAAACAGGGTATTGAAAGTGATGGTCCCAAGCCTTCAGTGCCCGACGATGAGGTAAAGATGAGTGACGGCCCCGAGACAAAAGGATCCGATTCTTCGCTATCTGGCGACGAAGAAGAAGAAGAAGAAGAAGAAGACAATGACTGGCTCTTTACCTCTGGGATGCCTGGTATTCCTCCGATCACTTCAGCGGCGACTTGGGATATGGACCACATCGCTTTGAAGATCGCCCCTGGAGGTCCGTTGTACCAAACCTCGGATCTTGTCAGTTGGGATGAACGTGGTGTTAAAGAACACCCGGGATTAAAGGCTGCAGTGGCTGAACTTGTTGCTGCAACTGGGCCAGATCTGATGGACCGTATTTGTTTAGACTTCACTCGACGACGATAGAAGAAGGATGTATAAAGTCGGAGAGATTACGACTCATGGTACTTTGATCTTGTTTTATCTTTGGGTTTGCTCAGGACAACCACTCCCACATCTCAATACAACGGTTTATAACGAGTCATATTTCGAACAAGGCAATTATTTAGGAAGAGAAGCGAGTGCTTGTTAGTCAATGGATAGACATTGCTTCTTAGTTACGTTTCTAAGACGTGCCACCTATACCTCCATCTACTATGTATATGAACGTTGTAAGTATTGTATCCATGGATGTTGTAGTCGGATGCGCTTCTGCCTTTGATTGGCCATAGAGCTATGCTTTACAAGCTATCACCCCGCAATCTCCAACCAGCAAGCCCACCACACTTTTTTCTGCTTTATCTTATCATTCACCTCGGTGAGCGACCAGCCTTTTCAACATCAAAAAACCTGCGTCATTGCCATTTTTACGTCGCACTTCTTGATCTAACGAGGGAACGTGCTGTCGCAATATTGCCATAAGAGTATTGCACCGTATAACTGACTTACTGGCCATACGCTGCCACCATCGTCGTCATTATGGCGTCGCAACAAAGCCTCTTCTCGCCCGCCGAACTCGCATATCTGCATCGCTCGCTCTCCCTTCGCCCTCCAATCCGACCCGATGGACGCAGCCCTACGCAGTTCCGCCCCTTGACAGCTGAGACGGGCGTTCTCCCCGGAACAAACGGCAGTGCGCGCGTGCATTTCGCGGACGGCACAGAAGCCATTGTAGGAGTCAAAGCTGAGATTGAAAAGACGGGAGGAAGCGAGGAGCAGCAGGATGAAGAAGATAAGTCAAGAAATGACTGGCTTGAGCTGGCAGTAGAGATTCCGGGCCAGAGGGATGATGAAGCTTCAACGGTGTTCTTGGCCGAGATGTTGAGAGAGGCGCTGTTGGCCGATAATGAGTTTGCCAAGAAATTGAGGATCAACAGGCGATTTCACTGGAGACTATACCTTGATGTATGTGGGCTCACGATGCGATAGGGAAAAGGTTACTAACTGGTGGTGTAGGTCCTCTTAATATCCCCTCCGCTTTCATACCCTCTTCCGCTACTCTCTCTCACAACACATCTCGCCCTCCTGGCTACGCGCCTGCCCCGTCTCAAGTCCGAGGGTGACGAGGACCCCATGTTCGATGATGACTGGGAGTCCTCAACCTTCCTGTACCCTCGCGATGGTACTGGAGCAGAGGGTTCACGACCACCCATCACACTACTTGTTGTTGCGATTGGCGACAACACCATCTTCGACCCAGCAAAGGAGGAACTTGCTGTCGCAGAGAGTGCGCTGGCTGTGTCCGTGGCAGAAGTCCGTAAAATCAAGGGAGACGGTGACATGGAAGTTGATAAGAAGGGACGGGAGCTCAAGTTGTTGTCGATTCGGACTGTCGATCCGCCATCGAGATTGACCCCACCTGGAGTACCGCACATCACGAATAACTCGGCGTCGGCTCAGAAGGGTGACGCTCAAACGACTGAGGGTGTCTGGAAGGCACCGCTGGGCGGAACCAAGTTTGGGGTAATGGATGCTATAATACAGTCTGTGCTGGAGAAGGGCGGCGTTGTAGATGAAGTTCTGGATGGTTTGGAGGGTGTCGAGCTCACATGATACTACGTGTGGTCAGGATACGGGTGTGATAGAAAATTTCAAAGCCTCGCAAGGCTGTATATTCCACGTCATCTTACAACCCATGATTCTCGTACAATGGGGAGCGTTATGCTACAGCTATATGATACATGCAGATTTTTGATACTTGTTTTACAGATTTCAGAAGACACCGAACCACTTCTTCTTGGGCTCCTCAACCTTCTCTTGAGCCTCAATCTTGGGTGTCGGCTCTGCTTCCACAGCAGCCTCCTGCTCAGGCTTGGGCTCCTCCTCGCCCTTGCCAAACATGACAGTGACAGGGTCCTTGGTTTCGATTCCGTGCATCTTCATGAAAAGGCGGCGCTTGGCGACATCATCGAGGTGGTTGGTGCGGTGCTCGTTGGCTTTCATGGCCTTGTCCTTTTCGTGGAGCGTGATTACGTGTTTCCAGGCGACGAAGAAGTGAATGGGGTGCGTCCAGAGGTCCGAGATGGGAGGTACAAGCTCCTTGTAGGGAGAGTTGTAGGCGTAGTTCATGAAGAATGTGAAAACACCAAGGGCGAAGAGGGTTCCCTATTAAAAGTTAGTTGGTGGTGCAATTGTAAGGCGTATTGATGGCAAATAAACCAATCAAGTTGTAGGACGTGAGCGTACCATGGTGATGAAGGTATGCAGCATCTTGCTGTGCCAGAAAAAGTGCTCCCATGTTCCCTCGGGGGCCATCATGCCGGGATAGTGCTTCCTGCTCTGGACAGCGACCTCGGAAGCGGTCAATTCAGGACCGTAGTGCCTAGGAACATTGCCCTTCTTGAGACGAGAGCCATGAGAAGGAGGATTGAAGCGAGCGGGCTTCTCGAGAACAATGGGTTTGTCCTTTGCGGAGGAAGAGGCGAAGCGAATTCGAATGCTATTCTGAGAAAGTGGGATGCTAATACCACGCCAGAGAGGACCCTGAAGAGGGAGTAGGAAGCGGGGAATGACAGCGCGGGAAGTCATATTGTCGATATATACAGCTTCACAAAGGAAAAAGAAAAAAAGAAGCCCTTGGTTTTTTCCCAGCTCCTCTTACAGCTTTGGAGCTTGTTTGTGGTAGTAGTGTCGTGATGCCCTCACGTTTGCCCAAACAAGAAGAATCTTTTTTCCGAAGCCGTTACGTTTAGTGAGCTAGGGAAAGAAAAGAAACGAGGTCCGGCACGGAGGTCCCACTCCGTTTCTTTGACGGGGTAAGACTAAGCCTTTGTCGGGATGGCTTGTGCTTGGCCTGGGAAAAAGCAGGTCTTGATGGATGAGATGGCCTGAGCCCAGATTCTGTCCCAGCTAGAGAAATCAATTTTTTTTTTTTGGTCACCAGTGGCCCTTGCTCGTAGGCCATCATGGAATGAAATGCCCCGGAACAATGAGCATCGCCGATGGGGATCCACCTCTAGAGTCATGGTCCGACTTTACCCGGAGCCACAATCGCTCAGTGCAGGGGTAAGAATGACGGCTTACTTACGTTTGACCCGTGATTGGCTGTAAATGCGCTTCAGCCACCTGTGGCGTTCCAAGAAACAAGCGATCCTCACCCGGTCGTGTCATGCTGTCATAAAGTTTTATTTTCTTGTCTTGTCTGGGACTTTTTCTCTCTCTCTTTCTCTCTTCCTTCCACATCCACACTCTCAACCATCAAACTACCTCCTTCACGTCTTTGGCTAACGCCTCTTGTTGTAATTACTACTACCTTTAACTTCTTAATCAACAACCCACATTCACAATGGCTGGCGGTAAGTTTTTCTCATAGCACACTTCCTTGGTTTGCGCCGGACGGTAGCCCATGGAAGCTTTGGGGGGGTCAATTGAAGAACATGAGAAAGAGACGCTTCGCCGAAACGGTATCACGACTTTATTTCGTCTGTCGAGGAATTCTGGGTTTATGTCAATGGCAAAGGAAATTACTACTGCAGCGGCCACCTCTCAGCCGCATGCCAGCTGACCCTTGCCTGCGTCATTTACCAAGAACAGGTTTTCCCACGACCACGATATGTCCACCAAGGCTCACCACTACCCTCGGCGACATCTCCAATCGCTATAGCGGCTCCTCTCTACGTCTTCTTTTGCTACCCAAGAGCACTCACCGTCTCGGCCTCACCAACTCACTCAACCAACCGATCCATCATGTACTGACTCAATTCTCCCAGGCGATCTCAAGAAGGGTGCCAACCTTTTCAAGACCCGATGTGCTCAGTGCCACACCGTTGAGAAGGACGGCGGCAACAAGATTGGCCCTGCTCTGCACGGTCTCTGGGGCCGCAAGACCGGTTCCGTCGACGGTTACTCTTACACCGATGCCAACAAGCAGAAGGGTATTGAGTGGAACGACGACACTCTCTTCGAGTACCTCGAGAACCCCAAGAAGTACATCCCCGGAACCAAGATGGCTTTCGGTGGTCTCAAGAAGCCCAAGGACCGCAACGATCTCATTGCGTAAGTTTTCCTACATAATCTGAGCTGCAGTCAGCAGAGGGACATCCCTCGCCGCATTTCCCCCTTCAGGGATGTTGCAGTGAGAATGATTCCAAACCTGTCATGCGCTCTGATCACTCTTATTGTTTCACAACAATTACTAACTCGTCCTCAACAGCTACCTCAAGGATGCTACTGCTTAAGCGACTATAATAGATCGCGTGTAATGTTACGACTTTCGATAGATGGGAACCGCCAAGGGGCGACTGTACTATAGATTCTACACAGCACTTGTTAAGACATGCCACGTGCTTGTACCCATTCCCGTCTCCTCTTTATGCGTCTCCGTCCGATACACTTTTCCAAGACAAAGAAAGCCCGGCGTTGGATGAGGCAAATGGCAATGACATGAAACATTAAAGCATAAAGTGTTTGCCTCTTGGCATTCATAGATTATGTTTTGTTACGATTAGACAGAGATTAAAAGCTTGTCGAATTCTCACCTCTTACCTCATTTCAATCTCATACACATGCAATTGTGACTGTCATGACAAGTGTCTGATCTCAGCTCTCTAGGCAGCCAATCTCAGAAGCGTCAATTACAAACACATCTCCTATTTAACCCCTCCGATAGCCGAGCGCCCCGTAGACAAAATGGGTCTTTGTTTAAGCCCATTCTTTTTTTTCTCTCTCTCCTTTTTAATGAGCGTAGTTTTTTTTTTGTTGCAAGTTTTATCATGAAAAAGTGGTTGCCGAGCTATTTCCGCTACACTCCGCTGCTCCGGACGGCATGTGCGGGACCTGCGGCGATCGGCGGGCGGTATGATCATGCATGTCTCTTTCTTTCGTGTTCTATTCCTTGTCTTAGAATTTTTTGCTGGAAAACTTGTCTTATTTTTGGAGATCTTGCTTTCTTACCCCTGACTTGCCATGCGACGGTTTCAGTGACAGTTGGAGAAGTTGAGCCACATTAAGGTAGCGGGCCAAGTCGGCATATGATGTGTGAGGGGTTGAGAAAGCTCAACTGCGAATGGGGTAAGTATGGATGATGCTGATTCTATGTATGTATATCAGAAAGGTTTGTATATAGGTCACTTGGTGATTTGAAATGCAATCCAGTAATCAGTCATTTGTATCACTTCGTCACTCAGGTCTGAGGGGCCTGGCAGGTAACAGAAAAGTTGACTCCTAAGCTTTAGGACATAAAAATAAACAACCTAATCGTCTGATCTATACAGCATAAAGTAACTATACTTTCGTCTCTTATGCTTCCAACAGCCAACTTTCCTAATACTTTAGGGTATGAGACATGATTCTCATAAATAGATGCTTCTGCCTAGTTATTAAGCTGTAATTAGGCAAAGCCATCAAGAAGGAAGAAGCCAAGTAGGACCGAGAGTCACGACCAGGGGCTTGTATTACGACTTCCCTATCTTCGCTTCTATCTTGCGATACGTCTCCGGGTTCGTCACACTTCTATACGTCCTTGATAACGCATACTCCCAGTCTATCTCGTCAATGCCTGTCAGTTCGGCCTTCTCCTTCTCTACCTCCCGCTGGAGTGAGCTCTCTGCTGCCTTGTCATGTAGCCCTCCCAAGTCAGCACCGCTAAAGTCAGTGCATCGAGGGTCGCGAGCTACAACCTCAAGCTTCTCAAACTCAGCGGCTGTTGCGTCGGGATGATTTGTGCGATAGATAGCATGTAAGATGTCGACTCGCTCGTCGGGGGAGGGTAGATCGAGGAAAAGTCGAACGTTGAGACGACCAGGACGGAGCATAGCAGGGTCGATCATATCCGGGCGGTTGGTTGTGCCGATAACGAACACACCTGTGCGATCCTGCACACCATCGAGTTCGGTAAGGAGAGCATTAACAACACGAGTACCGGCCTCGGTGGAGGCGTTGTCACGCTTGGGGACAAGGGAATCCATCTCGTCGAAGAAGAGGATGCAAGGGGTAGAGGAGCGTGCGCGATTGAACAGCTCACGTACGGCGCGCTCTGATTCACCGACGTACTTGTTGAGAAGCTCTGGGCCGTTGATGAGAATGAAACTGGCTTGAGCTTCGTTGGCGACAGCTTGCGCAACAAGTGTTTTTCCACATCCAGGAGGACCCCAGAGAAGGCAGCCTGCTGGGCGGCGAAGACCGTGGCGACGGTAGCGATCAGGATCTCGAATTGGGCCGATAATAGATAATTCGAGCTGCTTGCGGGCGGCTTGGAGGGCGCCAACCTGGTCCCAAGTGATGTTGGGTACAACGGTAAAGCCATCCTTTCGTAGAGAGGGCACAAAGTCTTTGATAGCTTTCTTGAAGTCTTCCTGTGTCAAAGGAACAATGGGTGGCGGTTGGGAGAAGAGAGTGCCAGGTTGTGTATTTTCAAGTTCCATAAGGTCCGGGAGTCGTTGGTCCATAGGAAACCCTCGTCTGAGGTGTTGCTGGTATATGCTGGGATCTATATTGCGCTTTGCTGCCCCATTCTCTGCGATGGTTAGAATACGGACGAGATCAGCACCGACAAATCCGTGTGTTATTTTTGCCAACTCCTTGAAGTTAACCTCGTCAGACAGGCTTATGTTTTTCGTAAGCAGTCTAAGGATGTCTTCACGACTATCAAGGTCTGGTATCCGCATCTGAACTGTGCACTCAAACAAGCCAGTCGTTAGAATTGCAGGGTCGACATCGGTGATCCGTGATGTCGTAGCCATGGCGAGAATGTGTCTATCCTTGTCCTGTTCCACCTTGATTCGTTGCATCTGTCGCATGAATTCAGTCACGTTTCGATGCTGACTGTCGCTGTGGCTTTTTCCTCCTGGTTTTGACATGTACCAATCTAAATGCTCGATAAGAACGATGCAAGGGGCCAGTCTCATAGCTTCCTCAACCGCATCGTTAAGGCTTCTCTCCATGCGCTCAGGATCCCCCAAACATTCAGTGAGTGATACAATTGGCACGTCGAAATTTGACGCAAGGAGTCTAATCAAAGACTTCTTTCCTGTTCCCGGAGGCCCCGAAATAAGGATACCTGGCGTCTTGCGCCAGTCATTGGCAACAAAGAGCTCTGGCCGTTTCAGTGGCTGATAAGCTTCATGACAGAGTTCTGTGTAGATATCTGCCACACCACCGAGCTGTACTGCATCGGATGGATGTTCGACCCTGTGACGGCTTGACTTCTGAGTTTTCTTCAAGGGCTTCTTTTCCTGCTTTTCCGCCGGCGCAGCATCGGTATCCGTCAATGCGCCCTTGGGTGTAACAGCGCCATCCTTTGCGCGCTCCTCCCCATCTTCTTGCACGCGACGTTTCTTGGCAGCGCGTTCCCCCTCACTCGGATTTTGGACCATGGTATCTTGGGTAGCTGAGGCGGTAGCTGTTGTAGAATTCTGATGCCAGTGCTTCGTCATTTGCCTGTTAAGAAGGAAACGGTCGTCGTCGGGCTTGGGCGGCTCTTCGAGGGCAGCTTCTGAATCGCTCGAGTCGTCTCCTAGCTCTTCTTTGCGGTATTGAAGTACGCGATCGATCGAATCCTCGAGAGGCCGCTTCTTCTGCCGGCTAAGGCTAGAGTTGGACCGTTTGATGGCTTCGTACACGGCTGTTGTCGTCTTGAAAGGCTTGCCGTCGTTAGCGGTCTCTTCAAGCTTCTTCAAAACTAGGTATACGTCGCGGTCAAGACCCTTTTGCAGGCCCGGCCGCGGCCTCTTGGCCCCCCCTATCGTCATGATGTGGTGTCTTGTGGGCTTTGGTTGACGGTGACAGACAGGTGCAACTTTTTTTTGCCGATCTTGGCTGTGCAGCCCTGGATGACAGAAAAAATGGGTCGGCAGTCGATCCTTGATGAAAAGTTAGCCAAAGCTTTAGGATACAAGAATAAATAGTCTAAGAATGTAGTCTAAATAGTATAAACTGACTCACTAATTTTGTCTCTTATGCTTCTACTAGCTCACCTTTCTATACCCTGAGGCCAAGGTACGGATGTTGTAGACTAGTTATCAATGACCTGTTGTTAGATATTGTTGATGTTGCTAAAAGCAAGTCGCCTCCTATTTCGCAAAGGAAGGTCCCCTTTATAAGGGCTTATTTGTCTGACGGAAAGTAGGTCGAATCCATGGTATTGTTGCTGTGTTTATTGATTGAGACTTTAGGCAGGAGACCTTAACCAGCTGCTGGTGCTCTAAGAGAATGCCCGAGGCCCAGTAAATTAAGACTTAATGGCAAGTTAATACAGTAACATCTCCATCTGAGTTCTCAAAAACATCACACACAAAGCTTAACAATAGCTGCCTGGCTCAACAACCTACCTATGCTCAACTGAAGAAGTGGCTTTGATCCAGGCTGCTTGCTAGGTATTGATGTTGAATTTTGTCCACCGAATAAGGTCTCGCTTATCGATAAGACCCTGAACCCCCGGTCCAGCGCCGATGACGATGTTCTCTCTCGTGACAATCGCTATCTTATCGTCGTCCAAGTGACATTGCCAAATCCCAACCTCCATCTCGACAATACCACAATTGTCGCGCGAACTCTCTAATAGTCTCAATAAACTCAACTTACGGCAAATACCATAGCTGCGATCATCACAATGGGTGCAAATGCGAGTAAAGTCACGGCCCAGGACAAGTAAGTCCCTTCTATCTATTACACCTCTTCCTCCCCCCGCGATTGCGCTCGTGACCGCCCGTCCACTATTAGTCTTGCTAATGCTTTCTCTCAGGGCGATCCTGGATATGAAGAACCAGCGCGATAGACTCCATCAGTACCAGAAGAAGATAAAAGTCCTGACAGACAAGGAGACCGATATCGCAAAGCAGATGCTGGCAAAGAACGACAAGAAGCGCGCTCTGTTGGCACTGCGGCGCAAGAAGTTTCAAGAATCGCTACTGGCCAAGACAGATGCGCAACTAGCCCAGCTCGAAAAGCTGACATCGGACGTCGAGTTTGCGCTTATACAGAAGGATGTTGTGTTTGGACTGCAGCAGGGTACAAAGGTACTCAAGGAGATTCATGCTGAGATGGGTGGTATAGAGAATGTGGAGAAGTTGATGGGTGAAACGGCAGATGCTATTGCATACCAACAGGTACGTTGCCATAGCCATATTATGCTACGGGCTGCGTCTTGCTTACACGCTTTTAGGAAGTTAGCGATTTGCTTGGGGGGCGCATGTCGAACCAGGACGAGCAAGAAGTGGAAGACGAGCTGGAAGCTCTCGAAGCCGAACTCACAGGTCCAGCACCTGCAGAACGGCTACCCGATGTCCCCAACAGCGAATTTCCAGAGCGAAAGAGGATCGAGGCACAGGCCGAAAGGGCAGAGCAGCCAGCTATGCTTGCAGCATAAACGATGGACACAGACCATATATCTTCTGTTCCAAAGTACGATTTTGGACAGACAACACTTGCATTTTACGAGAGCTTTTCTATACTTAGACTTGGGTAGTATACAGCGGGCACAACAAGGCGTTGCGGCATTTTTGCATTTAGATCATCAACATAGCATCTTTGTCATCACTCTATTATTCTTAGCTATGTGTACTTGCTGATGAGCTTCCTCATGATGGACATTGCGCCTCCTCTATAACCTCCCCCGAACATGGCAAAATGGTTGAGGTGGTGATATCTGGGATAAGTCAGTCAACCTGCTGGGATGTTGAAGAAAAGGGTGGTCTTACAGTTCGTATAACTTTACTCGGTCTGGCCATTCATCCACAGGTTCGGCTTTTGGTACGAGTTCATGATACTCTTTCCAGAAGTGATTGCTGAAGCCACCAAACATGTTCATGATGCCGAGTTCAAATTCGGAGTGGCCATATACAGCCGATGGGTCGTAGACCACTTCCTCGCAACCGCCCTGTCCCGCGATTTGCCCCTTGGAGTGATTTCCACTCCACAAGTCACCATGGATGACCACAGGCTTGATGTTTTTCACAACATCATCTCCAATGAGTCGCGGCACGACCTTCCCAGCAACTTGCTCTACAGCCTCTTCCATCTCAGGGTCAGCACCGTTGTTGCGCACCGCTTGACGAGCGATATGTCTTAGACGGTTATCAGCATAGAACTCAGCCCACGAATCCCGCCAAGAGTTGTCTTGTTCTGTAGAACCGCAGCATGTCGGTACAGGGAATCCAAACATGGGCTTGTCTTGGCCTTCTGGGATAGGAGCGGGTGTTGTGTGCATTTGCGCAACCTTTGATGCGAGAGTCTTGCCTGAACCGCCAGGGGCTGAAGAACCAAGGTCTAGAAAGTCAGTCGCGAGAAAGTGATGGCCTTTACGCTCGGAGAGAGCGCCGTGAGCGTGAGATCGTGGACAAAAGTTGGGTACTACATCAGCTATGGCATTCAAAGAGGCATGTTCACCTGGATCGTGTTAGAGAGTTATGTATATCAGTTAAACACAGCAACAGCAACTTACCTCTGAACATGACTTCTGCGTCGTTTCCTGTCCCTGTCTTGACAAAATAGTTCACTGGCTTCCCATCCTTCTCGGCTTTTATCTTGAACGTGGACGCAAAGCCTGATCCGCCATGAGAGTGCATAGCAGCACTGGCGGGGTCAAGGCCAAGTGCCTCGATGATAGCGGGGTCAACTTTAGTATGCGGCATGATCACCGTAGGCGATTTAGAACAAAGATGTGTAGGTGTGAGAGAGAAGGAGATTCAGGAACGCGGGTTCGAGGAATTGAGTTTGCTGATGATGGTTTCTAAATTGATGTGGCTGATAGAGAGGATGGTCAGGATGTCTTGGGATAGGAGAGGATGGGGTGACGTCAAAAACTGGGGGATGATAAGTGTGTTAGTAATGCGGAATTACAGTATCTATGCACGGCCTGGTAAAGTATTACGACGCGAGGCACAGTAAAGGCTATAACATGAATGCCAAGAGAGAAACACAAACAGAGGATGGAGCATGATGTTATGCTTTCATCATCTTGGATATGGGATAATGTTGAGCTGTTATGTCTGGACCTGCAAAGCTTCCAAGGATCAAACTGTGAGGAACTGTCAAAAGGTCATCATTTCATAATCCATGGGTGCGACTATGATTGGCAATTAATATCAGGCTCACTATAGTTCTGATAGCAACATGGCGGTTTGGTATGGCAGTTCATGCTTTCCATGATCTGATGCTCAGGTTGAACCGACTCCCGGGCCGGAGACGAGTGGGGCCGTACGGGGCGGGAGTCAAGCCGTTATTTTCGGCGCCGGAGATATGGAAGATCTTCATAGATCTTCATGCGTTATCTGTCAGTTTGTTCTTCAAGACAGGCTATATGAATTCATACATTCACCATCGCTTGTGACAGGTTAAGCTTCGCCATGTAGAATGAGTACAACGAAATTCCTCGAATGGTACTGGACGATGTTGCAGATGTCAGCTGATTCAATGTTGCATGCTGTGATATTTCTGACAGAGAATGGTATATACCTGACTCTTAATGGTGAAACTGACCATGCGAGGTGGCTGAACGTATAATGGTGGACTACATGATACTGCAGCGAAACGGAACATGCCCAAAGCGACAAGCAGTTGATGCTATACACAGAATGATAACAATGAAGACTAGAGATACAATTCAAGGCCTCCCTCTTTGCCATCTTAACGGGGGAGAACCGGAGCTTAATTCAAACGCAATAAACTGTCAAGTTACATAGTCTAACCGTTGGATTGGATGATTACTCTCCATAGGTTCATTCACATATCTTAACGGGTAAATACAGGTAGAACGCAACATGAGAGAAGCTGTGGGACTCGCAAACTTGGACTTGAATTCAAACTAGTCACAAACTAGCATGTCACTGAACTGATAAAGACCATGTTCATTCAGTTTCGAATGACATGTTCCTGTTGGGTTGCCTTTTGTGCTCCGCCTCGGACCCGAACCGAATCGACAGACTCCACACCGTTGTGAGTCCACTTCGGCCCCGTAAGATCTCAGCTGTGATGAGGATGTGATGTGATATGTATCCCAAGTACAGGTACATTGAAAATATCCTTGTTTGCTTTCCAACAAACGCCAGGCCAAACGCAAAAATGATGCGGGTATAGATTAAGAATGAAGGGCAAATAAAAAAGAAGAAGAAGAAGCTCGCTATTCGTTCCGGAAGTAATTCGTCAAAGACCGGGGTCTGTTAATCAGAATGACTAACTGACTGGTTGATTGGGATCATTGCTTGATGGGTGTCTCAATGTATGATGAAGCGGCGACAGTTGTGGCGCTGCTGAGAGAAGCATTGTCTGAGTCGACCCTTGATGGCCCTGAAGGTCTTGTTTCTGAGGACATGGAGAATGCGGCTGAGTTGTTGGAGTGAGAACCACCGTTGAAGCAGGTTGTACAGGGACATTGGGGGTTGTTTGTGAGAGGTGGTGGAGGAGCGCAATGGCGGGCAAACCAGCTCTTGACAGAAGAAGTCATGATGATGTTGAGTGAAGTTGAAGTCGTGGAAGTAGTATATAGTAGATAAGACTGAGTGAATAGCTTGAGGTTGTACTTGGTTTTCCTCGTTTGCTTCGTAGTAAAGTGAGAACTGAACTGGAATAGCAACAGACCAAAGAAGAGAAAGAGAGAAGCGGCTCCTTTGGGTATTTATGCCCCTTTGACATTCCGACTTGATCCTAAACATTTTCTCTTTAGACAGGCAAGGTCCACATGCTTATTGTAAAAAAAAGAAGCCATCCAGACTCTCATCCCTGCAACCCAAGAAACCCCTAGTACCCCCCGTCCCACTTCCCGCAGCCTTCTCTGCCCGACGCCGAGAGACATCCGGAAAAGAAGTGGGCTCGGGAATCTTTACAGCAGATGGTGATGCCCTCACTTTTTACCGCATGCTCCAGCTCGTTTTATATATCTTCTTCTCTGTCCTTGTTGTCCTTCCTTTTCCCCAGAGCCAAGACTTTTGGGGTTCAATAATGGCGCACTCTAATGAGAATAAGGTAGTGCGGGTTTCCCCTCATCCTCCATTTCCCCGCGTTTTCTTTCATGTTAGAAAAAGGAAAGTCTCTGTGTTTCTACCAATGGCTTGGAAGGGGGACCATGCAAGGGGACACGTGGATAGGTGCAGGAAGCAAAGAGTGGTCTTATTAAAGTTATTAGGGTTCGGGAAATGATTGACTGCAAAGACAAGTAACTTTATTCTTGTTATGTCTTGTGGTGTTGCGTTGCGTGCGTGTTAGTGATGGTGGGATGGTGGTTTGAAGGCGTTGGCATGTGAGAGAAACGAACGATTAATCTTTACATTTGATAAGTACTATATACAGTAGAACCAGATTATCCTCCATCATAACGCCATTACAGTCTATCATACCTATGGCTTGGCTGTTGTTATTGCAACTGAGTTGGCCATAGTGATGATATCCATCATCCTAGCGTTCAACTAGCATCATCAACTTACAACACAACCCTATTACAATAATCATACCCAACAAACCAAATAAATAGAATCTTTAGTCATTTATCCCTTGATTAATCATAACTCATGTCATTATTACTTACTATCTAAAGTCTCTCATTTCTCTCGTCTGCAACAATCACGAGACTCACCTCCCACTTACAGATTCCATCTCAGATACAACTCAGGTACAACTCACCATCGGTCTTGCGTCGGCATTCAACACTGCATCCATGTCCCTCTCTTCCTCACCCTTGTCTCTACTTCTATAACTTGCATGCGGCTCTTCTCTTCCGTAGTGGATCTTTGGAAATGGAACGTCGACGCAATTCCCGAAAACTCGAACCAAACATGTCATCGGAATGACAACCTATTGGCTCGCCACTTTGCGGCTCAACCCGATGTTAAACGACGTCAAGGGGAATTTTCATCGAAAGGTACATGTACATGTAAAAAAATTCTTTTCTTTATCAGTCATGTTCGACGAGAAACGTGGGTCATGGCTTTCTGTGAGCAATAACCGAGGATAAAGAATGAGATTATGATAAGGTAAGGTAGACCTAATCTGGTTTGATAGTTTTGTTCATGATTATACCATACACATCATTCATGATTTGCTCGTAGAAGCTACGGAATAATAAGAGGCGACTTGTGAAAACGAGAACGGTTCTAAACGTTGAGGCTGACTTGGAGTTGTGGCGTGATGGCGTATACATACACTTAGAGATCGCCAAGCCTTACTCTTGACGTGTGTCTGTCACCTTCATTCACATCCACCGATAGTCTACCCTGTCACTCTAGACTCTCGCTCTTAGAGAGCTCTCTGACCACACTAGCACTCAGTGCCTCTGATCAAAACATCATACAACGAAGTAGGTAGAAGTTGGAAAAACAGTCAAGTCATGACATCCACATTGGGCTGGCCTGCGGCTCTGAAACGATGCATGAAATGGGACCCTTACACCCGAGATGTTTATTAGCCGAGTCTGGACCGAAGAATCGAATCGTTTTCATAAAAGTCTTCTATCAGCCCATTCATTATATGACTCAATTCTGATCCTGGAACATGGTTGATAAAGGAGAGATTTTCTACCTTTTATAACCACGACTCTTCTGCTACGCTTGAACTTGTGTCATATCGTCACTCATTATAGCAGATCGACTTGTCTCAGTGAAGTCACTGAGTAACACGCAGTCAAGATCAACTCCCCAAGTCATTGGACTCACACTATACGTGATGTTCCCTTTCTACTCTCCATTCCACTCACCGGGCTTCAAATACACTCCAATGAAGGACCAAGATTACACACAGCACAGAAAACGGAAAAACAAATGCAAAGTTGCAGGGCGTGGATACGCGAAAAATCATCTTGTTGAGGACCATATCGCCCGTTCATCCTTTGAACCATCCGTCCTTTCTATCGAACCATTCGGACATATTCGAGAGCATCTAGAATCATACGCCTCAAGAGCCGCGAGCTCCAAGACCGACCGATGCATGCTAAATTAAAAACAGGAATATCCACCCACATCTCCCACTCTTTCATGAGTGTTTGATTCCCACTCCCGGTTTTGTTTGGAACCGTAGCCTCTCTGGAGCTCAGTCTCACATGTTGTTTATTATATCATATCCTCGCCCATGCTCATCTGGCAAGGGGGATCACAGTTATGTTTGCTTAGATTCCGAGGGTGAACTCGACACCGACATCGATGTCACGGGCTACAGACATGTTAGCGATCAGAACTGACAGACTTTCAGGGCATGGTTTCAATGCGACTTACCCATCTTGACGACCTTGGAGAGCTGGACGGACTTCTCAGCAGCGGTTTGTAGGTCATCAATGGAGAAGATCTTAAGACCGGAGTCGTTGATGAGCTGGTGAGCCTTCTCAACGTTGGTACCCTGGAGACGGGCAATGATGGGGATCTTGAGGTTCAAGCTCTCGACGGTCTTGATAAGACCAGTGGCGATGGCGTCACATCGGACGATACCACCGAAGATGTTGACGAAGATGGCGGTGACCTTGGGGTCGCTGGTGATGAGCTCGAAAGCCTCCTTGATGGCGGCAGGGGTGGCACCACCACCAACGTCGAGGAAGTTGGCGGGCTGGCCACCGTTCAGCTTGATGATGTCCATGGTGGCCATGGCAAGACCAGCACCGTTGACAAGGCAACCGATATCACCGTCAAGCTTGATGAAGTTGAGGTTGGACTCGGCGGCGCGGACCTCATCGGGGTCCTCCTGGGTGGTGTCGCGCCACTCAAAGACCTCCTTCTGTCGGAACTCGGCGTTGTCGTCGAAACCGAACTTGGCGTCCATGCAGAGAACCTGGTGGTCAGAGGTCTCAGACAGGGGGTTGATCTCAATCTGGGTGGAGTCCTTCTCGCGGAAGATCTTGTAGAGCTTCTGGATGGTGTCCTTGGCCTCCTCGATGCACTGCTCGCTGAAGCCGAGCTTGGTGGCGATCTCGCGGGCAGTCTCGTCAGTGACACCGACGTTGATGTCGATGTAGTTGGTGTTGATGGCGTCAGGGCTGTCCTTGGCAACGGCCTCAATGTCCATACCACCCTGGGAAGAAGAAACAATGACGGGGCACTGGTTCTGACGGTCCATGAGGATGGCGAGGTAGAACTCACGACGAGCAAACTTGCGCTCGCAAATGTAGACAGAGCTGCAGAGACGGCCGCCAGCACCCGTCTGCTTGGTAACGAGCTTGTGGCCGATCATCTGCTCAGCGAACATCTCAGCCTCGTGGGGAGAGTAGATGACACGGACACCACCCTTAAGACCGTTGTCGAAGGTACCCTTTCCTCGGCCACCAGCAAGGACCTGGGCCTTGATAACCATATCATCGTTGCCAATCTTCTCAGCGATCTCCTTGGCCTCCTTGGCGGTCTTTGCGACGGAACCCTTGGGGACACCAATACCGTACTGTTGAAGTGGATCGTGGTTAGCAACTTGGTGATACGAATCGTAATAATGGTAGTTCCATTGTCTTTTTTTTCTTCGCCTTTTTTTGTTCCGTTCGCAATATCGACGACCGTTAAAAGGGGAACTTGAGTAGATAAAACCTTACCTGTCGGAGGAGGTCGGCAGAGAGGTACTCGTGAATGCTGAGAGCTCGTCGTTGTTGAACGCCAGGGAATCGAGCGGCAGGAGCAGCGAACTGGAGTAGTAGAAAGAAACAAGGTTAGCAACAGTTTCCCCATACATTACATTACATCAAAGCCAAGACAAGCTTGATTTGATCGATAATGGATAGATAGGCAAGTAGAAAAGTACCTTTGAGGCGTTGAGGGCCGAAGCCACAGCGCGACTACGACCGAGCTTGAACATTGTGATTGTGATAAGGAGGGGAGAGGGGGAAAAGAAGAATATGAGAGGATTCAAGATTGAGGTCAGGGAGGGAGGGTATGGGTATGGGGGGGAGAGAGTAAACTTGTATCGTTCGTCACAGGAGGTAGAAAAAGAGGTTTTCGGATGACGAGAAGCTAAGGTACGCTACCGTATCAAATCAAATCAGGACCGCCAAACTGACCACAGTGACCAGGGCCTATCCCGTCTGTTCTGTGGTTGTTGAGGTCCACTATTTTGTTTTTGGGCACGGGATTTGTCGGGCTAATTTTTGGACGAGGTGCAGGGCAGTTAGTACCTGTTAGTAGGTTCAAACGTTCTGTAGCAACACGGAAAAAGATATTTACCGAATACTGGATGGATCATGACGAACCTCTTTGTTTTTTGGGTACATGGTAAAGCCTTTTTTAGCCGTAGTAAATGATAAATATCTACCTAATTAAATAATTAAACAATCAACAGTCCTTGAATTGAGTCTGCTTCAGTATCCTACTTTGTAAGGGACCTGTCTACTACCCATGTAAAAAACATGGTATGCATAACATGACATCCATATAAAACACTCACTTATGTTCCCGCGACCTCCCATCAGTCACATTCAAACGTTCCCGCGGTCACCTTGATTCATCTCTTGTCTCGTCTCAGGGCTTTACAGATCCACTGTTTGACTAACCGCCAAACCTATTCGAGCCACAACACACCCGGCACAAGACCACCGAGCATCGTAAACCGGTGATGCAAATCCGCGTCGGAAGTGGTTTTGGACTTTTCCAAGGTGAAGCAACGAATGGGAACTGTTTCTGTGTCTTTATTTGGGGGTGCTCAACCGTCTCCGGGTTTCGGCTACAACAGGCATCTTTCAACTGTTGCTGAATCGTTGACCGAGTATTTACCCCCACATCCAATCCATGGAGAAGGACATCCAGTGACGCATACTGTAGATTGGTTGATAGGCAATAGACTTTATTTCATCAAGGTTTGTCTATAGCTTCAGCTTTATGGGTTGTCTGAATTATTGCATATTACGCTGCATCAACCTTTACACACACAAATCCCATCCCTTCCCAGTCCATCATACACTCTTCCGTCATATAAATCCTCCAAATGGTGTCCCAATAACCTTACCCTTATCATCCCATCTCACTCCCTCACCCTTCAAAAGCTTCCTCTTCTCATCAAGAGTGATACCCTCTCCATCTTTAGGCCACTTCCCCTTGAACCCGCCCAGCGCACCACCCGTAGCCACCACACGATGGCACGGCACATCTGGCGCGAACGGGTTTCGACGCAACGCGTTACCAACCGCTCGCGGTGAAGACTTGAGATGCGCAGCCATGATGCCGTATGTTGAGAAGCTGCCCCGCGGGATCTGACATAGTAGCGACCACACTTGCTTCTCGAACGTTGTGCGGGTAGACGACTCGATGAGTGCGAGCTGAGGAGCCATGATTGTAGTGAAGTCGGCTGTAGTTGAGGTAGGCGATGTTTCTTTTTTAGTCTTTAAAGTTTTGACTTTGCGGTCCTCTTGAGGCTCCTCAAGGGGTCTTTTAGAGACAGTCACCATCGCCGCCGTACAAGAAAGGATTATATCGTGAGGGTGACTATATAAGACTTGTGATTGAGGTGCTTCTGGTAATTTTAGAACCAAAGGTTGTAAATTTGAAAGGTCACTAGTTGTCTTTGGATTATAAAACCAAACGTCGGAAGGGTTATGGAAGTCTATTAAATGTACGAGAGCGATGCGTCAAAGGGCGCGGTCGACGCCGACATCTAAAGCAACACACATCACGAAGTCATGTGATTTCATCAACCATCTTGCACGTTCATGGGCTTTATGAAGAACAAGCTGGATGAGATGCATCAACTATTATTTGATACTATTTGAGCAAATATCATTATTAACCGATCATTTCCAACAGAACTGTTGGAGAATCGCTAAAGCTATCGTTTGTGTTCTGGAAGTCTGCCAAATCTGGCAATGCTATATTGCACAGCGTCTTTCTAACACAAGCGTTCAGGTTCGTGATGGAGTCGACTAATATCAAGATCACGATCGAACATGAGTGTGTGTAAAATACCAGAGACCAAATGTCATCTTTTCCCAAACCATTCAACCGAGCATATTGGAAACCTTTGTTGGTCACTAAGCTGTGTTCTAAGACGTGGCAATAGTAACCTTTCCAGCTTGACATTCCAGTAATAGTATTGTTGTCGATTTATCAGTAACATATTTCTCATTTATTTATGTCATTACTCCATGACTTGTGTCTTCAATTCTGTACCCAAAAAGTACAATGGTATATAAGTATAATGTGTTTTCTCAAAACAAAGGGAGATGATGCCTCCCTCCAGTCTAACCCAACGCCGTTGATTATGCCGATTCGAGGTACTAACTCCTGTGCCTTGCACCCGCCGGCTCCTGTTTCGGTTTTTACGACAAATGATGTCGTCTCGTGAGTGATGATGCTTTCATATCATTCATATACGTCGATGATATGCGATGTCTCAACGCCGAGTTTCAATTAGACCATGAAAGATTCTCCACAGCCGCATTCCTCCTCTGGAAACTGCTGTTAGTATCTTGGCAAGACTGCTGGGTAAAGTGGCAACTTACTGATGTTAGGATTCTTGAACACGAAGCGCTGGTTGAGCTTGTCCTCGACATAGTCCATCTCGCTTCCAATAATGCTGAAGAGCGCCTTGCTGTCGATCAAGACCTTGACACCATCCTGCTCAACCGTCTCGTCGAAAGCGCCAGGCTTGTCGACGTATTCGAGGTGATATGCCAGACCACTGCATCCTCGGTTCCGCACGCCGACCTTGATGAGCTTCGGCTCAGGCTGATCGAGCAGTTCTCTTAATTGTTCCACCGCAGAGGGCGTTAACTTCATAGCGGCCTTGCGCGGGCGTAGCTTAGATCGTGGTCGGGCTGCCTTGGGCTTCTGGGCTTCCTTCTCGTTTAGCTTCGGGGCTGATGCCGAGGTGGCGGGGACGTCATTCTGCTGCGTCGTCGTTGTCGTCGTAGCTTCTTGCTGCTTTGGCGGCTGAGGGTGCTGAGGTTGTTGGGGAGGCGGGCGAGTCTCGTGGACTTTGGGAAGAGGATCAGGTTGCGTTATGGATGTTTCGGGAACGTCGTCGTTTCTGGGAGGCGTAGAGGTGTGGGTGGGAAGAGTGTAGGAGTGGTAGCTGACGGCGAGAGGTCTCGAGGTAGAGAATTGCCTCAGAGGAAGAGGAAGAGGAGAGCATCCTCGTCGTAGGACGAGTCTTGCTACCGATCTTGAAGTGAACATGGTTGGCGCATGTGAGGTTGTAGAGTAGAGTAGAGTAGAGGAGAAGTAAATCGGTGTTTGTTTAAGTTAGTGGATGATTGATTTCTAACCCCAGGCAAGGCCAGGCCCGGCTCTTCGGTGCTAAAAGGCGATTGCTCCCGGAAACCGCTGGTACGTCAGGGTGGCGCCCCGGTCTTGTCCGAGCCAATTAGAGCGTGAGAATTTGTCAGGTACACGTGATGTGCATGTAATATAAGGCCATTCAAAACATCATGCGACAGAGAGAAATCATGACAGATGATGGCATTAAGAAAATTTCATTATTATTTATGAGTATGAGGAGCTCTCTTTTAACTCTGCGGTTGTTGTCAGTTTTTTTTTATTTTCTTTCTTTCCCTTTCATTTATCAGAAATACCTTGACAGAGTTACGTTGACATGAAATCTCATTTCACTGTATGGTCAGAGAGAAGCAGGCCATCAAGGTTTGTGATTCTGACAGTTGTTTATATAATGTGACACGCCTCTGGTATTGTCTTTCAAGATGTCCTGAATGATTACATTTGAAGTCATGCGCAGTTATTGGCTCGGTCAATGACTCCGACGTATAGCATCTTGCTCACAACAGAGTTTATTTATAAGCTCTGAGCTCCCAAACTCACCCACGATGCCTTGACTTATTATTTACAATCAATTAATACCCAGCTTATACTGACACGTACCTTTGATTTGCATAGAGTGAGTTTGATAATTTTTGAAGACCGAAAGCTGAGAGAGTGTGTCATGATTTCTGTCCTGTTGCCAGAGAACTCTAGTTGAGTCCTCCCTGCATTGGTTGGATTTGACTCTGGTGTCATGACAACAAAAAAGAAAGAGAAAAAAACCTTGTGACTATAAGCCTGGGTTCTGTAAGAGATGTCAATCATTCTTCTTCGTTCGAATTTGGCCCATTAGCTAGCTTAATGTGGATTTGAAGGAGTACAAAGAAAAGGCTATACTCATACCAAGTCCAAGATGCAACCAAGGAATTGTGATCATGACTATTGGATTTGTCTCAGAATATGTCATGATGCCGGGAACATGGATAGTTCCATTGATCCAATGAATCTTACCCGGCTCTTCATGCAGGGTCTGTTGAGGCAGAGTCACAATCACATCAATCGCGAATGATAACACAACATGCAATTTGTACAATCATGATAATGGAGACAGTACTCCATTTTGATATCTATAATCCACTGTAAACATGCCATTACGGAGTTGCTCTATGTGTACCAAGATAAAGCGGCCGATCATTGCAAGATATGCATGGTACAGCCCTAGATGCTGGGCTTGGACTTACCCCAAACATAAATGACAGCTAACAAAAGCCACGACCAATATGGACATGTAGGTTTTCAAACGGTTTGTAACAACAAAGAATAACCCGTAAACGGTTGATAAAAGAGCAAGGCACTGTATTGTAGTAGGTACTGTAGTATCTCAGTATCCGCAGTTTGGAAGAAACGTTACATGCGGGTGAAAATTAACTGGGTATTGGTCATAGCTTTGAAGATGGAGATGGAGATAAAGATAGCTGGGCTGGACTGGGCTGGGCAACTCAAACTGGACTGGCCAACTTACACTACAGAGCTAGAATAGCGCTAGACTGAGAGACTTATCGTGAACAGTCAAAAGTAATATCGGATGTTACGAGAACAAGAAGGCATTGCCGGGAATTACGGGTCTTAAGAGGGAGGGGAGAAGAGAGGAGAGGAGGCCCAAAAGTAACTCAAGTCAAGTGATTGGTAACATGACAAGAACGAGAGAGGCACAGAAATACTATATGATATAATTCTCGTACTTGAGCGTGCATCTTCGTATTGCTATCTCAATTCTATCTATATCACAGGTGCCGTGACTTGTAAGAGAGATCAGGGTTTGATCATTGGTGAGATGCAAAAAAATCATCCGTTCCATCAACTCGCTCCCTCCGTAGGGTCTGGAGTTTTGGGACTAGTCAACCAATCACGGAGCCTAATATTCGGGCCTTTCCCCTGAAAGAAGCTCTAAAAATGATCTGGGGTTCAGGGCCTTGTCAAGCAGCAGCAGTTAGTTACGGCTATCGCCTCCATCGGTTCGGTTACATTGCATGAAACCAACATCAAAAGAGGCTGATATCTTGCATATCTTGGATTGATTACCTTGAGCTTAGACAGGATTATACAATACAATACAAAACAATGAATGACCTCAAGATGCCAGAAGACTACTCTATGCAACAACAACAAGGTAGCTACATGCTGCAGTGTCTCATTCACTATCCATGACAGCTGGTTATCGTAGCATGGATTCCATACAACGTCTAGAGTCCTTTTGTTCTTGGATTCTCTCCGAAGCTAAATTTACTTGAACGTTACCATTTGGGGTCATGCCTGTCATCCACCATCTCCACGACGGGGGCCCGGACGTTACCGTTAGAGGAACGCCACTGAAGTTTGATGCTGTGAACAGCCTCTCATCAACCATGATTGTTACCCCAGGATGACGAGGCTTTCCTTCATCTCGAATCTGGGGGATAATGAAAATGCTTTGGATTTGATTGATCTCGTACTGTTGTCTGATTCGGCATTGGTATTGGTATTGGTATTCGGTGCGCAACTTGTCCTTGGCATACAAACACTTCTCATTCCATTCATAGTTACATCTCGGCTGAGAACAGTTGTTTCATCAGATAGATTCTATATATTACATGTAATCGCAGTGTAACATAAAGAATCCCCTGCTTGATACTCACAATCACATCTACAACATCAATCGCTCAAGATGTTCCCCATGTACTACGTAGTACTTGAACCGATATAGTCTAGATTAGCAAGTCTTCGACAAAAGCGCCACTGTCTTGGAAACTGTAAGCAGATCGACATCCCATTGTTGCATCCATAAAGTGACCACCCACCCCTGTAAGTAACCCGCACCACCTTTACCCTTAGTGTTACTCCTCCCCCATCTCAGGCTCTACCTCCCTCTCTCTCCAGTCCCACCAGCCAACTTTTGATCTCACGAGCTCAGTTCAGTTCAGACCCCTGAACAATCCAAATCCATCAGTGCAGTTACTTCGCCTTCTCGTGATCAATTAGAGCAGAAAGAGTGAGAGAAGGGGAGAAAAACAGGGGTGTCTTACTTTTGGGGAATACGGCCATTGTGTCGCGTGCCTTGATTGGATTGGATCTCTCCCATCTGTTTCCTTTTTCGCCTGACTACAAACCTACTTTAATTCCGCGACGTCCGTCCATTTCGACAATCTCTCTTTCTCTCTACTATCTGTTTATATCCATTCCTCATTTCATCCTCAATTGGATTCCAACTTATTGAAACACCACTCTTATACATACACAGGGGGCATTGACCCTTTGTCTCTTCAACCTCATATCAACTTCATCTCTCTCACACACACAATGTCTACACACGAAAAGGAACACAACGTCGCCCAGGCGTCTTCAGAAACCGCAGACTCAGATGCCCCTGCTCCTGGCTTTCGTCCCAAAGGATGGATGTACAAGACCCTTCGCCTCGGCCGTCTGGAGCTCTGGTACGCCTCACCCAAAGTTCAGCTCTTCATGGTCTCTATCGTCTGCTTCCTATGTCCTGGCATGTTCAACGCCCTAACAGGTCTCGGTGGCGGTGGTCAGGTCTCCAACGAGGCCCAGGACCACGCCAACACGGCTCTTTACAGCACTTTTGCTGTGGTCGGCTTCTTTGCTGGAACCTTTGCTAACAGGCTGGGACTGAGATTGACTCTGTCCATTGGAGGCTTGGGATATTGCGTTTATGCTGCTTCGTTCTTGTGCTACTCGCATACCGAGAACATGCCTTTCGTCGTCTTTGCAGGTGCCCTGCTTGGTGTTTGTGCTGGACTCTTGTGGGCTGCTCAGGGCTCTATCATGATGTCTTATCCTCCTGAGCAGAGCAAGGGGCGATATATTTCCTGGTTCTGGGTTATCTTCAACATGGGTGCTGTCATTGGTTCTCTTGTAAGTTTCACCAATACGAATTCCCCCTTCAACTTTTTACTAACAAACTACTATAGATCCCTCTCGCCCAAAACATCAACAAGAAAGCAGGCCCCGTGTCCGATGGAACTTATGCCGCCTTCATCGCCCTCATGGCTATCGGCGCCATCCTCGCTCTCATGATCTGCGACGCCGACAAGATCGTCCGCGAGGACAACACAAAGGTCATCGTCATGAAGAACCCCTCATGGAGCACAGAGATTAAGGGCCTCTGGGAGACTCTCTACAACGCCCCCTGGGTCGTCCTCCTCTTCCCCATGTTCTTCTCCTCCAACATCTTCTACACATACCAGAACGTCAACATGAACCTCGCCCAGTTCAACGTTCGCACCCGCGCTCTCAACAACTTGCTCTACTGGCTAGCTCAGATCTTCGGTGCCCTCATCATCGGTTACGCTCTCGACGTGTCGAGCGTCCGTCGCAGTGTCCGCGCAAAGATCTCGCTCGTTGTCTTGTTCGTTCTAACTTTCGCCATCTGGGGTGGCGGCTATGCTTGGCAAAAGGATCAGCGACCTCGCGAGATCGCCATGAACCCTGCCAACGAAGATGACAAGATTGACTGGGACGACGGTGCCAAGCGCTTTGTCGCCCCCATGTTCCTCTACTTTTTCTACGGATTCTTCGACGCCGCTTGGCAGACTTGTATCTACTGGTACATGGGCGCTCTCTCCAACTCGGGCCGCAAGACAGCCAATTTTGCTGGTAAGTTCCGCTTCCTTTCTCACCCTCAGGTCTCCAAACCAGATTTACTAACTCTGTAATTCAGGTTTCTATAAGGGTATTCAATCAGCCGGCGCTGCCATCTTCTGGCGTATGGATGGTCTCGGCAAGCCATTCGACACCATCTTCGCCGCAACATGGGCCTGCCTCGGCGCCTCGCTCGTCATCGCTGCACCGGTGATCTTTATGAAGATCCAGGACTCCATCTCCATGGAGGAAGACCTTAAATTCAGCGATGAGAAAATCGAGGACGTTATCGTTGCGCCGACGACCAAGAAGACGACAGACATTGAGTCTTGAGCCAAAAAGTCGAAATACTATATAAAAGGAATACTTAATTAATATTGTAATCATATTCGGCGTTTTGAGAGTGCTCATTGGATCAGTGGAATGGTTCATTATATACCTAGGGGAGCTAGGTTTTTGACTTGTGATGATTTATGGCATTGCATGATATATACAGTTTAACGATATCTGACGGGTTGTATTCAGAGATGTACCTATTCTACGATGGCCTTTGACGGCTGATTCTTACTTGAAGTTTGTTCTACAGTGACAAGCGTGATGATAAGTCATGCATATTATTCAGGAAGATAATTATCTTCCATCGTTACACTTAAAGACTACATGAATTAGGATGCGTGAACACAGTTGCATTTACATGTACATATACACCGGTTTCAAAAGTCACAGTATGCAAAGGAACTCAGTTTTGAGGACAACAAATCCTTATTCTTCTTTTTGTTCTTCTTATTCTGTTGCAGAATACACCCTTTTTGTCTTTCTTTTCCGTCCATCTCCTGTCCTGTCCTGTATCACCAGACTCCTTTCCCAGAAGTACAATGATGGATTTAGAAAAATAAAGAAAAACCATAGGCGGCGGGCCATCCCCGATCATACAGTAAGAATCAAATACACTCGTTGTTGCGTAGGCGGACCAAACAGTTTCAGCCCTCCGTCGTTGAGAATACATTAAAAAAGAACCAGAAAATATCAGCAGGTACCCCATGAATTTTCCCCTCGTTATTGCGTTTTCGAATGCACCCGTGCCGTAAAAGTTTTGGGTTTCCGCATCTTGTCCGTTCTTCGCCCGAAGAGGATAATAAAAGGGATGCAGAAAACAGGAAGTGAATGAAGGTTGAGAAGTAGAAGATAAAAGTGCAAGCTGCTCCGTCATGGAGTTGTACCCTGAAAGTTGTGACAAGCCGAGACAGTTGCGGCGTTTGGGATGCTTCAAGTCTCAAAGGACCGAGCGCTTGCACTTCATGAGAAGATCCCTCTTATCGAGTCCCGCTCATGGGACATGGTGTGAATACCGTAAAACATAAATGTGAGACCCAAAGGTAGATAACGCCGTTGTGCTGATGGATGTAAAGATCATAAGAAACATGACGATGTTTCCCATCTGCTGAATGTTCAAACAAAATGGGGGGTATCAAAGATGAAGTAGTTACTGATGGGAGGTAATATGTGCATGTGGTGATGGTGACGATAAATAGTGATGGCCCGGTTTGGGTAAAAGTAATAAGCACAGTAAAGTCTTATGTGTGGGTAGGTGTAGGTGTTGACGTGCCTCGGTCGCGGGATATCCAGCTGAATAGATCGGCACGGGTACCTCCAACGCCGACGATAGAGGCAGCTGATGAATCGACAGCAGGTCGGTTGGCAGTCTCGCGAGGCTCCAGAAGAAGACTCTTGCGGTAGTATGTAACTTGTACGTTACCGTTCCCCTCCTCGCTGTTGTGGAGGTGGCTGATCTGTGAGGACATCCAGTCCTGCATGTCAGGCACCTCGGTCAGTCGGTAGGGAATCTGGAATCGCTGGAGCTCCCCAATAATCTTGGCTGTGCGGGCGTGCTTATCAAAGTTCACGACAGTGATACCACCAGCGCCATCTTCCTCAGATTCAGGGCCGAGGCACATCTGCTTAGTAGCAGGGTTGCCAATATCGACAAATGTCAAGTCGGTCAAGTACATGCCGAGGAAAGGCAAGCAGGGAGGGACGTGGTCATGAAGTCTGGTTCGCAGGACCTTGTTGTTCTGGGAAGGCTCGACCAGATCTTGGAGGCTTTGCAGCATGTCCTTTCGCTTGGTGGAAATGGTATCCCAAGTCTTGCGAAGACGGCTGATAGTGCTGCTGTTAAGACTGCAGATAATGGCCATCAGACCGTCATAGTTGTGAAGCTCAAGGCACTGGTGTGCAATCTTGATCCACTGCTTGATGACTTGCGCACGCTTCTTGACCTCTTGCTGCTGAAGAATAGTCTCCGCAACAAGGTTCGACAGGTCGGTAGACAGAGACGACATGGCCTTGACGTTGGGGGCGTCGACTCCGCCGTTCTTCATCCACTGCGAAGCCAAAAGCTCCTCGGGGAGGATAGACGAGAAGATGTTCATTTGCTTGATAGTCAACTGACGAGCCAGCTCCAGGGGGTCGAAGTCAAGAATGCTAGGTTGAGCGTTGCCCATCTTGAAAGAGGCAAGAAGACTGAGTTGACCCTTGGTAATAGCAGGAATGGGTAAGGGAGTGTCAACAGGGACGTATGAAGCAACAGATGTGTTAGTCTTGCCTATTGAAGAGACGAGTCGAGGCACCAGAGAGCCTTCGCCAGATACACGCTGAGCGAGCTCGAAAAGACGTCGGCCAGCAGAAGGCAGAGAAGAAGCCAGCTTAATCTCGGCAAATGGCATGATCAAATCGAGAGCATGGCGGTCGGTCTCATCCCTCCAGTGGGATTCAAGCCAGCCCTTGAAAGCATTGTATACTCTCAAGCGGACGGGTCCCGCCACATGAGGGGAGTCGTTAACATAGTCGTATCGCTCAATAAGCGCCTCGGCGAATCGGACTGGTGTGCAGAAAAGACGGAAGGTAAGGTAAAAGGTAGAGACGAACATGGCATCGGGGGTAGACTCGTGAGTGGTGAGACGTTCGACTAGAGCTGGTAGGGAGCCACCAGTGACTTGACCCTCCTTATTGAACATGAGCTCATGAGCAAAAGTCTTCTCCATGAGTCTCGACTCGACATCAACTTCCTCCGCCTGCGATGAACTGCCGCCATTGCTCAAGTTTGACAACGAAGGTTGCTTCTGAGGAGCGAGAGTGTGGTCGGGCGTAGTAGCCCGTGTTGACGACTGCGAGACGATGCTGACTTCAGAGTCGCGGCTGAGGTAGGTGGCGCTGCTGCCGGCACTAGACGCAACCATACTGTCAAAGCGAGAAGACGAGTTGAAGTCGCTGTCATGGTTATCGACAGGACTGTAATCCTCGTTTGCCAGAATAGTAGTGGAAAGCTTAGGAAGAGGAGGAAGGGAGGGTCGAAGTGAGGAAATAGAGGATGCAACGCTAGAGGTGGTGTCATCAACAACTGATGAGCGTCGAGAAGAGCCGGGCGATTGGTGAATGGTCTGTTCATCGGTAGGCGTCGTCACCTGGGGGACCTCGGGGAGGGGCTTGTCGATTGCGACAACAGTGAGGCGTCGGGAGGAGTCTGAAGTTCGGTTCGATCCAGCGACGCTGGCAGTATCGGATGCGTTGGGCTCCGAAACAGACGGAGTCCTGGCTCGCTCATCTACGTCGATGTCCAAAATACTCAGGTCAATTCCAAGGCTACTAGTCTCAAGCTCGAATTCAAAATCGCCGATGCGCTCGATGGCTGACTTGGCCTTGGCAACGCAGTCACCAGCGGCTCGAACACAACCTGTAGCGGATGCAAGAAGCATTGTGTTGTCATGGGGCATTATCAAATCAGCATCTTCGGAGGTAGCGCTGACCAGGGTATCGCGGCCAGAAAAAACGAGGTCTTGAATTCGTGCAAACATGGTGGACCGAGCCTGGGCGAGAGCCTCTGAGCTTGAGTTGATGTGATCATAAACCCCGTCGACTACTGCAAGTAATTCTCCACCGGACAAGGCCGACTGACGGATAGCCGAAGCTAGTTCGGGGCGCGACTGGGATTGAAGATGTAGGCGCCCGATGAAAGAGCCCAAATGGGACAAGAAAGTATCGTGGCTGCGGTTGAGACGTTCGGTTACTAGATGATGAGCTCGCGATACTGAAGAAGGTCCAGCGAGCGAAACTCTATGGGAAATTGTGGCAGATAGGCGGTGTGCTTGTGCAAGACTTCCTTGAGATAATCTATGCGAGCTTGGGCCTGTGCGAGAGCTAAGTGACGATAGTCGTTTCGTGAAGATGGAAGTTGATGTCTGTGTGGCTTCGCTCGATTCAGAAGCAGCGACACTAGCGACAGTCTGAGAATCACTATCGATGGGGCTTCGTTGGCCTTGTTCATCAAAGGTCGATTGATCAGCGGGTGGTGTTGGAGGTACGCATGATTCTTCGAGGACCGTGTCCATAACAGTTACAGCTGCAGGTGCACGTGCCCTTCGATCTTCTTCAAGCACATCCAGAAAGCGAACACCCTTTGTCACAATTCTAAACGCCTTGAGAATCATCTCGTCGATTATGTCATTTACATCTTCAACGGGAGTAATTTCGAGACGTTGTGTCTCTTGTAACCGCTTGGCAGTCTTGACTAGTGATGAAAGCTCTGATAGAAGAGACTTGCGGCACTTGCGCAAAGCATCACTCCTTGTAATGCACAAGGAATCTCTGTTAAGGCAATTTGTTCGTTCCTGTGCATTGTGTCAGAGGATTTAATTAATTGATTGATTGATGCATTCAGATCAACTTACCAACAGAAATCGAACACCCGCAATGATACCCTTCATGAACTCTTGGTTACCAAAGATCTCTTTATCATTGACGGATGTACTTCTAAGCAGATCCCAAAAGTTCAAAAGAGCCTTTAGAAGGCTGCACATATCATCAGGCTCGTAGGCCTCGCAGTAGTTGGTTGGTAGCCATCCCCGGGCACCAGAGATAAGTAATGTACCATCAGCCCATCCATTGGTGTGAATAGAGTGCACTAACACGACATCGCCCTCGTTAAGAGGTAACGTCACGCTCGAGTCGGTCATAACATAGCTGGGGTTGAAAGGATAAAAGGCTCGCAGGAAGTTGTGGAAGACTGGAGGAGGAGTATACTGAGGTGAAGGAGCGGGTGAGAGGTCCTCCTGCGAGCCGTTTGGAGTAGCGGGTGGTGTCATTTGTGATTGTGAGTAAAGGCTGGTGTCGTTCTCTGAGGTCGATGAAGCATCTCCAGAGAAATCGGATCGAGATTTGGTGATAGTTAGAGGTGCCACCTTGAGACTGGCTCGCATGGGTTGGTTGCTGAGCATTGCGTGCGATTGCCGCTGACAATCGATGTTGGTCGTTTAGATCATCTGGGGACGCTTCGGCCGGTTGGTCTAGACAACCACTCGAACCGAGTATCGATCGATCCGACTCTTTTCTTTCTGTTCCTTTTTTTTTCGTGTGTTCCTGGCCTTTCTCTCAACAGATTACCAACAATCAATTGTATCAGGATATCTATCCAAGAGAACAATGGGTGCGAGCTGAAGGCTGATCTACTTTGCTGAATGTCGATGCCAATGGTGTAAGTCGTGATAATGTTCGGATCAAGGTTGATGGAATTGCACCACGGCAACAAGAAAATCGAGGGAGGAAAAATCGGTTGGCTGGGGAGAAGAGGAAGAATGTCAGTCAGGTCAAGTCAAGTAAGTCACATGGGAGGATATGATGAGATGGTTGTTTGTAGGAAAGAACAGAAATGGAATGAAGGGAGACAGGATGGTGTGTAAAGGAATGCTCATGATCGCAGGGGGGACCTGCTCCACTGCAAGGCGTATGATAACCTAGACGTTGGAAAATGGAGGGGCTTATGGCGGAGAAGGATGGACGTTGAGGTGAGCGGGCTGGGCTACCAATGAACAGGTAGGTAGTTCCCAGTGCGGAGAGGGGAGGGATAGGGAAGGGAACCACTGGACCGAACCCTCCAAAAGAAAGTCCGGAGGAGACGGTACAGTACCCATCTAGGTGGACTGCCCAGGCAGGTGAGGTGGTCTGGACCAGCAACTGGACCAGCAACAATTGCGTCCACGGGTAGGTGCTCGGGCATGTTTCCCTTCCCCAAGCTTTCCTCCATCAGTTTCACCTCATCGTATCTTGTCATGTGTCATATAACAATAGTGTCTTTCCTTTTGCCTCGACTCGTACTGTGTCGTATAAGATAGGATCAGATAGGATCAGATCAGATCAGAGCAAACCATACTAACATGACACAGACGCAAACCCGTTCTTCTCGCCTGAAGCTTGCATACGGCACGATCCGCCCATGTGCATGCTATGGCCTGTGATGCATGCACCTATGAATGCTTTCTTGCTTGCTTGCCCATGCCCAAACCTGTCTGTGCCTGTGCCTTGCTGCGGACAGAGTTCGGTACCTGCGTACCAATGGTGGGAAAGAAAAAAAAAAAAAAAAGACAAACAGGGCAATGACAGTGCGGTGTAAGAGACAAATTGTTGTTGCTCGCTAGGTGATTTTTTCTTCGTATGTAGCTTACCTTGTCCCGACACTGAATGATCTATCGATTTGTTCGGTCCAGTAAAGTCCAGTTGGCCAATCGCAATTAATCTTTGATTTCGTCGATATATCGTCGTCTGGTTCGGAGCGTGGTCATTCGTCGACTGTCCGAGCTGACCAAGAATTGATGGAATGAAGCGGTTGAGATGGAGCGGCAGGGGTGGCTTCGGCTCTTTGAGTGCTGTGCTCGAGGTAGCGTGTGTGTGAGAGAGAGAGCTCGATACCAAATCAGGTGATGACGAATTATATGGCTGTGTTGGAGTGTTTGTCGGTTTTGCTGACCAAATGCAATAATAGAAGTAATACGTAAAATGCGAAGACCGTAAACCGAACCCAAGCACACCAAAATCAAACAATGAGAAGAGAGAGAAATGAGTATAAGTCGAATCGAGTCAAAAGTCGAGGAGGGAAAGATAAGAACAAAACGTCGGGGTCTGGGGAACGCGGCGGTATTATCACATTCACTTATTAGTCGGTAGTGACCTGGTAGTCTCAGTACTCTACTCTAGTCTTTTGGCCAGACTCTCTCTTCTCTCGGTTCCTGGGCCTGGTGGCCACACCACACCACACCCACGTCGTCTTTCGTCAGTCAAGTGGAGACCTCTTTCTCTTCTCTGGCTCTCTGCTCTCTTTCTCTCTCTCTGTGTGTGTCTAGGATTCTTTTGTCGGTTCAGGGGCCCCCGGTCTGTCCCAAGTTCCAGGGGGTGGAGGAGATAGCGTACGGGTCGAAGTGGGTATCTTGGTGTTGAAGGTGCCAGGGCAAGGTCGGCGGGAAGATAACCCCACGCCCCCAAGCTCAAATCCAGGTCCGTCCCCAGTGAAACTGATCAGGGGGGCGAAGACCTCTCAAGGTAGCAGTCACAGTCACTCAAACTCGAGAGAAGAAGTGAGAAGTGGAGAAAAGACGCCGTAAATGATGATGAGTGGCGCTGTACTGCACAGCAAGCAACATAGGCACGGGAAGCATTGTGCCCGGTCTCAGCGGGGCGTCGGTCTTCAATCTAACCAAACCTAACATAACTTTGCCAAACCGACTTTATTACTGTATGTACAGTAATATGCTGTGCTGTGCCTACACGTACATTCATGTTACCACAATAGACAGGCAGTGGAGTTTTCCCACTAACTACGGTACAGCTACCAGGGGCCTGGGGGGCCTCTCAATTGAACAAGAAAGCTACTTTACCTAGAGACCTGCTCATATCCCCTCCCCTGTTGTCTAGGCAGCTAGAAAGAAAAAAAAAATGCTTCTGACCCGATGTTAAGGGCCCGGGGATCCGGCAGGTGAGTTAGACTCGGCCAGGCCACAACGAAGCACTTAAGAGTAATGGCTTTAGGGCAAAAGAGAAACGACCCCTGGACTTGGCTTGGGAGGAAGCTTTGGAGAGATGGTTGATCCAAGTGTGGATGGACCCATTTTCATAGTGAAGTGAGTTCCGATTACAGTATGCACATGTAATCATCGCCAAGCCTGTAAAGTGTGTGCCATGAACCATCGAGGCCATCCATCACCAACAAGGGAGAAATGTATCTACCGATTGTGTCTCTAAGATGGGGGGCGTCGCGTCAAACACCAGTACTTGGCCAAAATAGACCAGATTGCGCTATGAAATAAGAGTAAGTGTTTTTAACAGGGCAAGGGAAATGTTAAGAATTTTTCTTGAAAAAGTAAAAATACGATAACCTTGGAACAGACTTTCAGAATAACGTTAGATATAAACGACCTTGGTCCCACTCCAAGTTCCCTCTCTCCTCCCTCATGCATATCGTGCGTGTCGCGCGTCGTGTTGAGCTCGTAAAACAACTGGTCTCGGAGGAGGAAAGAGGGGTTATTCTCGTAAAGGACTGCACATGGGAATTTTGGGAATGCCCACATCACGGAGTGAGTATCTTTATGGAGAGCTGACCCCGAGTCAGAAGAAAACAAGACGTGACTTCACTGGCGGGCGGCGGGTTAACATCCATGATAGGAGCATTGCATTCATCACACAAACTATTGCCAGCTTCATTTTCTAGTCTAGGGTGACAAGTTCTCGCATTGGATGCCACCGTTATTGCGGTAAAATAAAGTGCATCTACAAACAGTATTTTATTTTTAGCCATACGGTGATTACGAATTGCATATTGTATTGAGTCCGAAGAAAAGCCATAAACTGTTCAGCCATGATCCCGACCTTGTTAAGAAAGCCTATCACTCATGCTAAGTGTATATGTGTGCAAAATATCGTCAGTACATTGATCACTGTTAGTGTCGGGTAGGTCAAGAAAAAGACGTCCGTAAAGGGGGCTTTTCAGTTTAACTGATAGCAGCGCAAAGGGCGATAACAAGAGAAACAGCTGAAGAACTATTTTTCAACCATTTGGTGCAATTGGCTCCCTTGAATTGAGGGATTCTACCTATTCTGTGCCTCCTCTGCTAACGTTAGTCGAGCCCTAGTTCACTTGTTCCTGAGCTGGGCTGCAGGCGATATGCAAGATGCGCAAGCCAATGCATTCTCCTGCGTCTCGCTTCAGCACCACAATGGAGCTAGATACGATTCGTCAGACCCGGGGCAAAGAATCTATCTACCGACTTAGCAATTGCCGCAATGACTCAATAGAAACCTCTGTGGAGTTATCCCAGTCCCCTATTCGGATCTTCAACGACAGCGACTTACCTCTGGGTCCACGAGACCGTCACAGCCGCAAGCTATTGCTGTCACCGACTCCCCACCGAGCGAGCTTTCGCGCTGATAGCACAGCTTGGGCCACAATGCCTATAGTACAAGTAGGTAGGCTACTAAGTATCATAAAAAGCGGGCATGGACCCTGTGGACGATGACATCCATGCTATGCCATGATCCAAAACGACCCAACAACGGATCTAACACTTTTCCATGTTTTTGTCTTGCGTTGACGCTCTAACCATTGCTGAAAGAGTTTATTCGCGTCCTATAGTGCCTCGATGAAAACCGAGATCAGAACCTGATAGACCAGTAATCGTGGCATATTGTATGTTTCCGCCTGCAAACTCAACATATACTTTGGTTATACCTGGCTCTTTACGAGCAAATAGCAAGACAGCTTGCTTGGTGCGAAATCCAGCACGAATTTCCCCATCTTGGTACCGAAACTGGATCGTCAAACACCTCGTGACTACGCCGGCGCCGTCGAGCGTCTAGATTCACCAAGAAGCACACCAATTGCTTCAACTTGAGAGCCGGCTCCATATTAGTCTGCCACTTGGCGTACAATTTGAACGAGACGGCGTCTCTTTGGTTCGGCGATGGCGTAGACGGTGCATGCTGGCAGACGTTGCACCCCTTTCTCCTGTCCTTCTAGAGAAAGATTGGTTCCTGGAAACCCGATGTCTACATGCAATAGGACTACAGAGCACCGAAGAGGCTAAGTTTGCCTGCTCATCTCGCGACATAGCCTCTTCCAAAACATGATCTGCCTTCTGTCATGCTCTCGTCATCCACTAGCTGCTGATCATTGCGTCGGAAAAAGAAAAAGAGACAAGTAAGGAAAAAGAAAAAGAAAGAAGAAAAAAAAATCAGGGTTCTCGCTAGGATACCGCACGAAGTTACACCCAGTAGCCGAGGATGACACTATCACTCCATAGGTAACTCTTTGGACGTGTGATCGCTGTGCATTCGCTGTACATGAAGAAATTACTCGTAGGGGTTGTTGAACATCCTATCTTGACAATACAGACTTTCATTCGAGGCGGCGCCATTGCAGCAATCATCAATAGTCTGGCGTTTCGAACATGGTTCTAAATGCTCTGGAACCCCCGCAGAGAACGGCAGACGACACGATGTGGCGTTTGGCGTTGGCGTTCTTGTTCTGCAACAGTATCACCATGAATCATCAATTGACATAAAATATCGAATTTATGATTTCTTGAAATGCAGGGTCCATGGCTAAAGGATGGGGGAGGGTCTTCTAGACTTTCTAAATGTCTCTGTGCCAAATTTAGGTAGGTAGGTGAACGTAAATGGAAGGAAGGTACGCGGAGGCCTGCACCTTCTGTCAAATGGATGTCACCAAATCTGCTGTTAGTCACATGAATCAATTAATAGCAGGCATCACCTCCTGGCGCTTGCCTTGCCTTGCAAAGTCTCGAGTTAAGCCTCACTTTCCTTTCCCCTCTTCGCTTTGACTTTTTTTTTCTTCTTCTCCTGCAAGCTTGACTTTGACGAATCTATTGAGTGATTGACTTGACTCACGCCCGAGCATCACCACGACACGACCCGTGCTGCAGTGGTTCATCCAATATTTTCTCCGCAAAACGTTTCTTTTGCTTCGCGGTCGATGATACCTCAGCATAGATCGACAAAAGACCCTGATCCTTGCCTGTGTTTTCGAATGGGCCGACACGGATAATTATCAGATCACCTCCAAGGTTGTTGCCTACCTACAGGTCCATAAGGCCCAACATTCTACAGCCATCATTGCTTTCCTCTTCCCATCCTCTTATTCTGCAGCTCAAACATTCTTGGAACTTGGACTTTCACCTTCACACTAAAAATTGGCTAGTGACATCAGCCCCTTTCGAACATTTTTGACAGGGACCGGTTGATATCCAAGTTAGCTGCCACTACCAGAACTGCCAGGCCAGGGGGTGACCTGATCCCTGACTCCTAGTCCTGGCCCTTGGTTCCGCGAAGCCTCCCCGGTCCCAACGACGGCTTTACCCCTGTCTATACCCGGCCCTGTTATACTGCCTAATTATCTTGTTTGCAGATTGCAACAGCGCCGAGATCAATTGTTAACTAATGATATATCATTGTTAATCACGGATTTGAACGGCATTCCCGTCAATCCAATCACACTATCAGCTTGCGGCTGTGCGCTTTTGTTCCAACAATCTAAAGCCAGCCTTACCTTTTGGACTTTCAGCCTCACCTGTGCTTCTCGTTGATATTTCCGGCATAAAACCTTACCAATACTGTGCTGGTTTGCGAGGCACAGCGTGTGTATCCACTAAAGAGCCATACCTACCTTGGTACTTGAGTACAAGGTGTCGACGTCGTACATTAGCTATCAACAGTACACAATGTACCTTTACGTATGGGTCGCCCATCCATCGGTTTGCAAGGCCCCACAGTGGTAGCCGTTGTGGCATGGCGATTCGCGGCGTAGCAATGCCTTCGATTCGATATACACTAGGTATCTAAAACGCGATCAGACGTCGAGATATAGCAAACAGCAGGAACAGAGTACACCCTCTACAGGAAATCATTATCCGTCGACGCATAGAGCGATCTGCGAATGAGGCGTCTGTCCGGTATATCGAGACTTTACAAATCCTTCATCACTAGTCTGTGATACTATCCAGAGCAAGCAATTCCACATTCAGCCCCGCTCAAGAAAACAAACGTTACAGCGAGATTGCATCTTGCTTGATCTTGCAGGCTGCCAACGTTCTTTTGCCGGCCAACAAGGGAACTCGCCAGGCATTTGATATCACCAGCTACCGTTGGCCTGTTGATTACACCGAGTCTCAGTTTCAAAATCTGGTGGTTTAATCTAGGCGAAATCCACAGCCGAAAACCGAAACCCATCCACTCACTTACTCCCCCCAGCTGGACCCCGAGGATTCTCCATGCTTGCCATGGCACTAACAGGGGGGATCTCAGGAAGCAGCATTTGGCTGACCCTAGCTCTTGCAACTCGACGTAAATCAACGTCCGCATATCTCCTTGCAGAAGCTTGAGATCACGTTATCAGCATCAACTGCTCATAACCGAGGCCAAGTCCATACGTACCACCAACGCACAAACGCTTGCTTGGCGGTAGTTTGTTGGTTGATTGTGCAACCAGTGTAATGACAGGCATTATTTGGATGCGGTTTGCTTCAAGCAAGCCACCCAGAAGGATCCCATCAGAAAAATGTCTCCACTCAACTAGGTTGTCTCTTCAGGCTCTTCTTACCTTCGCCCAATCAACAACAGTCTTCTCGTTGCTGTGGCTCTTTTGCGGCATGGAGTAACAACATGCTTTTTACATTGGTCTTTGCTTTTTGCGGATTGTATCCTCGTTTCTCAACAACGACGCAGGGTCTGTTGGTTACTGAGCTCATTCTAGGAAAGCCTTAGCTGCTTGTTGATGCACTCTTGACGAACGGTTCCACAGTGCTGCATGCTTGTGCATATCCTGTGTATCATTACGGAGTCCAGAATGCAAGTCCAAAACTCACCACGAAAGATTTTTCAGATTGGCTAGCTACTGTAGTGCACTATCAAGCTCATTTCTATCTGGACCACACGCTGAAGTCTGAGTTACCGGACAACCGGAACATCAAAGGTGCTCCATATGGGACAAAAAGGCTCCGCTTGTGTAGATCCAGGCCCGCATGCAGTGGTGAGAAGCGCTGCTATCAGACTATGTGCCGAAGATTTGTTTTTCTCATTGTATCGAATTGGAGCTAATGGATATGGTCTTCCGGCGGCTTAAAGATGACCTGTGATCAGCTGTCATACAAGTGCTGTACCGGGGTACAGTAAACGGATCGCGCTGGTTCCAATTTGTTACTATTCCGTTTATGCAAGCCATCATACGAGAATGAGAGTTCATTAGTGACGGTTCACCAAATGAGCCAGGTTCACAACGCTTTGGACGCTTCCGTTTTTCGTCTCTCAGCACAGGGGATATGTACGAAGCTTTACGCTAGCTACCGTCTCCTACGCTGATCTACAATGTTTGCTACGACAATGATAATTGCGGCAACCAGTTATGCTGGCTAGGTGATTTTTAGCCGCACCGGGCCGCTTCCCATGCACGAGAAAAGAATTGGTCCACTAGGTTGCTTACCGGATTTCTTCGCAACAGGGATAGCTGCCTGCCCCCACGGCAAGCTAACTCTGCTGAAGAGACCAGGAGCAACAATTAATTGTTCAAGCTCTGAGCGAGTACGTCACAGCATCTGGTTCACGACTAGCATTGGTTGCGTCGGCTGATAGACGACCAGCACATTGGCTTCGGTGAGCCGTTGGGTTTAACGGATTGGCGTAAGGTTTAAAGGAACCAACCAAGTCTGCTGTCTGGTTTATTTTCTTTGCAGGCAGTCAGGGAATCCAGACTCAGCGCCATGCTCTGATTTCTTCATGGTGCTCGGGAAGCTTTAGGCCCGGTGCGGCCGGCCGGGAAAGATCGCTCTGGGGCAAGACAGAGTAGATTGATGTCCCACCACCAACAAAGGAATTCCTCATATTGAGTGGATCAACTCTGGGTGTTCATGGAAGTAGCCTGCAATGATGGTGAAGCAGAGCAAAGCAGCACGACGCGGATCTGGAGTTTGCTATGCTAACCATGCAGGCAACTTCTTAGTTCATGCTGTAGTGCGCCATGATGGCCACGGATTGCCATCTAAAGAACGGGAATTAAGCCCATTGGATGGGTTTGGTGATGGTACCTGAAACTTGGGGGCGCCGCCCATGGCGCTTGATCGTCAATCTACTAACCACTCTGTTATGGAGTTTGCCATTTTTTCTTTTTCTCTTTTTTCTTCTTCCTTAGGGTCCTGTTGAGAGAGGATCTGTGCGATCAACGAATCTGGCAAGATGATTTGTATGCATGCATGTACCTCGGCAATGGTCAACACGGCTTCATTGCTTCTGCAGCCTTTGCAGAATTTACGGTTATTTGCCTGATCTACGCGCAATGGCAGCGTAGCATTGCATATTGGGAGCTCCAGCAACTCCAGTATCGAAATGTCAGCCGCGCACAACCCTCGAAGAGGGCCGTGCCAATTGCGAGTATTAAAGACAGACAGCGGGCGGGAGATAATCAAAAGCAAAACCTGCGCACTACATGGGTCTTGCACGGCATTTCCCGGTCCCGACAAAAATAATACCGACCTACTGCCTCAGCTAGTTACGTTACGGTACAGCACACCATCAACATGCGGTACCGATGCCCGACACACCAGGAACCTAGTACGGTAGATTGTTTTTTGGAGCTTCCAAGACATCGTGAAATTTACCCGCATGCTGGCTCGTGTTATTGAACTCCCAGGACACGGGCGGCCGGGGAACGGATCCTAGAGCCGCTAAACAAGACCGCTCATGGTGGTTACGGGCTTTGAGGTTAGACCAAACGGTTGCGGCTCGATACCTATGTATTCAACAGTTACCACTGCGTACCTGGTGATCTTTCATAAATTAATACACATGCTGGGATGGTGCATGCCTAGCTCTACTGAGCAGTCTGGCAGCATTTACACAACATATGTGCTCCGTTCTGATGCTTGACAACGCACGGATCCAAGTTTGTCTACCGTAGACACCCAGCCAGCATTTTGTCCTGTGTCTATGATATCAGATTCGAGATCAACGGCCTGGCATTAGGCACAGTGCCTCAATCGTTATCGGGGCAAGTAGAGATCTGTTCCGGTACACCTACTGTAGGCGAATCCAACTCGACTCAGTCCGCAACCGCAGCAGAGGGTCAGACATCCTGGGGCTCTTTGGTAACACAGGGCTAATATGACTGCCTGCTCAACTGCCGAGGTCAAGCTGGACCTCGGGCGGCATATTGTTGTGATCGGCGGACTGAACGATCAACCCATGCGACTCAGCTCACAGTCCCACAGTGATGTTGCCTGACTAAGTATGGCAAAAAGAAATCAGGGTTCATGAGTACTACATACTTAGTATATCAAGAGCGTTGGGATGATTTTATTGCCACGATCCAAGCCGTAGCTGAACTCTATCAGCTCTTCCAACTCTCGCACTGACAATCTCAGGATTAAGTGACCCAATAGACTCAGTCTACTTTGGGCATGGTCTGAACATAAAGATGCCAGTATCGGACCATAATGAGGTGATAAGGTGAACCGTCGACAGCGCTATGAACTTATCTGACTAGTCATTGACTATCTTCAAATGCAGAAACGAATCTCGAGAGTTGACCAAGAAGTCTGTTCTTCTTGTTCCTACGTGCGTTTGTCATAAACGACGTGAACAAACCCTGCACAGGCAGGCTTGGTGTGAGGACCAGACCTTGCAAGACCTATCATAAGTAAGTGTTAGTCCCAATCCATTGTCTGTGCCGAGACGTGGCGGTCTTGACCAACATAAAGCCTACAGGGTAATACCGTCGACATGGTTCAGCATTCTCTGCAGGGCTGGTTATCCTGCTTGGGGTCGAGGGCTTGCTGTGTCGTACTTATCCAGTTGCTAATACGGATCAGGTGAAGAGACCCTGACTATAGCTTCTGTGTACTGTCCTACCGGGGGCCTTTATCAACCAAAGGAGGTTCCTCCTGGATACCATCCAAGGTCCAAATGGCAACATGGTGGCTCATGTGTTAGGAGTAGTCTTGTCCACTCTCGAGATGCACAGTACATCGACGAGGCCCATGGCTACCCTAGAGCACTTCTTTTACTGGATCATACGGAGAAATGAGCCTTGATTGGCTGTTTCTGCGTCACGGAGTGGTAGATGCAAAGCCTTGTCCACGAGCGAAAGCTGCATTGCAATGAATGGCCGGATAACCATTCCGATGATGGATCTGGAACAGGCCGCATGCAACAGGCCGAACAGTCGCAATCATGACCTGGCTCTTTCAGTTTCCAGAAAGTCTTCTGGGACACTCTGCATACAGCATCTTTGACCCGGGACTTAGGCTCGACAGAGGAGACCAGCGGCCTGATTGTGCTGATACGACTTCGCTAGCAGACGAGTATCGAGGGCCCATGTCCATGTTTGAAGGAGCAAGGATTTCTATGGCGGACTGTTGCATTTTGCAAGTGGGGGATTATTAATGATTACGGTAATCAACGTACCAACCTTCAACACGACCGTGTTCGTCCAACCGGGAGACGCGCGGACCTGTCTGGTATCATGACGTTCAACGGCCTCGCATCGGAACGCTAAGTCTATATTGCCGTGATGCAGTTGTCAAGTCGAGACAAGATCACTGCTGGACGCGTTAAGCGCGGTTTCAATCAAGGGACACGAAGTTGTTTGCACTAGCCTGAAAAGCTATTGGCGCAGTACATACTTGGTCGGGTTCCTGCATTGATTTGAGTGAAATGCAGGGGAGCTATCACTTCCCCAATGTCAATTACATGTGAGTCCCAGTCAAGTGGCCATGATGTGATTGATCGACAGAGAAGGTGGAAGAGAGCGAAGAGGGATTTCCCCCATGCGGTGGATATTAGATGGAATGGCCTCACCCACAGGCCTACAGCATGTTAAGGGTTTCCCTGCGTCGCATCAAATCACGTTGCATCGTATGTGATCCTTGGATATTGAGGATCGTCTGTCTACTCCAGTTCAGATCATTTCCCCCATTGAAAAGTCCGTGTCGGCGTTACGAATCGGACATGCTGTTTTTCGTTTCAAGGCAAGAATCACGTCATTTGATACCTGGACAAAGACAAAGATGGTGGGGATACACAGATACTGGAAGCATGATCCTTGAGGCATATATCAGATGCTCTGTCGATTCATGACTAGATCGAGCAATACTTCTTCCTATACTCAGGTACTCCATACTGTACCAGTGTACCTTGAGTTGAATGCGCTCCAACGTGTGAGGTCTCGCCGGTGTGGGGCTGAAGCATGGCATATTGCAGTATCTGCAGATCAAGATCAGGTAAGCCACTATATAGGAAATGCGGAGGCAAAGGTGATGAGGCCATATAGGCTGTACGTCTATCACACTGCCCTGCATGGGATGCCCGTGGGATTAATTTATTCTATTGTATAATCATACCACACGATTAATTGATTGATTGATCTATTTTACGTTGCTATGCTGACTGTAACCCAGGTACTCACTCTTTCCTTCACCCCAACTCTAGAGGACCGAGCTCTGAGATGATATCTTCGGCTCACATATCAATTCGACTGTGTAGAGTAATACGGTTATTTATCAACTGTCACAATTCCTACAGGATAGGTCTTGGCTTCGTATGCTTAAGTTACCTACTTGACAATTGCTGGGTCAAAATAAAAAGTGCATGGGCATGGGCATGGGTAGAGAGACATGCAGACATGCCGGCGCTAGTAACGCCTCATCTCCACCGTTGCAGCGCCCCGGAAGCAAGTCGGTCACTCACTGGGAAAGACTAGGGTTGTGACAAGGTAACTAGATAACACGAAGCGAGAGACAAGAGACAAGGAAGGACCAAGAAAGATGAGATACAGCTTACTATTAAGCACGTCCTCACTATCTATCACCTTACATAAATGGTTGATGGGCGATCTGTGCCTCAATTCAACAACATCCACTGAGGCCTGTCCTTGCTTACAGTTGGATTGTTACAATCCTGTCTTCTTGTTCTTCTTCTTCCTTACACTGACTGCACTTCACTGCATTGCACTGCTTGGTGGGCCTGTCAAAGTTGGCGGGAATCTATCCGTTGAACCCGGGGGCCATTTTCAGCCAAATGACCGCTCCAACTTTGGTATAGTTTCTCTCGGCTCACAAGCGACGACCGTCTCGACCGCTTTCCCCATGTCACCTTGACGAGGGAAAGCTGATGCCTGGTAATTAATTAGTTTACTGTACACACCTTCTACGCCCCGTTCGCTGATTTGAGTTACATGATGATCGGCCTTTGAAAACCCTCGAATTGGGATCTAGTTACAGTATTAGGTAGATCGCCCAAATGGCTAGGGTCACTTGGCAGTACGTTTTGGGTAGATTAGGTTGGATTGGGCTCTAACTTCAAGGACCTTTTGATCTTGCTTGATCTTAGCTGGCGGTGATAGAGAGAACCATTTCTGCAAAAGCTGACTATGGAGGGATTGGCATTCAATTGAAACGCCGGATTGCGTTTCCGGGGCTTCATCTCACCTCACGTCACAATCACATGAGGCGTTCAACTTTGGTCATAGAATATCACCGACATTCGAAGAAAGAGATGGGTTTCGCATTGCTTTGATCAAACATTCTTCCGGATGCCTCAACTTGGCTTGTGTGGCTCAAGGCTAAGCATGGGAGCCTCGTCTCGTCACCGTATCGTCGGAAATCTCAGGCGAAGCGAAGGAGAAAAGATGAGAGATCATACACGCCCTGCCCTTTCTCGGAACCGGAACCAGGTCTTTCCAGTCGCAGGGTCTACAGCGGCGTCGCCGGTGACACAATACTACAGTACGATACCGGACATAATAGTCACATCGGCAAGTCACTTTGGCAGTTGCAGTTGCACATGCCCATGTCAAGTTGGCAGATGCCTCGAGTGGGTTATTATTACAGTATCCGTAGGCCAGTCGCCTCTTTTGTTTAGTCTGGCGCATTGCTGAGGGCAAACGATGTTACAGTCCTTGTTTTGCCTAATCCCGCCCACGTGGTTGTATACCCTTGTCTGCTGTCAAAATGGTTGTTAGTGGGACGTTGCGGGACGGTAGGTTCATTGTTTGGTTCGTGCTGTGAAACTGTCTCGGGTTCAACGGTGACACTGACTCGACGAGTACATACTTTGTCATAAGGATCAATGATCACCATTGGGTATCGCTGTAAATACTGGGGCATCCTCTAGCAGATCATGGATATTAGAGCAACGTCGTCGTCGCCGACTAATACGCCTATACAATCCTATAAACGAGGTCACACGACACGAAGGTACATACTGTACTCTTGTCTACCGGGGGCTACGCTATCTCGGCCATTTAATGAACAATTCATCAACATGGTACAACCCTCTCTGCTTGCGATTTGCTATCTCATTGTGGCTAGTTTGATGAGGCTCAGACTGGGGCATAGCTTTGTACAAAAAGCACGATGCTACTATATGGGCAATCAATGTTTCATGTTCCATTTGACTAATATCTTGCCCTATGGAACCCGGGCTTACCGAAACTCGCTTCGACGACATGTAATTGTAGTGTCACGACGCTGAGATGAAGCACGAAGATTGTATTCCGCAGGATATTAGCCTCGTGACATCAAGGCAGGGAGGAGGGTGAAGAGAATACTGTCTCGAGCAAGGTATGGTACAGGGCAAACCGGTTGATATACGATGATCTTATTATAGCTACGCGAGATGATATGGGTCCCAAGTAAGACGGCAGTTGCTAGAATCACCGAGTATTACGTGGCTCTGTTGATGCGGTGGCAATGATTGTCCAAGTCCGGGTTTGGCCTGCTATCCGAAGCAAGAGTGCTGTCAAAGCAGAGATGCGACTGGCGAAGAAACACTGGTAGAATAGCCTCACTGATCACACGAAGAACGTATGTAGTCATTAAAATTCTATCCCGGGATGGCCTCATCATGTCGTTAGACCACTCAGCTACCAACTCTACCGTTCAACGATAACACGCACGTCACCAACTGCTGCTCTCGCCATCTTCTTGAGCAGAGTTCTCTCGTCCGCCTCCCTGTATCGTTCCCACGAGTCCAAGCCCTCCTTGGCCTGGATACTCAACGTCTCGTATCCTTGACGAATAACCTCGGTAACCTCCTGCGCCGTCAAAAGACTTGGCTTACGACGACTCGCACCGCCCTCCGAAAGCAGCTGGTTGTAGTGAGCGCTCACGTTGATAAGAGTATCGATGGAGTTGCTGTGGCGGTTAGCCAAGCGGTAGTTCTCCTTGAACTTGGTGAGCACCTCACCCGACTCGACGACCTTGTAGAAGAGGTCGTCGTAGTCTGCGGGCGTGGGGAGGAAGGCTTCACCGGCGGAGAGGGAGAGGGCGATGAGGTTGACGACGTGGTCGAGGAGGGTGTCGATGTGCGGTAGATCCTTGAGGTCGGCTGTGTATGTGGCGAGGAAGCGGACAATGGAAAGCAGGGAGCGGAAGAACTCAGGCCAGTGGTACTCCAAACGTGTACGTGTGCGAGAGAGGTACGAGATGATGCGGAGCATGATGCCGAAGCAAAGTGTGTAAAGGCTGACATCGAGGCGACGTCGGAGATTATGATTCACAGCATCGATCATGATGTCGAGAAGAGATATGGCGAGGACTCGCTCGCCTTTGACGAGGGGAAGATAAGGTTGGCGCTGACGGCACAGACGGACTGCTACACGGGAGTCATCGCTGCAGATGCGCTTGCAAATCGCGGGGTCTTCAATAAGGAGGCGGAATACCATGAGGTTGAGATGAGCGTAGTAAGTAGCTCGGGGTGAGAGGTAGGCGTGCTGAAGAAGGTATGAGGTGAGAGAGAGGTAGCTGGCGATAGGTTGCTCAGCGCCTGGCTCTGCTGGCAGTGTAACGAGGTTGAAGCAGAAGAGCTTGTTGGCGTGAGTAAAGTCATATGTGGCTAGAAGAATAGCGGCTTCTTCCTCAGGTCTAGCATAGGATTAGTCGAGTGGTGAGAGACAAGTTGAGACTAAACTTACAACTGCGTGAAGAGAGCCTTGGCCGTTTCGACATCGTATACGGGGTTCTTCACAGGCTTTGGCCCAGGTGCGATCGCGCCAAGTCCGATCATGTTGAGGGTAGCGCTGAAGGTCCAGCCTTCAGGAAGATCATCCTGGATGGTGATATACCGAGATCGAACTGTTTGACAAGCTTGTCCCACAGCGCCAACTATCTTTTGAATCACAGCTTCGTTGACAAAGTCGTTTAGTCGTTGTTGGTAAGGGTTCTGGAACTCGAATTTGTTGTAGTTGGCCAGCAGGCCTAGTAATGTGAACGGTTGGAACACTTGGTCCGGCGTGTCTGAGTCTTGGATGAACTTGCATGTTGTTAGTTGGGGGGGGTGGGGTTTCGTCTTGTGGCAGGTGGACATACCTTCATGAGTGCAGGGAAGAGATCTCGTTGGATCAGGTATGTCAACAG
>JABFFG010000073.1:0-121342 GCA_013623685.1 Fusarium transvaalense
TCTCCCATGTTACCCGATAAGGCATAGATCGTGTTTCAGAGTCACCCCAGTACGGGATCGCTCGCGTTGCAGGTCAGATTAAGGGCCACAAATCACGGACCAACCAAACATCATGATTTTGGACCAAATAGACCAACTGGGACCAACTTCTTTTTGTCTTCTCTACTTTCTTCTTTTCTCTAATTAAAGATAAAGAAACAAAACGAAATGACATCTCAGCTCAGCTCGGCTTATTGTCACCAAATCAGCTGAGTCCACCCATTCAAGGAAACCTCCAATGAATTACATTATTTTATCCCCATACATACACTTACCTTGCCTTGCCTGCCCATCCTCTCTCTCTCTCTACTCATCCCGGCAATGCCGTATAACCCATACCTAGCTAGCACTGCCTACTACCTATCCTATCCACTCTTTAGGTTACATAGGTCCAAAGGAAATTCGAATGTCAATAAACATTCAAATTAACAAACATCGTGACCCAGATGTACGAGATTAATACTTCACCAAGAAACATCACTGGACAGTTATCGAGCTACTCAAGCAACCAGCGCCCCTTATCCAAAAAAGCAATGTCTATTCTCAAAGACGTGTTTGGTACTGCTCGAAGATTCACCGATTTATGATCCCATACACGCAAAATTGATTATCAATAGCCAGTTCTCTCTTGAAAGAGGTCATAGTAGTATTCATAACTCCCCGCTCAAAGCAAAAAAGCAGAAAAGAGAGAAAAAAAGGAAATGGGGATCAATGAGTGCGCTGGCTCCCATGCGCAGGTTGTGTCCGCCCACCTCAAACATGTATATCTACTCTCAACGACCAATAAATCATGATCAAACAATCACCAGACAAGCTTCTTCTACACAACCGTCCCAACAGCCCTAATGATTTCCATCCGCAACAGCACAACAGTGACATTAATTTAATCAGCAACTGCACTCTCATCTGCCACCTCCCCCTGCTTTGCTGATGGTGGGATGCTGATGTTGGCACGAGACTTGTTTTGAGCATCAACAAATCGCTCCCAGTGCTCTGGGTCACTTGCAGCCATGCACTTGAGTGCGATATCTCTGTCTTCTTTGAAGGCCCTTACAGCACCCTTCGTCTTGACGAGTTCCAAAAGCTCTCCGCCAATATCCTCGGCCATCTCGTTAAGCATTCCCACATGCTTAGGATCGGAACTGATATCATCAATTGTGCTGAGCAGATCAATCTGCTCCTGCTTAATGAAACCGGCGCGGAAGCGATGGCCAGCACGAAGAATCCGACCTTCTTCCTCGACCAAAATCTTGGCCATAGAATTGGATCTTGAGAGTGGCTTGCCTGCATGAATTTCGCCCTCGTCTTCATTATCTGACAAAGCCATTGCAGAATCCTCCAGAGGTAGTGTTGTAGGCAGTTCCTCAATGCCCTTGGTTCCAGCGCGCGGACGTCTTGGAGGTGTCATATCCTCGCGCGTATCTGGATACTCATCCTCGAACCGTTTGATGATACCCTGCAGGGTGTCGTCCAAGAACGTCAATCTACGCAGGTTATGCTCATCGTCAGAGTGCGCCCTCGCTTTGATCAGTGCTGGCTGCAAGCGTTGTCGAATCTTGCGAGCGCCCATCAACAAGTGTTTAGACATATCTTTGGCCTTTCCTCCTGTTGACAGATTCGCCGATGGCGTTGCTGCTGGGCTTGTTGCTCCGTTCTCAATCTCACGAATGAACTCGCCAGACTGTCTCCTTGACTCATCGCCTCTGTTCTTCAAACAGCAGGCAAGTGCCTTGACCACGCCAGTACCTCCAATGACATAATCTTCATCGGGTGCCGAGTTATTGTCGTCGTCGCTTTCGTCCTGGTCCAGCACGTCGTGTCCGACAAGATGGGCGAGGACATCAGGATATGGTGGCAGTTTAGCATCGCTGGCATCGAGATTGTTCTCCGCAAGTGTCGATGCCATGACCGCGCCAGCGTCGGTATCGGGAAGTCGCTCCATGTTACGCAAGCAGTAGGCAACAACTTGCTTGGCCATGGCTTTGACAATCTCACCTGAATGTTCACTGGGTACTTCAACATCCACACAGATGAGGCTCTTAGACACGCGGGCTGCAGCAAGAAGAGAGGCGTAAAGGGCACAGGCTTCTTCTTGCGCTTCTTCCGTTCTCGCATCGGCAAGCTTGACAATCTCGGCATTGTTGGTGATGTTGATGTGCGCTAGCGTTTGCACTTCGGGGAGCACTTCCACGATTGCAATCGCTTGTTCTGGTGTCATCGCAGCATCTTCCAGATGCATACGCTTTAGAACCTTCATTTTGGGTAAATATCTAAGTACAGTCAGTATACATATATCAAGCATGCTAACAGGGCAAATCGGGTACATACCTTCTGAGAAGACCGACAGCACTGGGGGTCGACTGGAACAAAGCTGGGTTTTGTGATAGATCAAAAAACCGCAGGTTGGGTAGCTTGACCATCACAGGTAAGATCTTGCAAAGCGCTGAAGGTGTCAAGTTACAACCAGCCATGCCCAGACCCCACAAAGTTGTGTCGTTCTCGATTGCTGTGGCCAGAGCTTCGGTGTGTTGGCTGAGGTCATTGCCGCCCAAATCTAGACCCTCGCAATGACCCTCGCTGAGGAACCTAACGACATGTTTCATACCATCTGCATCGATCTGGTTGTGCGACAAACCAAGTCGTTTTACGCCACATTGTATTAGGCCATCGACGACCGATCCGAGTTGCTCCATGGTCAAGCCTGCTTGGCCAAGGTTGACTAACTCGAGCGTTGATCCTCCTAGACGCTCGCCCAGGGCCTTGGAAAAGATGTTCGATATACTTCGAGGTACTTGCACTCCGTTGTTGGGTGATCCGTTCTGTGGAGTCTGAGGCTGACGCGGGAACTGGATTTGGGAGAGGTCAAGAAATTTGAGTGACCGGCATAAATAGATGAAAAGCGAAAGATACTTCCATCCGTCGGGGCCAATCTTATTGTTTTTCAAGACTAGACGCTCCACCACTCCTCCTTGCTCTTCTTCTTCATCGTCATGTTTATGTTTCCGTCGTCTTATGGCAGGTCGCTTGGCCGCGAGGAGGCCAGCCAGAATAACTCGCAGACCCTCATCGCCCAAGCCGCTGTTTTCTAACAGTACCTCCCTGACAGGAACAATTGCTAGATAGTCACCTAACGTGACCAGATCAGGAAGTTGCATCCAGTAATCAGTGAGGTCAAGCTTGTTAACTGTGCCGGTCGAGGCTGTGTAGTTGGCTGTATCAGTGAGTTGCTCGGTGATCTTCTTAAGAATCGGCGTTTCGCGCAGCTGACAACATCTCCGGTATACTCGAACCGGGTTCGTCGTAGGTGCCGTCTGGATTTTGGTAGTCTGAGGAGCACTGGGGGCATTGGAAGTACTGGGAGGCGTTCTTGTCTTATCCGAATCATCGCTGCTATCGTAATGGATTTCCATAGGAATGGATCCGTTGGCTTCTGCAAGTTTTCGCTTCTTCTCCTTTCTGGCCTTGCGTTCTTCCTCGCTCTTTTTCTTTTTCTCCTTTTTCTTAGTATTTTCTTCCTTTTTCTCTGGGAGGGGAGTTACGCTGCCGTTGGTCGTATCTTCAGTCTTCTGGGGAGCCTCGGTCCCTTCCTTTTCGGGTTCCTTGGGTAACGTCTCTCCCGTCTTCTTGACTTCTCCGTTGGTTTCTTTCTGTTCTTCGACAGCCTTTGGGTTCTTAAGAGCTTCCCCCTCGCCCTTCTCTGTCAACTTCTTTTTCTGTGTCTTGTCGGTTGTTTTGGGCAATTGCGAGTCGCCTTCGACGTATTTGGGCTGTGGCGCAATTTCAACGTCTACGCAGAACGCAACTCTTCTTAATTTGGCAGAAGAGAGCTCTTGTATAGGACATCTTTCACGATTCTGGTCAACATTCAAAACTACCCTGTCGACAAGGCCATGACCAAGCTTTCCGCTTTGTGTGAGAGCACCACTGTTGGAAGACGAGAGCCGACGGAACATGCCCAAGAAGCCGGGTTGACCACTCTTGGGTGGTGCAGGTATATAAGGACCATCACCCTCGGGTTTCGCGGCATGCGGTAGAACGGCGTTCTTCGTATGTGGCAGCTTTGGTGGGACGGGATCTTGCGAGGGTGCCGGCGATGATTCCGGTATAGGAGCTGGCGAAGGAGGACCAGGGGCTGGCGGCGTGCTGGAGGAAGAGAATTTGGCGGATATATTGGAGAACCATGAATTGCGACGGTGAGGCGAAGTACCGGGAGGAGTTTGTTTGTCTATAGAATTCGAGCGCGATAGTCGTTTAGTAGCAGCAGAGCCGTTCGGTATCGTGGCCTGGCCATTGTGTGGGGTGTTGGAGTCTACGGAAGCATTATCTGCAGGGGCCGAAGCCGGTGACTTCGGTCTTGAGTTTGCGCCGGGAATCTGTCGTGGGAGAGCTGCTGAGGGAGTTTTGGTCGGAGGTGAATTCCTAGTTGTTTTATCTGTTTGTTGTGTTAGCTCTGGATCTTGGTCTACCGCATCACAACAAACGACGCGGTGCGCATCTCGTGGTGAAGCGATTGAGCGCGAGTGGCGATTAATGAACATGCCTTTAGAAGCACCATGGGTCATCCAGCTGACATCAACGCCATGAACCTGCTCCATACTGGGCGGGGAGCCGTAGCGGCAGGTAAGGTCTTGAGTGATATAATGGTGATGGCGATAGTATATTGTATACGGATTAAACAATGTTGTAGTCGATCAAAGGAGAAGGAGGAGGAAAGTAAAGAAAGAGGAGAGAAGCAGCCGGAGAGATAATGATTAGTGAGGTGGTGTTGGGATGTGGATGGCTAGCGAATCCTGGAGACGAGCTTGGTGGGCTGGATGAGGTATAGTCGGCAGTAAGGTAGAGAGCTAGACAAGGTTAAGGTACCTGGTAGTCGAAATATGCGCAATACCAAGAACGGATTATGAAGTACAGGTACTTGAAGTGGGTTTGATCTGGACTATGTGCGAGCGGTCTCGGCCTGATATGGAACAATGACGATGGGAGATGAGAGAACGAGGTGCAGTAAAGATACGGAATAAAGAGGATACAGTACTGTAGAATGAACGGATCGTTTAGGAGGTAGAATACGCAGTGGATGGGGACAATTATGACATATCCAATAGCGGGGTAGAGGTTTGTCACGAGCTGTTCAGTAAAGGCACAGTCGAACACATTATGATACAGACATCGTACTCACCAACAGGGCATCCATCAGGGATTTCAACTACTAGAGCAATGGTGATTCGGAGGCAAAAGTCTGTCAGACTGGAAGGTAAATGAAGTAGGGCTTCTAATTAACTACCTTAGGTATTGTACTATGCTGCTGACCAAGAACTAAAAGGCCAAACCTTGCCTGCTGATCAAGGATGACAGCCCTGACAAATAAGTCACTGTCGAATTCAGGGTCCGACAAGATCTTGAGGGTTACACGTACTTAAAGGTCCTATGATATGGTCCAACCAATACTTCATTTTCCAAGACTTTCTCGAGGCGAATCTCACTCAGGTCTAATCTGTGATGCAATCGTGAGATGAGGCGACTACATATGTGTATATCTGTAGTACCTACTGGGCGGATAAAAGAGGCTTTGAGATCTGAGGGGAACAAACAGCCGCCCGTCGCGTAGCCGGTCGGATATGTGCCATAGAATGTACCTGTACTTGATCATGTACCGAACCGACTGGACCTTGGCTAGTGCCCCCGGTTTTATCGGGGCCCTGGGACCCGGGCACGGAATTTGAGCATCAAAATGAACGTCAGTGCAGAGACCGGGGATAATAATGTGTTGGAGCAGAATCGCAAGCGAGAATGAATGAGCATGGTTTGGGTATCCTGGGTAATGGAGAGAAACTCCCCTATTCTCCTCAGTATTGAAAGTCCATCGAGGTCACTACAGTGAACAGGTTCAATATGCATCGCACAAAAAGTAGAGATCAACCATGGTCGGTGCAACCTCCGATGATGCAAATCCCCTTCGGCTCAGCCCACGATGAGCAAAACACAAACAAACGACGTCACAGCCCTCTTACAATGGAAACGCAACGCACCGCGCTATATCTTGTGACAGGTACGTTACTCGACGGCACTGTAGAATAGTGCGCTTTGTTCCCGAGAAAGGAGTCTAACTATCTCCCCGATCACCACTACTAGGTAGCCAGCTAGAGTCATCATTCATTTGTGCTGTATGGAGCCTGTACTGTAAATCTAAAAGAGGGCCCTGAATCGCATAATTCTTGGCATACGATGTCATCGCACAATAATATTTTTAGGGGACATTTTAGTATCCATCGATTATACATGTCGAGATTGGTCCCTGGTCTGCGCCGAGACATTATGTGCTAAGTCAATGAACCCTTAACCAACGTGGGCCTTTTTTTATTCAGTCCTCTAAAGCAGGGTCAGGGTCCATCTCGTAGGATGTATCCGATCTTCATTTTACTCGATTGCATCATTCGCTCACGCTCAAATACCCACCGGGTCCATCCGACTCGGAGAGACAACTGCGGCGGTTGGATAACGTTACGTCGGTTCCCCTTTCGCTTTGGCACGCGCCACCTAACTTTGTCCGAAATCATCACCAGCCGCATCATAATAACTACTAAACTAGCGATGGTCTCGGCCGCGGGATCGAGACATTGTCCGGTGAGGCGACGCCAGGCGAGAGTACCAAAATTCTGGGCTCCATAGAATCAACTGGCTATGAATTTCCTCGAAATACCCAATAGCCCGCTGTTTTTTGTTTTATCTCCATCTTAACCTTTCTCAACACCGTCAGGGTCCTACTTACTCCATTGTATTGTACCCACAACATCACCATTCTCCGAAGAAAGGAGTTCTGTCAGATGTCCGGATCTCATTGTCCGATCACGGTGAACAATCAAAACGGTTGCTGCGATCGAGAATAATTTCTAGCTGAAATGTCATGTACATAATCCGAAATACGGAACGAACCTAGTTGCACCATTGCATGTAGACCTCGCGCCACAAGCAACGCTAACAGAAATTGACTTTCAACCGTTCCCACAACCACGGGACACCTTTTCAATTTACTTACTGTTTACATAGCTTGCTGCTGGTACTGAAAGAAAGTTTCAAACGTTCAACGCTTACTGGATTACATACTGAAAGATGCCGTCCTAGATGTCCTTCACAAATCTTTGGAATATTCCAATTCCAAATAGCCTACCCTATAGCTTATACTAAGCCAAGGGTTTAGCTCTGGACTTTGGACTTTACAGTACGTACATCATCTAGCTTCCACGCTAGGCCGCGATAGGCAAAGTCGGCTCTCTTTTTCCCCTCCCACCGCACACATACACAAAATGGCAAGAAATTTGAGTAATGAGATGCCGTTTCACCAGAACTATGGAATTTGGCTGGAAGGTATCTTTTTGGTAATTCATTCATGTGATCCTGTTTATGGACCTTTCCTTTCCTCGAAACTCCAAACCCAATGCCAAGGTTAACAATCCTCAAATGCCCGTGACCCAATGAGATAAAGCAACTTTTTAATCCTGCTGCATGATCTCCTGGATGCGCTCCTGGACACGCTTCTCCTTCTCCTCCTTTGTGAGCTTCTTGCTCTTGTACTTCTTGGAGATCTCCTTCCACTCCTCCTTGGTCTTCTTGGGAGCGTCGCTCTCGACCTTCTTGAAGGGGTCCTCACGGATAGCGGCGTGGGCCTCGGTGTAAAGGTCCTCAAGACCCTCAGCCTCAACGTCGTCATCGACGTACTTCTGGAACTGACTGCGGAAACGCTCCTCATCGTCATCGGCGAGGGTCTCCATGTACTCAGCAACGTGACCACCGAAGATGTAGTTTCGGAGGGTGTCGGCGTCGAGCTCCTTGGTCTCCATGTCGTAACCGGGGAATCGCTTCTCGGAGTGGGGGACGAGGATACCACCGTCGGAGGCACCCTTCATGGCACCAAAGACACGGGCACCGGTGGAGGTTCGCTTCAGACCAACATCAAGGAAGACCTTGAAGGGACGGCGCTCACCATCGTCGGTCTCGGCGGCCTCGGTGAGCTTGTACTCACCATCAGCCTCCTCAACACCGGTGAAGTCCTCATCGAGGCCGAGCTTCTTGAGAGCACGGCGGGCGACGAGCAGACCGGTAGCGTAAGCAGCGGCCCAGTTGGTAAGACCGTGCTCGATACCGTAGGCCTTGAGCTCGTGAGCGTAGGCAGAGACGAAGACCTTGTCGCCAGAGATCTCAGAGGTCACGATCTGGCAGATGATGTCCTTGTTGGTGAAGCGGACAACCAGGCGGTACTTGGGAGCATTGTACTTGTTCTTGGCCTGGGTGATGAGGCGCTTTCGGGCGTAGTAGTCGGTCTTGCCCTGCTGGCGGCGCTTGTACTTAGTCTGGTAGCGACTGAAAAATTGTTAGCCCTTTTTCCCCTCGAGATAGCTAAAATAAGGAATGGCAAAAAACTCACCTGTAGTACGCGCTGTTCTTGACCAACTTGTGGAAAGGCTGTCAAAAATCCCCGAGTCAGCAATTTGCGCTTCAGATTTGCTCTTCCTCCTTCCGAAGCAACTTGCGGTGACTCTTCTAAGAGCAATTGGCATTTCTGCCGGGAAACAAAAACATCAAGGAAATTCCTTTGCAAGGAAACTCCCCTGCGATAGGCCTCAACTTACCATCTTGACGGTATTGGCTCAACGACGACTTGGGTGTTGAAGTGTAGGAAGCTGATGCGAGAGGAATAATCCGTAAATTGTCGTTGCTTAGTGGGGGATTCATATAGCCCTAATCGCCTAAAATCGCCTAGCTCCCTCTTTTTTTTCTCGCCAACTTGAGTGTCTGGACCTGGGTTGGGGACGAGGGACATGATCACGTGGTCATCTGGTTTATCTTATCTCCCCCAGACCCAAGTCAAATGGGGGATCTGCCGAGGCTCGTCGGATGCCCCAGGCCTCGGTGGAGTCGTCTTGGTTGTATATCTCTAGGACATCTTGAGAGCCCGTCCGTGGTTGAATGGGTTAGTTTATACAATATACAATCTCAATCTCAATCTATAATTCTTTGTTTCACTTGGTTTGTTTCTACTTTAAACCTGGAGAATATCATAATGGCTGAGAGCAAGCCAAAGGTCCTTTTGTTTGATATTGGTGGTGTTTGTGTAAGTGATTGAAGAGACTTGGCCTACAATAGCATCGTGCCTCTCGATTTTGACTTTCATTACTTGTCGATGTTGGATTTTGACTGAAACATATCGTATTGAAATAACTGACCTCCTTAGGTGGTGTCGCCTTTCCAAGCCATCCTCGATTATGAGTTGAGCCTGGGTATTCCTCCAGGATGGGTCAACTACTCGATATCTCGAACCGCCCCTACCGGCTTCTGGCACCGATTGGAGAAAGGTGAAATACCCATGGACGAATCCTTCTTCAAGGGATTCAGTCAAGACCTACATGATCCCGCTAGATGGGAAGCCTTCTACAAAAGAGAGCAGAGCAAAGACCCCAATCTTCCAAAGGAAACACCACCGGTCCCCACTATCGATGCAGAATGGCTTTTCAATGAGATGATGACTGTATCCAACAGCCCTGACCCCTGGATGTATCCAGCATTGAAAAAGCTAAAGGAGAACGGCCAATTCATTCTGGCAGCTTTAAGCAACACCGTCATCTTCCCGCCTGGTCATAAGCTTCACCTTGATCATTTCTTCGACGAACCGGTGCGACAAATATTTGATGTTTTTGTCTCATCCGCTCACGTGGGAATTCGCAAACCTGATCCGGCTATGTATCAGCTTGCCCTTGCCAGAGTAGATGAGTTCGCCAAGACTAACGCAAACTCACCTCGTGGCAAGGATCGAAACTGGAACACCGGTGTTAAGCCAGATGAAGTTGCTTTTCTTGACGACATTGGAGAGAACCTGAAGGAAGCTCGCAAACAGGGGCTACGAACCATCAAGGTGAATCTTGGGCGGGCGTTTGAAGCCGTTGATGAGCTTGAGCGGGTTACTGGACTAAAGCTCGCTGGTGATCACCCAAGGATACCTATTGAGCCCAAAATTAGGAAAGTCAAGGCCAAGATGTGAATCGTATAGCAGGATCAAGCATATTTGATATTGGTGATACTACATCAAGCCTTCCTGGCGATATAGACATAGACAGTATCAGAAACCTCAACCTTGCCATCTATTGCAGCGTTGTTCCATTCTTCTTTGAAATACTCTCTTCCCTTGACTCTCAATTCGTCCGTGACAATGGAGGCGGTAAGAGGCCCATTGACGACAAAGTCAAACTGCTCATCGGCCTGGTCCAAACTGAGATACGTCGAGCCAAGGCCTGCAACCTTCTCCAGATTTTCGATTTTTTCGACTATGAATCCCTGGTTCTTGAGTATATCGCTGAATGAGTCTTTTGACTTAATCCAACTTCGATTCGAGGGGAACGGCATGCCCAATCGCCGGGCTACTTTCTCTAAGAGAAGGCCTGCGCGGAGATTATACTCGTGGGTGATGTCGATAGCGACCCTGCCACCAGACTTGAGGTATTTACGCCAATGCGCAACAACCTTTTCCGGTTCATCAAAGAGAACAAAGGCACTTGAGCAGATGACAAGGTCGAAGCTGCCCTCAGCTACATGCAGACAGCCGGTCAGATCAGTGACGTTGTGCTGAACAAGTTTGATACGTCGAGCCAGAAGTTCATCCTGATTCAGTTTCTTGCGTGCCTCAGCGAGCATTGCCTCAGTGATATCAACGCCGATGACAATTCCCTCATCGCCAACTCGGTCTGCTGCAATGACAGCTTCTAGACCAGTTCCACAGGCAAGATCGAGAACGCGATCGCCTTGATGAACAGGAATAAGTTCCATGAAGCGTCTGCTATAGTCGGGATGCCATGAATCTTCATAGTTATGGGCGCGCTCAGTATACATGCGCTGAGCGGCATCAACTTGAGTTTCAGCTGGAGACATGATGACAACAATGTTGAGCAGTCGGTGATGAGATCTGGCAAAAGTGACGAGTTAATTAATTGTTAATGAGCGATAAATGTCAATTAAGTTCTATATATCCCGTCACTCGGCGTGTTATTCAACCGAGGACAGTCGATCAGCCGTCTTGCTTGATTGGCTCATATTCCCCTCATAGTCTAAGTCATCCATGACTACTCACTCTGAGTTAATGAATCTCTGTAGCATCTAGGAGAACACTGATTTGGTTGAAATGTTGAAAGAAAGCTTAGAAAATTCTGGTTGAGGTATCTGAAAAGGTGGTGTCATAAATTCATACCCACTGCTCGCAACGGCCCGCGAACGTGGCTGTGATGATGTGATACCTTTCGAATGAACTTACTGAAGGCCATGTAAGAGAACCCACCAATGACAGAAAGTGCCTATTCTAGGCTGGTTCAAGACTGAATGTGCCTGGAAGCGTTCTCAGATGCCTCATGGTTCAAATGATGCGACCAAGAGGGGCGCAGACGTTTCGGGACCAGGGTGTACCAACAACATATTGGGCCAACACACTTGGAAGATACCACACTAACAGGAATCTAAAGTCCCAACTCGAGATAACAATTGACTGTCGCTGCCATGGAGCAGCGCATCACAATGATTAGCTATGTTTAGGAACTGGAAGTTAGGTAGGAAGGAAGCCATTCAGAACACAGATCCATCAGACTATCAGAGACGGAAGGAACTATATATATGCCCATACTCACCCATCTTTTGGTTTCTGCAAATATCATATCATCCCACCTCTTGCTGCATATACTCCACCCAGCTGAAGTCCTACGACCGTATTCATGACCATAGCCTCCAAGACGGACATGTAGGAGGCCTTCCAAGACGACACTGCCTCCCCCAGGGCGCTTAGCGATACGTTCATCTGGCTATATATCATCCCGAACTACGTCTTTAGCATCATGTTGGCATAGAAACCATCAATTGTCTCTTCTATCTACGACATATCGACATCCCAGTCTGTGCTTTCAGGATGATCCCTACCGCTGCCACTACCACCTCCAAGACAACTTGGCCAAGTACTGAAGCCGCTCTCCGGGAGTTGCTCGAGATTGACAACGGCGACAAGTTGAAATGCCATGGACAGTCTGCAGGCCCTGGCAAACGTTGCGGAAGCCCCATTAGCAAAAGTAATTCTGGGGAGATTGCCCGTCTACTAGGTCAAATCGCCAGTCATGGGAGCTTCTATACTTCTAAGTCTTTACTCGGTAAATTGGCCCAATTGATCATGTGCCAGAGAAACCACCAAAATCAAGCACCTCAACATTTGTTATTATGGGAGACAATTCTGAAGCCGCTTGAGACACATGTTATCAAGAAGGAAGACGAAGATGACTCTCCTGTAACCCATAAAGAGAACGTCTCAAAGCTTCTAGATCCCGAGATCGTGACAGTCAAGCATGAAACTGTTTCTAAGAACGAAAGGTCTACATCAAAAACCACAGGTTGCCACACATCTCAATCGATACCATCTACTCCAACCAAACCTTCCAAGCAATCACCTCCCAAGGCCCCCATCCTCAAACATGAGTTCGAAGATTTTGGACCTGCTTGGACCGTCATCAAGATAAACAAACACATAAGAAAACTTCTCCTTCGCCCCTTGCTAGATACCGAGAAAAAGTCGGATGGATTCATCTATGTCTACACTTTCCCCGAGACATATCACGAAGCGAATCCTTACATCAAAATTGGATACGCCCAGAACGTTGATAAGCGCATGAAGGACTGGAAAGCCCAATGCGGATACGACTCCAAGCTTTTTGGCCAGTTTACAGCTGAGCACTACGTAAAGGTTGAAAAGCTTGTGCATTATCAACTACGGAATCAGAGGAAGCGAGAGAAGGAATGTCCAACTTGCCATGTCTCGCACAAGGAGTGGTTTAAGATCGATTCTCCAACTGCGTCCATGAATATCATGATGTGGACAAGCTGGATGAGACAGAAGCCATATGATGACGATGGAAAACTTCAAGAGAAGTGGCGCACGAGAATTGGGGGCCTCGATATGACCGATCCGAGTTGTTGGGAGTTGTTTGTCAAGGGAGTTTTTGACGACGATGTAGACGAGTCGGAGCTTTCTGAAGAAGGCGATAGCTTCGCATGGTCGAACGATGACCAGTCCGAGTTTTCTGAGGATGACACTGTTGAAGATTAAGATAAACAAGAGTCTGATGATTCTCACTGATGATGGATGTAACCACTAAGTGTTTCTGGGATGATGAGATCGCGGGAAAGGGGGATTTCTTGACACGATTGTACGATATATGCGGCAATGTTTGGCGTTTTCTGTGGGTTGCTTTACGATTTTTGTACTTCTTTTGAGATTACATGATACCCTGCAATTGTATTTGATTGAATTGAACTGCTACTTTCTGTCGATGTTCTATATCCTTGACACGAAAACTTCAAGATGTACGATTCCATGGCATTTCCTCCAAGAGACCTACAGACCAGTTTGGTTTCATTTCGTGTTGGGGCATATTTTCACCCAGCTCGATTTGTGATGCATTTTCCATCTGACGTCCTTGAGTCTTGGCTTCGAACCAGGATTTCAACCACTGTACCTCTTTTGCAACCCTGGCGGTACCACTAATGCTATCTTCACTTTCTTCTTCGCGTATAACACCAGTAAAACCCCTCATCTCCCTCTTACGCAGTTCTTCCGCTTCTTCAAAACGTGCTATCATCCGATCCAGTACAGCACTGAAATCCAGTGTCTGTCGAGCGGACTCAACGTCCCAGTCAGGAATTTCAATGAGAAGCAATCGTGATGCTTGCAGCATGACAAAAAGAGCTTGATCAACGGTAACTATTGAGCAACGCAGGACCATCTCGACAGGCAATCCCAGAAGGAGTTCGAAAAAAGACTGCATAGCTTCAAGGCAATTGCGTAGACATATCAAAAGATAAACAAATTGCGATACGCCCTCGTCTGGGTGACATGCCACGACAATTGCAGGCTCGTATAACCGCACAAGGAGATATAAGCGGTGCAACTCAAACACCTGGCTATGGGTTGCGAGATTGGTATATGCAATCGATCCTGACAAACGACTCAGATCAGAGTGGAAGCGCCTTCCAGTTCCTTCTAGAAGGAAAGCATATGGTCTAGAGAGCGTACGTTCATACGGCTCACCAAACCCTTCTGAGAGTCTCTCACTCATCTGGATCAGGCGGACGATGTGCTCTGCTACAGAGTCAGATGGTAAGGCTTGGGCTTCTGTGATAGATTTGAGACACTTGTTGATATAAGGCGTTTGTAGAGGGTTTATGCGTGATTGTCTTGTTGAGAGACTGTACCATGTTAGCTATACATACATCCGAGATTGAGTGAGATACTTACATTGATAACACGCAGTGGATACCAAGGAGAGTGCGCTTCTTCTCTATTGAATCTTCATGTTCTTTTGGGGCCTTCTCTACTGTACTTGAAGCTTTGGTATTGCCGTGGGCACCAGAATATGGTGAAGTATCTTCTGTAATTCCCAGATTATGCGCATATCCCAGCGCAAGGTACGCCAAGTTGACGGCTTGGCTGTTGTCAACATGGCATTTGTGTGCCCTGCATCCCATATCAGTACTGGATAGGTTACAATTAGAATCAAAACTCACCAAGCAATAATCACCAATAAACCTTGAAGTATATCTAGAGTCTTGTCTTCTTCGACAAGTGTTCTATAGCCCAGGTAGGCAAGCACATTGCGCTTCATTCTGATAATTCTTGATTGAGATAGTGGTGCCGCAACTAAAACAACAGCTCGAAATAAGAACGGGTTATCTTTATACAGCGACTCTGCTGTGTGATCGCTGGGGATTAGTACAAAGGGGAATTGAGAGGTGTACTCTTGACGGAAGAGATTTAGTATCTGGGTTGCTTGTGACCATGAAAGCCCAAACGGAGGCTGAAGAGCACCCGCTGTTTTTGGATTTATGTTTTGAGTGTATCCAGTGATTTTGTTGAGTTCTGGTATTTGTTGGCTGTTATTTCGATCTGCTCAATATAAGTAAAGATTCGTATTGCCGATATATATAGACAGGGACTGCACCATCCAAAGTTGCTATCACGTCTTGCGGTTTCGCAACAGACCTGTATAGTCTTAGGGTTATCTGAATATTGTTCGTGAAATAGCCGCGGTCTTACTCTCTACTTTGATCAATCCTTCGTGGTTTTCTCAGATTACTCGTGGCCTGTGGCACACACTCTTTCTTCAAAGTCTCGCACCTTGATCAGGTTACTTTCATGCACAGAAAAAGGAAGCATCCCTTGATTTGGTTGTCGGTTCGAGTATTGAAATACCTGTCACAAGTATGAGTTCCCTTATTCTCTTCTCGGAAATGGCACCTGGCTTTGACTTTGACGCAAGAAGCGCAAGCTCGTATGCGTCGCGGCGGGCTGGGTTGTCTCGCTGTCATGATGGCGGTAGCAGAACGTTCCATTAAACACAACGTCGAGACAAAAAATTCATATTGGTTGAGTAAGTCCACAGATTATTAGTTGATGGATATGGCGTTGAAGTAAATAGCTTCAACTCTGACGCGTCTCGTGGATGCTACTAAGTTACCCCGACGTTAACCCTTTTAAGCCCTGTTGGATGTTGGTAATTCTGAGGTACACTCGAGCAACGTCACAAAATATGAGACGAATAGGAAGTACTTGTTTCGGCTGAAAATAAAATTAAAACAAGTTCGTTATGAATTATGTTGGCAGACCCATCACATTAAGATATGGTATATACAAGTCTGTAGCCTGGGTTGTAAACATCTATCGCCTTCCCATGCCCTCTCCCTTTTCCATTTCCTTTTTCCTTTGCCATAGAAAGCAGAAGAGCAAATGTCTCTCGTGTTCTGTGAACCATATCATCCACGGCACCTGCCTTAAAACGCCGGATACTGAGTCAAACAAGTGGTATCTAATTATAAAAACGCATTCTTGCCAAGCTCAAGATAGAACTTCCCTCTCCAAAACGCCTTCTTAACCATAAAACACCAGAGAACCTCGCCTCTCAACGGAAAAATAAAAAGGAAGGCTACGCCAGAAACCTTTCAGTCATCATCCAGAATCTCAATAACAGTTGGTGCTGCCGTCATGGATGGAGTTCTTGCCTGCTTCCCAGCATTGCCTGTGGTCGTATTTCTGGGCTGTGGTGCAGGCGTGGAATCATCATCTGTGTCGTCTGCGTCCAGCACCGGAGACCATCTACCATCAGCAGCCACAGTGATGCTCTTAGTTCGCATATCGCCGCTGCTGAGTAAAGACCGACGAACTCCTGCAAAATAATCATCAACCCAGAGGCTGACAGGACGCGCGTCAAGTGAGCATATCGGACATTTCCAAACATCCACCATCGAGGGTTCGCCTCCCTGTTGCTGCGGACCACCTCCCTTCTGTGGTGGTTTTGGGGGTCGGGTCAGGAGCCATGTTTCCAAATCAAAACATTCGAGATGTTTGCATTGGCTGCCTCTAACAGGCTTCGTAAACCTTGTCGCGCTGAAAGGGTCAGCCAAAGAAATTGTCAAGGTCTCGTCCTCGATAATGATGTCGTCCGAGTCTGATGGTTGCAAGCGACGCTGTATCTTGGCTCTCGTCTCCTCCGCAGAGATGTGCCGTAAGGACTGGATCACGTTACGGACAGCGTCATGGCTGATCGTCTCTACTACTTCGATTCCAATAAAATACTTGTACCCTGGTGTCATGTTCCGGTCGACCAGAGGATAACTGATATTGAGAATGTTTTCGCCTTCGAGCAAAAAATCAGTCAACTCCAACGGCTGGTCCTTATTAAAGTGCTGTTTACGGCGCAGTTCTAGATGTTTCTTGTTCAGATCAAAGAATATATGGTTCGGCCAAGATGTCGGTGTAACCACCCAATCGGAGTCGGTAGGTGGTGCTTGTGTCTCGGGCTGCATGCACATACGCAGCCGGTAACGGTAGGATCCTTCAGAATAATAGCAGAACGGAAGGCCAGTTCCTTCAATTTTCTTGGTGAGCTGTCGGAAATGGCTTTCCGGCACGCTGAGAGACAAAGACCGCAGGCCGGTAAGGGGCTCCAGGTGTACAGGACCATGCACAAGCTGTCTGACAAATTGGTAAAATCGATCTTTCCTTGCATGTGATGGAACACGTCGAGGGCTGCGCACCCCAACCTGATGAAGGCCAACTTGAAGCGAACCATGCCCATATGGACTCGAGGGATATTCCGCCTCTGATATTTGTTGTACTGGCAGCATATGGCGAGATTGGTTGACTGTGACTGGCACCTGGTATGGTTGGGTTGGAGGAGTCGTCAGTTGCGCCGCGTAGTTGAGGTTATGTGATGCAGATGCCCTTCGCGGCGGATTCGGTGGAGAATAAACTGGAAGATGTTGCGGAGACTGTATCACCTGAGTATGATGGGGGTACATCATTTGCGCCGGACCTCTCACTTGTTGGATTCCCGCTGAATGAGGATGCATTGGCGGATTATGGTGGGTTGTCTCCTGAGCATTGGGAAGCCCTGGGGATGGAAAGGCGAAGGAGTTGGCTCGTCTTTGAGACAGCAAATCGCTTGAAGGTAGAACAGGAGTCCGTGGCAGACCGTTTGATGGCAACATCCGATTTTGTGACATCATTGGAGATCCAGCGCTTGACGACCTTGGCAGAGGATGGTGTTGTGCGAGAGGAGACTGAGTGATGGGAGCCGAAAGGGGTGGAGCTGCTGGGGTTCCTGTCTGAACATAGAGGTGGCTCGGCCGTCGCGCGCCCTGACGACCTATGCTACTTTGTGGAAAGGCCTGGTTAACAGGCATCGGGTTTGCCGCACCAGAACCAACTGTAGAAGCCCTGGCAGCCAGGACATCGAAGTTGGGTAAAGCAAGAGGCGGTGTCGTTGTGTTTACGGAATGAGGCGAAACAGTTGCTGCAAGTGGCGACTGGGCTACCGGCTGTCGTCCGTTTTGCTCGATCATTGAGGGGTTTTGACCAACAAGAGGAGATGACATCGTATCTGTTCACCAACGGTCAGTAAATCATTGATATATGATGAGTGCAGTTGATTATCATACTGGATGAGACTTCCTGGTGCATTGACAAAAGAATTTGTCGGTGTCTCATTGCCACCGCTTCTCGGGCACTCTGTAGAGCCTCGGGGGACTCGCCCTGCACCTCATAGGCAAGTTCATCAAGCCGGTCCCGTTCAAAGATTTCGTTCATAGCTTGTGCTGCAGGTCCATCGGGTACAGAAAGGGTCCGACGACTCATCGTAAACAGCATAGACTGCAGCCCGCGGGCCCGACAGTGTAGGAAGTGCATCAGTTCATGTGCGAGCAATGGGTACCTTCGGGTCTGGACACTCTGTAGGAGTGTACGCCAATGTGTTGTCATCTGAATAAGAAATGCAGAGATGTCTCTGGCCGCAGGTGTATTTGGAAATACCCGAGAGAAGTCAGAGATAGAAGTCGGAAAATTAGCAAACCATTGAAGTTGAGAAGTCGACATGTTGTCGTTTCTCCTAACAACGGTTTGCATTATCTCGAAAGCATAATCTAGGAGGTCAGGTTCCAGTGAGCCGCTGAAGAGAACATGAACAGGCTCTTTGTTTAAGGTCCAAGCGCAGAGCGCCTGGTGAAAAGCAATGTAGAAGAAATCTTCATTCTGGCATGCTTCCGCCAAAATTCTATACCTGGGTTTTTCAACATTCTTGTTGAGGAGCCCAGCCTGAGTAACCTGCTCTACGCGACGCTCAATCGTGTTGGACCATTGCCGGCATATTCTTCGATTCAATGTTTCCTCCGGACTCGATGTTTCTTGTACACGAAGGCGCTTAGCCCTGTGTTCGCTGTCAACGGAAGGCCTTACATGAACTCTCGGGTTTTCTTCTAATAACTCGGTTGGATTGTGCTGTATGCTGTCGGCGCTCAACGGCGCATTCGATCTTTGACGAGCTTGCACAGCCGCACCAGCAGTGGTAGCTGTAGATGAGGTTGCTGTTTCTGCGATATATATTTGCCGAGGAAGAGAGCCTCCGGGTTGCGTCAAGGCGGCGGTTGCATGATTCAGTTGGTTGGTGTTGGTCGCGACGTGTATTGGGTCGCTTTGGTTCATGTTACTATTGGGAAGTGGCCGCCCGGGCCCTACAGTCTCTACGTGAGCGCTTGAGTCGGGATTGGTGCAGTCAACTTGATTCGAGCCATTCGGGCTCGGTGCATCGGTCAAGGCCGGAGAGGGTAGGATGGTCGGGGCTCTATTTCGCAGAGTTAGCGACGTTGGTAAATGACGAGCAAGGTTGGTGGCAATGTTGCTTCAAGCTTGCAGAGCGCACAATCTATGCTCTGCTACCTGGGGTTGCTTGAGAAAATTCGCTCGTCAGGAATCAAAAGGAGTGGGAAAACCGTTACGTACCTCGTGGTTTCCCTAGCACCTGGTGGTTGTTCTGATAATTGATCAGTTGGGATGCTGTCGCGTTCTATGTCATTGTCGTTCTGGGTTGGGGGGGCCGTGTCAGACGCCTTTCTCTTTTTGTTCCGCTTCCGGGAATTACTGGGCGCTACTGGAGCTGTTGGCCTAGGGTTGGTAACTACAGGTGACCCCCCGGTCATCCATGAACGAGTGCGACCACCGAGGAAGGTATTGAGAGTCGCGTTGGAAGAAGCGATTTGAAGGGAATCCGGCGGGGGGGCAGCCTTGGGCTGGTTTTGTTTTGCGCTTTGCGGCATTTCACAAGTTGATGATGTGTTTTGGTACCTGGGGGTTGGAGATCACGATGTACAGTCGCTGTCGAAACCTGGGTGCAGACCACTTGTAGCATATGCTACTTAAGAACCATGCTTAACGTCGCCGCTTCCTGAAGTCAAGAGCCGCAATGTCGAGCATGATTCAGCGAAGTAAACGAGCCAAGTCAAAGGCCGAGGCGCCGTATCAATCACAGCTCATAACAATTGAGCAGTAAGTGAACGGGTTGTGCCAGAAGTGGGTGACAAGAGGGAAGAATCACCGGGTCACAGAAGCAAAAGTATAAAACGATGTGACGGAGTGAAGTAGTTTAGCTAGGCGCGAGATTCGATGAGCCAGAAAGTGAGTTAGCGAATCAATCAATATATGATGTGTGCAAGTTCGTTGTTCGTTGATGGAAGGCGATCGGAAAAACTTTGGAACAGTGATTCAGCTAGGTAGGTAGTAGGTAGGCGGCCTAAAAAAACCAAAAGCTCATTTGCGCCCCAGCTCAAACAACAAAAAGCCCGATCTTCGGCATCCATGGATGGAACCTAGTGCGTCGCAACAAACAAAGAAGGAGAGGAAAAATAGAGAAGAAAACACGGGTTGGTATCAATCAGCCCATACAAGGACTTGCTCTGCAGTCAGCCGATACATTGGTGGCTGGTTTTGTGTTTATACATTGCATTTAGATGTCTCAGTTGGCTGGTCCAGGTTAGGTAGTTACGTATTTCGTTTACGCACTTTACAGCTCGCATCTATTGCCCTACAAAATAGGTACAGTAAAAGTAGGCATAATGGGGATCGATACTAGGCATCGTAGGCAATGGTAATGAGGTTGTGTGACTTGGGCCAGAGATTGATGATGGAGAGAGAAGTGAATGCTGCTCATATTAGGAATGATTCAACAGACGGTTGAGACATATTCTCCATCCATGTTTGCCATCCATTATCACGAACAATCATTACTGGCACTATAAGTACCTCGTTTGTTTCAATTTACAAACTTCTGCCCGACATAACAATGTCTCGGGTCGACTTGGTTATATGATTGGATGTCATATATCCCACGTCCTCGTACGGTAGCTGATAATGGTGGAGAGGATGTGATGTGATTGATTATTCGGTGATTCATATCAATAGATTAAAACACAGCGACCACAGCAAAAAGCCTGGGCAATAAGCCAGACAAAGAATCTTTGTCGGTACTCGATATACAACCTACCTATAACGTACCCATGTAGCCTATTCCCCGCATGCGAGCCACCCCTGTATCGGTATAATTCAACTGAACAGATACTCAGTCAGGTACGAAGACAAAAGTAAAGTAGGCTGTAGGTCTGGAGAGGCACATATGAACTATGAGGTGAGAACTAAGGCCCGCCAACAATAAAGCATGGGCTACTAAGAATCGGTCCGGTCAAATATTGCCAAGGGCCTGTAATTGAGGAGCAGTGGTAAGTTAGGCTCGAAGTCTCGACAATTGAACCCATGGATGTTTACCTCAGTACCTACTACCTATATTATCGAAAATTAAAGCATTTTACAAGCTGCCATTGCGACCTACTCACTTCCATACCTACCTACCTCGGGCAAGCAGTAGTTGTAGGGTGCCGATTGTCAGACAGACGTATCAATGAATACCACAGGAGCGATGTTCCATGGATTGCAGGTACTTTGTTTATTCTGCCTGTCTCGTAGACTTCTCAACGCCTTTTAATCAGCACCGCCGAGCCGAATTCAACACTGATTGGGCCAGGATTGCTTGTCTTGTGCAACATCATCTAGTTAGCCTTGGCCTTGGCCTTGCATTATCACCGGCTTCCTACATACATCACTGCCCACCATTTGATATGATAATACCGCTTCTCTTGTCCACCTGATATTGATCCTATTAAATGAGCCCGGCGACGTCTTGTCTCATGTCGCATATCTCAACAACGATTCTCCGTACAAAGGCATTAGGTGCTGCGTCCCAGTTATAGTAACATGCCATATCAGATTTCTCATTGCGTTAAACCCGCTGCGCTGGCATAATATCTTAAAATAGCATCTGCAAAAGGTTTGCCTGCACTGTCCAATCCAAGATACCCCTGGGCTGGAGGGGCCAATGCACCACTTCTGGGAGCATGGTATAATGGATCAAACCTCCATAGGTAGGTACTAAGGTACAGCACATACAAAGTATTAACAGTAATCAACAAGCCCTGGGCTATACGCGCAAATCGTCCTTCTCGCCGCTTCCGAACGTTTAGCGACAAAAGATGGGTTCGCCTAGTGAACTGTGTATAGCGCACTTTGAACATTCATGCTTTGAAATATTTAGTTACTACTGTACCTACCTAGTATGGAACCATATTGGTACAGTACGACCCTCGATTGAAGCCATAAATGATCCAGGTCACACCAATCACCAATCGCCATCTTCCACGCTAGGCATTTCACTCAGTGCTGTCCAGGGACCACGCACTTCTCCCGTCTCCCCAACCGTAACCGCCGCTCCACTCCAGCAAAACATTCGTACCTTAGCGCACCACTTGAGCGCACTATCGTAGCGCACCACCACTGCCACGGGTCTCTCTTCAAGCTCAGACTGCACTGCAGCATTGTACCCAACCTATACATCATTTCCAGCCCTCTCGCTGCAGAGAGTTGAACCAACCGAGCCCAGCTCTAGCAATACGGCTACGGAGTATTGGTTCGACAGACGGCAGCTGGATCTGAATCGAATAACATTCTGCATTCTCTCGAGTCGACCGATTCGATTCACGTTCTTGGCTACCCGCTTGGTCCCGCGCCACCGTCAGGTTCCGCAGACTTTCAACCGCCCTTAAACTGCCGCTCCATTCCTCCCTCTACGGCCTCAACCGTCCACTATCAACGCAATCGCCTCAAATCATCGCCAGCGCATCGCTTCATCACAACATGGCCTCACGAGGCCCCAGTGAGGGGGCGCCGAAGCCTGAAGTTGGCGATACCTTGATCGTAATACGTGAGTCTTCTATCCGCTTTGCTGCTCTTTGTCTGTAACATTAGCTGATGCTCATGCTCGTTTGCCCATCACAGATGATTTCCAGGCCCGAAGCTCCGACGAACTCAGCCTTGCAAAGGGAGACCGAGTCGAACTGATAGAACGAGATGACGAGTTTGGCGACGGATGGTTTCTCGGTCGCCATCTAGTTAACAATAACAATGGTCTCTTTCCTGAAGGTCTGCCCCCATCTCACAAGCTCCATGTCTGGAACCACAATTGACTTTTTGCAGTCTATACCAGACCGGCCCCTAGAAACATCCCCACGAGCACTTTCAGCAACCCCAAACCCCAGACCCCTCACCAAGAACAAACTCAAGATTCGACCGCCGATGTAGGCACAAAAGAAGAACCTGCGCCGCAGCCGCAGCCCCGGAGCCCTGTGACACTCCCTCTCAATAGTGTCAAATCCGAGCCCGCCTTGGTAGCAAGCGAGCCTCCCGTCCTGCCTGGATTAAGCCAACTAAGTACCCAGAACCAAGACAGTCATGTCTTGCACGAAACACTTACTGTCATTGACGAGCACATAACCGATTTGAGATCTCCAGCAAGTAATGGCGGGCTTCGAGCGGTAGCGAACGATTCCGGTAGCGAGTACAGCAGCACTCATCCCGACCAACGAGCGTCGTACATCCAAGGCGAAGAGACAGACGAAGAAGAAGGGGACTTTCATACACGAGAAGAAGTAGAGGCGTGGTCACCTGATGATGTTGCCGAATACCTCTTCACTTCAGGAGTCGAGAAGCACCACTGCGAAGTCTTTCGTGACCAAGAAATCTCTGGTGAGGTCATTCTTGGTATGGATCAAAGCTCGCTGTTTATTAAAGCCTTTGATCTTGGCTCAGTTGGTCGGCGACTGAAGACCTGGCACAAAATCAAGGCCCTCCAAGATGAGGTTAACAACCAGGGTCTGGAGACACGTCGGACGACGCAGACGTACGGTAATGATGGCCCAGAGGACATCCGGAGGCCGAGAAGTCGGGCAAACACTCTAACAAACCGGCCTACCTCTATCCAGACGAGGCGGATGTCTTTATCGCAAAACACTCCCAAAGCATCTCCAACATTCGCAGGATCTCATGCACAAGACAGTTCTAACCGCGCCAGCCATATCAAGAGGCCATCCGCGGCATCAATCAGGGAATTGAACCATTCACGCCGGCATTCTTCATCAACCGACTTTCGCCAAGGTGGCCCAGCGGCAGCATCTGGACCTGCCCCTGTTCCTAAAATCTCGACGACGGGTACCCTCCCTGTAACCGAGGGAGTTCATAAGAAGCAACCCTCATTTGACCGAAACTGGACCCTTGGCAACGCTTATTCGCAACCCCCGCAACGACCCCTTTCTTCCACAGGCCTTCACGATTTACTTAGCCCACCCGGGGCCGACGCTCAAGATTCTACTGCCGACGCTGATCGAGGCTATTTTTCCGGAACAGAAGTCGACGGAAGGAAGCGAAACTTGTTGCGAAAGCGCGACAGCAATGCCGAGTCGAGAAAATCTAGCTATGCAGATGAGCAAAGGGTCCGAAGCGCTACAGCTATGGCACGACAGTCAAGATTTGGGAGCGTGGGGTCCATCGCAGAGGGAGGCATTTCCTCGGCGGCTCAGAAGTACTACGGTATTCAGTCTGGCACTCATAGGAGAACTGCGTCAGCTGCTTCAGAGTCGACGATGAACGTGCCAGCATCTAATAATGACGTTCCGTCACCCACTGTCACCAAACTGGATACTACAGTCGGATCAGGTCGCTCGACAGCATCACCTGTCTCCACTCGGCATCAAGGCTTCAACTCGGATTGGCTGTCGTCAATGGTGAACAAGCCGATTGCGTTGGCTGGAGGCAAGGGTATGCGAGCCATATCCGATAACTTGAGCTTTGACCGATCCAAAGCGTCGACTCCAACCGATTCATCCAACAAGGACTTCTTAGTGGACTCACCCGCGCGAACTGGTTCAACGACACCCTCGGGAGGGGCTAGTTTCGATCTCGAATCTCCTGATACCGCCAAGAGCCCTGGCACCCCCGTGACACAAGTCAACAAGAAAGCCGGAAAGAAGGGCAAAAAGGAAACAAGCGCCTACACCCGAGGGCTACTCAAGATTTCTCCCAAGGAGGCAAGCAAAGATGCTGACTACAGTGGCTGGATGAGGAAGAAGAGTTCCAATCTCATGACAACATGGAAGCCTCGTTTCTTCGTGCTCAAGGGTCGAAGGTTGGCATACTACTATTCGGAAGACGATGAGCAAGAAAAAGGACTTATTGATATTTCATTCCACCGAGTTCTGCCTGCCGACAACGAAAAGCTTACAGGCCTTCATGCTACAATCACAAGCCTGGGAGGTCAATCAATGCCTGGTAACCAAAGTGGCGCCGATGATCTCGAGAAGGGAGACGATTCGATATTCATTTTCAAGCTGGTTCCTCCCCGAGCTGGTCTGTCGAGGGCCGTGAACTTTACAAAGCCAACGGTTCATTACTTTGCTGTTCCTAATTTAAAGCAAGGACGATTGTGGATGGCTGCTCTCATGAAAGCGACTATTGATCGAGACGATACCAAGCCCATCACCACAACCTATCAGCAAAAGACAATATCCCTCACCAAGGCCAAGCAGATGCGCTCTCGTCCGCCAGCTTTGATGAACCTCGAAGAAGGGGCCGAAGAGGAGACGGGCGCAGGTCGAAAGGAAGCCAATGGCTTGGGAATTTCGTACGATGAGGCAGACAGTGGTGTTTCTGGCGTGGACAAGCTAGCCAGCCAAAAGGCTGAAGAAGCCAAGCCAAGTCTCGACTCTGAGAAAGAGGCACCGCACGCGTCTTGATAGAACCCCGTCCACAACTTCACACAATTCTTTCTTTATTCTAAATGGTCTGGGGCGTTTCTGGTCATTCCCTGACGTTGAATTTCCTTACTCATCTTTCTACCTTCTCCAATAGAAGCTTAATCCTTTTTATTTTGATACCTAGGGCGCAGGAAAAAACCGGAAATTTTGAAGATATGTTGATGAAACAGGACGTGGGTCAAAGGGCAGGGAGGGAGAAGAAATCATATTAGTCGTTGCGGAGATGATGCATCAACCGCAGCTTGCGAAAGAGATGAACAAGAATGTCATGTTAAAAAGAGACAATGATGATGAGGCTAGCTTTTAATGGGTCTTTTCTCAAACTCGAAGTTTGAGTGACTTGCTGGCTCAGGAAAAGGTGGTTTCTTCATGATGGGATACATACTAGCGGCTCGAATCTTCCTTTCTTGTGGTTATAATATCAAGAAGGCTTTGTTGCCCTCGGCGACACAGACCAATTTTAATCGCGCCAGCTGGCTGTCTTTCAGAACTTCCTGTTGATCAGAGAATACTTAGCAGATGGTGTATCGAGTGAGGGAGGTGAGGCTTGTTAAACAGTTAGAGCAGTCAAAGTTATACGGGACGAATGCAAAGAATTGTTCATGACAAATATTGAATTGGATAAGACGATCGCTTGCTCTAGAGGTATACGAGACAAGTTGAAGTGGAAAAGGGGACGATGACCCCGACGAGAAACTCCATATCCCTTTACATCAAGCTTCTTGGCTTGACATGTACCCCTATCATGATAGACAAAAAAAGAAAGCCCGCAAAAATGCTGACCCCACCGTCCGAGTCGGAACGGCAACTCTGATATAACAACATAGCCAGCGCCCCTAGGTCGTACCCGTCGTTAGACCATCCAGAACGCCTTGAAAAGCATTGCACCCTTATTCTAATCGTCCTCTGCTTTTTTAACCTTGCCGCCAAACCTGACCATCGCCTCCACCAAAAGACGGATAAAGCAATCTGGTAAGCTACTGTAACCAAATGTGCAAAACCGACACAAAGTCAACCCCTTACACTACACCTTTTGATTCATCCCTGTAAGAAGCTGCCGTATGGACTTCATGAGATGCTGCTCAATGCCTTCGAAGTTTCCGACAGCTTCACCTTCTCCTGGCGGCGGAACAATGCTGGCATCGGCTATGCCCAGTACTCGGTCAATGGCAGATAACGTGACAGCTTCCGCTTTGGCTTCACCAAGCTTGGGGCTGAGAGCTTTGACTGATACATCCTTGAAGCCATTGAGGGATGCGAGCACCTTGGAGTCGAGAAAGAGGGGTGCCTCGGTAGCCGACGGCGAAGCGGCAGAAGAAGCTGGACCAGGCGTGGGACTCTTTGACTTGAGAAGGAAACCGTCAATAAGCTGACGAATACCCTTCATGCAAATCGCCTCCATCTTGTCGTTCTCTGTTGCCTCCTTTTTGAGGCCAATGCAGCGGTTCAGTGCTGACATGACGATTCCTGCGGCCTTGGGATTTTTGGCTTTCTTGAGATTTTCAATTAGGCCATTCTTGAGGTTGACAACTGCAGTGAGCAGCTTGGGTTCGATAGCAGGTCGCGCCGGAGCAGAAACTGCCGGCACTGAAGGAGTTCGATTTACAGGAGTAGCAGGTTGTTGCTGTACCGACGCGGGTCCAGTCCCAGGGACAGTCTTGGCGCCCACTGTTGGCGGGGGTGGCGGAGGAAGATGATGCTGCTGCTGTTGCTGCTGGGCAATGTTTGCATTGGCAGGCGTGGTGGCATTGGCATGTCCTTCTTCACTTTTGACCGCAGGATTTGCTGGTGGCGGTGGTCGTGGCGCATATGGCGAACTGTAAGTACCTTGTTGGGGTACTCCGAGCTGCGGGCGAGCAGGAGCTGGCGGCGGTCCATAACCTTGTGGCAGTTGTGCTGGCGCTGGCGGCTGCGATGCGGCTGTTGTGGCGGCTGGTTGGCCTGGTGCCGGTGCTGGTGCCGGTGGTGATGCAGACGTCCCATACGGTTGCACTGGCCGTCCTGGCTGGCTTTGTTGTGCTGTGTACGCTGGCATTTGATAGCCAGGAGGTGCTTGTCCAGGGGTATAGCCAGGCGTACCAGCTGCCAAATGTTGAGCATTGTAGGCGTATGGGTATTGGCCATAAGCTTGAGCTGCTGCACGGTCCGGAGATGAAGCCTTCCTCTTCTTGCCCGCGTCGAGTTCGACACCCGGAACGCGGGACCAAAGATTGGTTGTGTCGTCTTTTCTGAACGCGTCATTACCAATAAGATTATGGCGTACGCTACTTTCCCATCCTTTGGTCTCTGTATGAAAGTGGAACCAAGGATATCTTAGGCAAATCCGTTTGTAAATCTGCTTGAGGGTAAGTCCGTCAGGTCCAGCTGCTGTAAGCGTCTCGTCGATGAGCACGCCGTAATTTTTGTTTGGTTTCTGGAGCTGTTCTTCGGTATAATCTGCCATGTTGAGCTCCAGCGGAGGAGATTTCGGCCGAGCTTTCTTCTCCTTCTTTTCTTTCGCACGCCTCTCTGCATCTGAGCCTTCAGCACCGTCTTCTCTAGGCTTGCGAGGTTTGTACTTGCGTTTCTCTGGTCGTTCTGAGGACCCTTCGGGCAGAGGGTGTTTTCTAGGTCGTCCAACCTTGCGTTTGATGGGGGGTTCCACTGGAGGCGCCTGTGGCAGAGTCTTCTTGGCCATCTCTTGTTGCTGCTTCTTGAGCAATCGCTGCTCTCGTTTCGACATGAAGCCGTTTTTGGGTGGCCTGCCGGGCCCTCGTTTTCTAGGCATCTGGAGCATTAGATGTTCCTGGTTTGGGTCAAGCATACCCTCCTGTGTAAATCCTGACTCTCCTCCTGGCATTGACATATCCACGTCTATGTCCATGTCCATGTCCATATCCATATCTGCTTCGGCTTCAGCTTCTGCATCAGCGTCGCCGTCAGCGTCTGCTTCCGCCTCAGCATCCACCTCCGCTTCTGCCTCTGCCTCGCCCTCAGCCCCTGTATCTGCTTCCACTACTTCTGCTTCTGCCTCTACGGTTTCGACGGCTGCTGACTCGTCCACCTTGGCATCTTCGTCATCGCTAAAATCAGGCGATTCAGGTGGACTTGCCACATCGGATAATTCATCGCTCGTATCTTGTATCTCTGCGTTACCATGTGCAGATTCGAAATCAAAGCTCATCTCCTTTCCGCCCTGTGCATGTCGCTTCTTGAGAGCTGCTGCAGGCTCTTCTTCTACATATTCCTCAGCTCCTGTCCGCCCTCGCTCGACACCATTTATATGAAATCGAAAGTCGATGTCTTTAATCTGCAATCGATCGCCACTTCGCAACACGACCTTGTCGCTCTTGTAGTGTACGTCTTCGCAAAAGAAGCCATTTTTATGCAGAGGTATAGCCTCAAACACGCCCAGTTTTTGATTGTACGCAATTTTGAGATGCTCTCTGGAGATTGCCTTGGTTTTGGATGCAATATTGGGACCTGGTGAATGGATACCAATGAAAGGAACATGGTATGGTGATGGGCGCAAGGAGGTCAAATCTACCGCTGCAGCACCAGGCGTGTGAGAAACATATTGTCGGTTAGAAATCATGTTCTCCTGCGCTTGCGTTGCCGCTTCGTCGTGATCATGTTGCGAAGACCCTTGTGTGCTGGTCTTACGTCGCTTTGTTGGCCGAGGATTTTCTCCAGTATCTGATTCCGGACCCAACATTCCACCCTCTTCACTGACATAAGACTTGCTAAACTTGTTCCGATCTGGCTGAATGGGCGAGGGCGGTGGCATACCCATCTGGGCATTTTCCTGGGCACGTCGGCGGTATTCTTCGAGGCGCCTCTCGTCACGGCGGGCTTGTTCTAATGCGCGCTGATCTCGTCCAATAACAACAGCGTACGTGGTCATCTGGAAAACACTGTCGGCAAATTCTACACGCGCAAAGGATTCAAGAGCCTTGTGGGTGTCTGGTTGGCGTGTTGAGTTAGGTTGCGCAAGGCTTTGAAACGAATCATCTAGCGGGTTGGGTAGAGTGACCTGGGCTGGTGTAACCGTTGGAGGGGGGGACATGGCTGTGGGAGCCCCCGACATTGAAGCCAAGGCCATCATCATGTAGGCATGCTGGTTTATAGTAGGCATGGCGGACGAAGTGTATGGAGTAGAAGGCGCAAAGGGCTCTCCAACATTATCAGCCGGCATCTGCAATTGCAAAGGGGTAGATTGCTGAGCCTGGTCAGCGCTTGGTGGTCGAACCGCGTCGCTTGCAGCAGGAGCATCAGGCATCACATCGTCACCAGATTCAGCTTTCACGGAAGTTGAAGCCTCATTATTCAAAGGCGGTTCAGGTTGCTGATGCTCCACTGACGTCTTGGTATCAGCTTCGGGCAAAGGACCGCTCGGGATGGTGTGAGAAGGCGGCGGCGTTGATGGCGGAGGTTGAGAATCCAATGCTCTCGTCGGTGAAATTGAGGAAACTAATTCTGCACGAGGGGCGTAAGTCTCAGGTAAGGTAGCGGTCGAAGTTGCCGCCTGTGATGAGTTAGAAGGCATTGTCGAAGTAGCTGCTGTTGCGGTTTCTGGCACCGCCGTAGTAGTGGCAGTAGCCGTAGCAGTGGACATAGTTGTAGGGGTAGGTGCAGAAGCTAATGTTGATATTGACACTGATGAATCAGCAGGTGCAGCCGCAGCCGATGAAGAAAGAGCGTCAACAGAATTGGGGTTTGAGTTTGAATTTGGCTTTGGAATTGAAGCTGAAATTGAGCCCGTAGCTGAAGAGGGCGCTGGGACCGGGGCCGAAACTGAGGCCGGGGTAGGGTCAGTAACTTTTTGGTCGCGCTTATCGTCGTTGTTCACTGGCGATTTTGGCATCGCGCTTGGAGTTTGTGTCGCAGTCGCAGTCGCAGTCGACGCTGCTGTCGATATCGATGTCGCAGTCGCACTCGAGGGCGTCGCAGCTGGTGGAGATGCTGTTGTTGCCTTTACTGTGGTTGTGGTTGTCGCTTTCCTGTTTGCGACGACCTGGTGCTCCCGGTCGGTTCCCAGGTTATCGGGCAGGCCATTGCGGCCAGCAATGGACGAAGTCATCGCTGTTCGTGCGACCAGCTCCTTCGTCACTCACCCTCACCTCACGAGGGGTTGGCACAGACGACGAGGGGTCTCGGCGGAGGGCGCGCCGGGGGCCGGGTGTATATTTGAAGGAATGGCCGTTGGCAGCAAAGACGGGGAAAATAAAAGGTTCAAGACGGACGAGGCTTTCGCCTGGGTCCTCAAAGCCGCGATGTCTGAGAGGGTCAGAGGGGAAGGCTGCGCGCTTTGATTGGTCAACTGCTCCGAGTCTCCTCTCACTTGCGTGCTAAATTGGCGGGCGATGGCTCGCGCCGCTAGTACCTTTTTGGTAGTAGGGAAGGATCGATCAACCGTAACAAACAGAAATGGATGATCTTGCTTAATGGGATCCCCCTACCCGGTAACAGAATGTTGTCTGTTAGTTGAGTTGAGTTGAATCAAGTTGTAAATGTAACTTTTCAAAGAGCCTATCTCCATCATGGATGCTTTGATCCAAGGAAATGCTGAGATAAGCCGTAGTACAGACTTTTGAGGTAGTACTAGGTAGGTTCAAGCTCAAACGCGCTTTCCCCGCGCGTTGTCAGCTGTTTTGTTTATTCCTTGTTGATCAGGAATCAAACCCGCTGAACAGGTCCCTTTCCACACTACTAGTAGGTACATACATGTAGAGAGGCTGAGCATACCTACCTAGTAGGTACTGAGCAATCAAACGGCTAGTAATGTATTTTATCTCAATATGCGCTTAACCGTGAATGTCATTGAATTGATTCAACACTGAATACAAACAAACCTGTCCCTACCATTCCATAGTATTCGCAAAATCACTCAAAACTATGGATATTCCAAGAGTAAAAACGACTCCAACTCCAGCCCCGCTAAATACTCTGCCTACCTTTGTAAGTGAGTCACAACTTCGGTGAAGAACAGGCAAAGCTCAGGAATTTCGATGGGGTGATGCAGCCCTATAACTGATCATCTGAGCTTTAGTAGCGTATCAGGTATCGTCGCAGATTTCGCGCTTCTCTTTAAATAGCTATTTCATGATACTAGACCCACCACGTATGTTGTTTTCCATATCAGTACAAAAGAACAAACACCAAAGAAATGTATTGATATATGCGATCCCGTTGCATGCAGACCGTACCCTATATCTAACAGTTGTGCAACCAAAGACAAAGCGCCGCGAACAATGCAGATGATCGTAACTCATTAAACATCAGTGGGATGGCGAAAACCTAATGAAGCAGAGCCTCACGCTCGACTGGAGAGACACGGTACGAGTACCTCTCCGTAAGTCGTTCCGAGAGGCGATATGCTCCGTGGCAAAGCATACCCGCAAAGAATCCCACGGCATCGTTTCTGAAGGCGAGGATACCGGCAGTTGTCATGAGCATAACCGTCCATCTCTCCAAACGCTCATCCTCCGAGAGATCACGTTGACGACGGTGTCTCTGCCCAGACGCTGTATGCCACAAGTCAGAAGCACCTTGGTTGAGACTGTTGCCCACCTTGGCAAGCTCAAGACCAGCTGCTATAACCATGACACCAAGTAGACTTTTTGGGTAGTGTTTCAGGAGGTTCACGAGGGTCTCACCAAAGAGGAGACCCAAGGCTAGTTTGAACATACCCAGTATAATGATGCTGGAGCCGCTACGTGCCCCAAAGCGATACTGAGCAGCCAGCCCCCCAGCGCCGTGGCACACGGGCATGCCTCCAAACCAGGTACTAGTCAGGTTCATCATGGCCACACTGATCCCGATAGAGGTCACCGAAGGAGTAGGAAGCTCAGGTAGGAGATCGTGTGACAGTGCAGTGACAGCTATAATAGAGTTGAGTGTTGTCAAAGGTAACTGTCCAATGGCCATCCATAGAGCAGGCAAGTCGCCCTTCCCAATCCAGTGCGGCATGACGAAGCGAGGATGCCAAGCATAGAACCACGGAAGACTTTCGTGTGACAAATTCACCTTGACAAAGGCCAGGACCAGAGCGAGAACAAAAAAGTACAGTGCATATGGAAAGCGTGGAAGCTTCTGTGTGCCAACGAGGGCAAGGAAAGCTACCAATGCCCATATGCGATTGTCAAGAGCTGGATGAGCCCAGTGCAAAGGCTGAAGGAGTGATGAGCCTGCCCCAAGAATCAACGATAGGCCAGCTCCCAGCTGAATACCTTTTACCACTGGAAGAGGTACAATTCGAACAACCCATCGTAAAAGGCCCGTGGCACTCATGACGAGTACAGCAGCGCCAACCCATTGGCCAGCGGCCGTAACGACACCCATAGAAGAGTTATTCTGGATAGCTGCTGATGCAATGGCCTGTTTGGGGTGTCCAAGTCAGCTCTACTGCATATTGATGATAGCGGAAACTTGTTGGTTGAGAAAACAGAAGTACTGCCATGAGCTCTCACTGACCTTCATCGGCTGAACAGGCAGAGGAATCCCGTAGAATGCACCAGTGAGAATGTTGAATACACCTGTGAAGACAAGTGTGCTCCCAAGATCGATAGATCCTTGTGCTGTGAGAGCGATCATGAGCGGCAGCAAAGTTCCCAGATCACCTAGTGACCCAGAAAGTTCAGCCCATGGTGCTGCACGTAAAGTTGCCAAGTTATTTTGATTGATGCGACGAACATCATTCAACCATGAGGGCGCCATGGCTTGTACGCCTGATATGATATCTGGTATGTGTCAGTGCTTCGATCTTTAACTGACGTCCAGGCGAGTCGGTTGTAGCCTAAAGCTTCGGCTTACGCAAATAAAAGGTGAAGGTATATAGCGACGTAAAAACTTGGCGGTAGTTCGGGGAAGGCTTTGTGATATGTTTATTGGCAATGACGTTCAAGAAGGCGCATCCAAGCCCTTCCTTTGATGGGACGAGAAAGTGTTGGATGAAGCCCTCAAGGCAGGTGGAGTCGGAGATAGACCAGGGAAAAAGGCCGCAGTAAGTGATGGGGTTATGTCGTTATCATTTGTTCCAGCGTTACCTAGGTAGTTTTGATCATATCCCTATCACCAAGACTTCGTAAACTCATACATTAAGTAGTAAGCAATATTTAAGTAGTTGTGCCACTTGATGTGCATTGTTGTCAGCTGCTTAGTCTCACGTTACACTATGGCTCTTATTATACGCAGTTAGGCCCATAACGATAGCCGAGACTCACCACAGCGGCTGAAGAAGTGAAGATATAAGAAGAAATTCTCTACTCCGTATACTCACTTCTTTTGAGCACGGAAAATCTGGAGTCGTTAGTCATACAATAGTGTTTCATTAAAGAAACCGTAATAGCAGAGCTTGGGGACGTCAACTGTTCTGTAGTAGAACCATATACCTATGCGCCTGGGGATCTGATCGTGGAGCAGCCTGGCATTACGGTATCAGAACGAATCAACAATGAGCAGCAAAAGAAAGCAATGCGGCAAGCTTCAGAATTATGTTCCATTTAACAAAAATGGAGATAATTGACAAAAAACATACAACAGCGGGGATTCGCTGGTCGTCACCGACCCAACTACTAATCCGCCGGTTAGTGGCTTGACTATGGGAGAGCGGACGGGATCCCGTATTTTCCACTACCTTTGGTCGTATGTACTAGATAGAGATAAATTAAGGTCTATATCCTTGGTACAGAAGAAAAGAAACAACCTCGGGTTCTCAGAGCAAGAATGCTATCGTACATGGAAAGCTTTACTAGAACCTCTACAAAACTTCCTACAAGGTGTTTTAACATGATCTCATTTATACATAACACAACAGATTAGGCCCGTATGAACTCAGCACTCACGAATCATCCGCTCGAAAAGAACAGCTAGGGTGTGATCCATTGACCTCTGTGGACGTAGTACTGTATGCTTCACCATCAGAATATTTTGTCGATCCTCCACCAAAGGAGTAGACCGCCTCCAGAAGATAGTCTGCCCCGGGTATTCTTTATCGTGGAGCCGTTTTTTGGTGGATGAAGTCGCACTGACGTTCAATAGAGATAGTTTGTGCTACTGATTACGTACCCTATATTCTGTGATCTTTTCCGTACGTTAGTAGCTTGGTATAGTTTCTTCTATGTTTTTGCACCTATAACTTGTAAGCCTCTGATAGATAATGGTGTTGCTAAGCAATTAGTATTCTCATGATACATGCACTTCTTTGGGAGCCAGTAGCCAAGCTCGGATCCGACCATATCCCAGGTGACGTGTTACTGTCACTTTGAAATGCATAGAAATGGGCGAGGCTGGTAAGACCCCTGGGGTTTCGATTCGAGATATAAACTTTAAGCGGTTGTTGCTAGGCAGGGCTACACTTTAATCACTGTATAAGCGCAGTTCTTTTTGGCGAGGCTTTTCTTGAAGCCTTGTCAGAGCTTGGACGATAATTACCGATGACCTCATAGGCAGCGGTTGTCGCGCCGGGTAGTCATTAACTTAACCCCCGGCGATAGCGAGGCGTTCCGGCGTCGAGTCGGCAACTAGGTAAAGCAAGAAACCTTGCACTATGGCCGTTTTATCCCTCGTCTTCCGGTACTTCCAGGCGGGATTTGCAGCGAGAACAACTTTGAGTATGAGCTCCCGAGTGAAGTGGTTGTTGGGCAGAGACCTGCCTGTTAGATGCAGGACATCGAAGCATGAGTGATATAGGGAGCTGACTTTCACAAGGAAGGACACCAAGCCTTGCAGATGCATTGATGCATACTGACTCTTTCAGTGGCTAGCGATGAGATATCGATGTTCCACTCCGTGTACCGAACCAGGATGTTACTTTGCATTTACGGCCCCCAACCCAGGCCTCTAGAGCTTTCTCGTTGAGCTTCGTGCCGTGTAATGCGTAGTACATGGTAGTTCTGTACATGGAAGCAATGTAATATATGTATCAAAACCAACTATTCCATGAAATCCCCCATTGTGAGGACTTGTTCCTGGTGTATGCGAGTATTGAGGGCAATCGGCAACCTGTGAAAAGCGCCGGAAACAATGGATGCAAGCTTCTTCCCGGCATTGAACTGGGTCGATAAGGCTTGATTCTGCTTAATCCTTGTAATGTCATGTCAAGCCTGCACAGTGTCATGCGCAAATGTGGAGATCGGGGAAAACATGTGGAGATGGGTTGTTGAGGATTTTCCTTTCGGATGGAACCTACCAACGAATGGGAATAAGAGGTTGTTGATAAAAGTTGCATGTACATGTATAACGATTGCTGAGAAACGGGCGGCTTCCCCGAGGCTGCTATCTGCTCGCCAGATTCGATATTGTCTTATATTCAAAGAATAAAGAATCATTGATCATTGCCATCAAAGTCAATGGGTAAGGTGTTGTTTTTCATCGAGCTTGATGATACAGAAATGTCTATAGCATCCTGATATAGGTAGTACCTAGGGAAGCAATGGGTATGCACCTGCGTCCAAGTTTTTGCGGCAGCCTCTGATTGGCGTTCCCAGGGATGCCGAGACGCCAATGTTGATCCAGGTCAGGTTGATCCAGAGACTCATCTCCCATTACGAATGTACAGTGATTAAAAAGAAGAATAAACCACCACAGCAACGGAAGAACATGAAGCAGAGGAAGAATCGGGGACCAGGCTGGCCATGAACAAAACTAGTATACAACGATGTGATGGAGTTGTCTTCATTTCGGAGCCCTTGGACAATCTCTCTCCTGCGTTGTGATTTGTGTTCGTCATCCTACCGACAAGAGAGTACCCGTTGTATCGACTCCGTTACAACCGGACCTAATAATGGTACGGAGTTGTTAACCTAAAGGGAGGGAAATTCGCGCAGCTCATCTTGTCGCGAGGGCGAGCCTCTCTGCTGAGAAGTGAAGCCGTAGGTATGTACCGTATGGATATACCATCACACTGTAATACTCTACATCATGAGCTTTGTTGCTGCATGCGTTTTGCTGTTGCTGGTATCCCTCGTGGACGACGGTGGAACCATTGATGGAAGTGGCATAGAGCTTCGAAGCCCTCCACATGGATAATCTCACCGCACCGCTCTCCAGTTGCCGTGTTCCGAGTTACTGGACGCATTGGTCAAGTAGACCCAGCAGAAGCTCTCTTTTTTTTTTCGTACAATCTTTTCCACGGCATAATATTATTGTCCTGGCGATTGTATTCGTAGGTATTCCTCGTGTATCTCCGCTTGTACCTTGCACTGGAACTAGCGCTCATGTACAAGCGGCCCGTTCGTGGAGAGCGGAATTGACCAAGCACGTAAACAGAAGCAGATGGTATGGGTCTTGAGTCTTGGTAATTTGGTGACATTGAAGCTACTTTGAATTCAAGTATCATGAGGTCTGTTGCATCCATCCTGAAAGCGAAATAATTTTCGGTGAGCGATTATTGCGAGACCAGTTGTTCAATGTCTACCTTTACCTTAGTACCTACATTGCAAAGAGCAGAAACTTGAGATGGTGCCTGGAATATCCCTCGTTCTTTATGTCAGGCCAGATGGAAGTTCCTGATTCAAGTCGCATCACAGAGGTACTGCTTATCGTACTACTAAGGTAGTAGCAGGTACTGTACCCTTTCTAGACACCAGTGAAGCTTTCCTCACTCAGTTGTCTTACCTGCTTTTATTAAAGTACTAAGGCACATCCTCTTGCTAAAATTCATCGTCCTTTGTCAACTTCAATCTTCAGTTTCCCCTAGCTTCAAGAATTCCTTGCCTATAACCTCTCAGACAAGTACATAACAACCAAATTCCAATCCACCAATCCTTGTCAGCAGTGACAATCGCTGTGTTTTTGTTTTGTTCTGGTGAGTTCCACTTTGAATCCCAGGCCTACCCTACCTACCCAGTCTTTTCCTCCCTCGGCCCACGGACTGGAACATCATCATCACTCTGGAAATCGGAAATCCACATCGTCCGGGGCATTCGGGCGTCATGTTTTTGGCTGTACAGTGCACGAAAAAACACCGCAAGATAGGCCTGACCTAGCGCCTACGTTAGGTGGCCCAGCCTCTGTCGCACCACCCTCGCTCTCTCACAGTCTCTTTCCACGATGCCCGGGCACACTTATGCTCACCTCACCCCCCCAAAGAAGACCCAAGCAAGCAACCACTAAACAAGACCCTGGCCTGCTCGCCCTGGCCTCTTCTTAGCTGCTCTTACCGGGCTTAGGACCCATTTTACTCAGAGAATCCCAGGCCTCGTTTGGTTCAGGACTGTTTGTCATCGGGTCGTGACGATGTTTTCTCCACTTTTCGCAACTCTTGGGTGATTCTTGGTGTCGGATAGCTGATCAACAAAACCATAGCAAAGCCCGCCTTCGCGACCAGTTTCATTTGCTGCTTCTTCATCACCCTCCAAGTTCGCAAAGGTAAGCCGTCCTCTTGCTGTTACGCTGCTCTTGTCGCTCGTTTCGTCCGCCCCAAGGTCCATTGTTTGTCGCGATGATCACAACAATTCTTCACCCATGACCGTCGTCTCTCAATTCAGCTCCTGTCACGCACGTCGTCGCAATCCCAGCACAACTGCCGGCACCAGCGCTTGGCAGACCCTCAATGGAGCTTGTCCAGGATATACCAGGCCAGACCTTCTTTGGGATAAATCTGTTTTGTCGACTCGTCTAGATACGATTCAATTGAGCGACGAAACCGTCATGCTTATGATATTATTGCGACATCAGCACTCAATGGACGCGCACGAGAACTTTGCATGAAATTGATTTCCATTTTGTCGCAAAACGAAAATTATTTAATCCTACCTATGCTAACATAGAATTTAGCAATCTCTTCGCTCCCAACACAATGGCCGCTATCAAGTCTCTCATGACCCGCGACTCGGTCGCCCACCAGCTCGCCAAGCGCCAGAACTGGGCTGCTCAGGAGCCCGGTGTTATTGTCGTCTTCTGCATTGTTGGTGTCGGTATGTCAACTTTTGCCTTCTCGTCCCGTTGCGACACATGCTAACATTGCCAACAGTTGGCATTGGCCTTCTCGGTCTCTTCCTTTACAAGAAGGCTATTGCTCGCAAGGCCAACAAGGCCTCCACCGTCTAAACCGAATGTTCGGAGAAGACCGAGGTCAGGGAGAATGGAGGGTGACCTGAGGCATAGTCGTGAGCGTCTTTGGACTATTCGCCTCAGGTAGACGTGGTGTAACGCTAAGGTGCCTCCTGCGACACTTCGGGTGACCGACAGTGACCCCGTATTCCAGTCAAACATCGGTTACGTCCCTTACCAATTCCTCGCTTGCCAATTGCCAGTCGAATCCCCTACGACCAGCAGTCTTGGCTCGCATTTCATCGTACATACCTACATACCACCGGATCTCGTGGGACATATGTGCTGGAGGACGGGTTCTCGTCGAGTGTTCGCGGCTAGGTGGCTGTGTTCTATATTCTAATGCTACTGATACCTACCTGTTTGAAGCAAACAATAATGATTCTTTACATGACTCTTTATGGCGCCTGAATCGCACAAGTGACTCAAAGCAACTGTTTACAAATGAATCTGTGACTTGCCTCTTCATCTGCTCTTCATATATCCTTATACATCTAGGTAGTCTAATGCTAGTGGTACAATTATTAAACATCTTAACGCAACAGGCGCACATCAAAAACCCTCCTTGGCCAACATGTCTGCTATGTCGAGGTAAAACGCAATGGCGTTAAAATTCTTCTTGATCCCCATCCACTCCCGAACTGTCCACCCCACGCGATTGGACCAATTGATAAGATCTAGGTGGCTAACCCCGAGCAGTGTACCTTTATATGTACCCCAGGAACTGCTCTCCACGCTCACGAGCCCGTCGTTGGGTCCCTCCGCCTGCGCCATGACGGCGTGTGGGTGCCGGAATGGACTCAGCAGCGCCGGTCGCTCCACTGCCGCGCCGTAGGAAAAGTACCGTACGTCCGGCTGGTCCGGCGTGCTCGGGTTGAACTCCTCCGCCATGTACCGTCTCGTCAGCTGCGAAAAGGCCGCCGTGCCCAAACCCGCTCTCTCGAGGGTCTTGTACAGCTGGGGCAAGTAGTGATGCAGCGGCGAGACCTCCTCGTCAAGAAGATAGTCCGCAAAGGCGCTGCCGCGGTGCGGGGTGGCAACGGTGACGAGTGCTGCCACGCGAACTGGGAGAGGCCCAAGGTGTGAAAGCATGTATCGAGCGTCAAGACCGCCCATGCTGTGCGCGACTATGGTGACAGCCTCCGGGGCTGGAGCATATGCTTCAAGGGCGGAGCGGAGGGCGGCGGCGCGATCGGCAATGGAAGAGGATGGAGGAACGGCGGGAGTCAGAACAGTGGCGCCTTGCGCTGTGAGGGCACTGCGAATGCCATGCCAGTACTCTACTGATGGGAAGTAGGGAGAGAGGCTTAGTTCGGCGAAGCCAAACAGGCCATGTGCGAGGACGATGGGGTATTTTGGGGTGTCTGTTGCATGATTCAATCAGTAAGATGTCCTCAGGAAAAGACTATAATTTGTAGAACCTACCGTATTTCTCCCGTATTAGAGCGTAGTCATCTGATATCGCCCTACCCACGGCTTTTATCCTCGGGTCATTTTCACGGCCAACGCAGCGACTATAAGTGAAGCTTCGACATTGGACTATGGGTCGTTGCTTGTGGTACGGATATCTGGCCAGAGTCAAGGCAGGCGCTTTGCGCCATATTGTCGGTCTGTTCATGGACTTTTGAATCGCATGGGCGGAAGACGCGATAGAGTGTCGTGGTGATATAGAGTCAAAAAGTCGCAATGTGAGAAAGAAGGGCGATGGACGGGTGACGTCATCGTTTGGGTTTATGCGATTTTACGGTTTGGGATTGATACAATAAGTACTAGTGTCGCGTGAGAAGCGATGAGAGTGATATCAACACATACATTTCGAGAAATCTCGAGGAATCTGTGCTTCAATTGGAGAATTAAGACAAAAAAGAGGACCAGAAGGCATGAATTAATGATATGGATGTTTAGTTGCAGTGAATACATGTCGAACGTGATCCAAATAAAACGAAGGCTGCATTGAGTAACTACTAAGGTAGGTTGGAATACCGGCTCATATTGGATATTGTTGACTGATGCGATTGGAAGTACATGGATACCAGTCTGACAAGAAAAACAGCCAAACCTTCATAGTTCAAGTAACGAATTTATGAATCTACTTATTGAATCTGGGTCCTCCACCCTAAGTATAAGCTTATGATCCTGGAGGCGCATCGAAGTCTGGATCTACGATGGAGGTTGCGCCAACTGTCGAGTTATAGCTCTTTCGTGCAACTTGTCATTGACCTATTATGCCAGGCCCCGTCACAAGCATATCCTGATCAGAAAGAAACAAGCGTATCGAGTGGGGTATGGTCGAATAGGTGTCTAACTGCAAACTTCCCTCCCTTCCCACTCATATTAACACCCATTAAACATTGGCATAATCATCGTCGCGTTAAGCGTCCATCTGCCACAATTCATGACTTGGCCCAGTTCAGCTCTTCTCAGGAGGCAACTGGCTAGGTGCATTCTCATTGGTAACACCACTGTAAGCTGGTCGGGGTTGCATCCCATCGAAGGGGCCAGCCAAGTTTTCGGCAACGGCCTCGTCGTAACTGGGCGGAGCATCGTCGTACGGAGGTGCTTCTTGACCTGGGGCTAATTGCGGTGGATACAGAGGATCGTGAGCCGGCTGAGCGGGAGCTTGGTTGAACGCCTGAGAAGGCCGTTGTTGCTGCTGCTGTTGGGGCGATACATTGACAGAATTCTGTCTGGGAGGCAGGCGAGGAGGGGTACTGTTTGTAAAGGTTGCGCGTCCAGGCCGTGTTGACCTTGCGGCCTCAACAAGCTCAGCTGGAGGAGTGATACCGGAGTAGACCTCTATTTGTGCAAAATGCAAAGGCAGAAGTATGACTGGCGGGCTTTTGGTGGTCAGCCCCTTCTTGGGCTGACCCCACGCCAGACCAAGCTTGATTTCAAGCTCATACTTCCTCGAGAGATTACACGTGGTGAACGACGGCGCCACGGTGTTGGGTAGGGGTATGTTCTTCCATACATGATCTGGAATCACCAACTCCTTCCCAACCTCGTCGTTGGGACCTGTAGTCAACGGGATATTGATAGTGGGGTTCGAAACAACAACCCATCGGTTGATCTTTTGATTGTGAAGCTCGAGTGCGCGGACATCAGTGCGCCCGATGAGCTCCATTTGAAATGAAACCAAGTAAACTTGTTCTGGATTGTTGTTAAGCTTCTTGGCGATAAGTCGCAGAGGAATTGGCTTGTTACAAGTCAAGATGCTGGGATGAGGTAGGCGGGCCGAGATCTCGATTGCAGGAGCTGGTGCAATATCAGAAGAAGGATCTGGATTAGAGGCAGATTTGGAATCAGAACTGCTTCCAAAGTTGAAGAGAGAAGAGCGCTTCTTCTCTGGCTGGGGTGACTGGGGCCGAAATGTGAAAGGGCGACGGGCAAAAGCTTCTTGAGACGTCGGCTGTGGCCTGGGAGGTTCAATAGGCAAGAACTTCAACCCTATCTGATACCGCCAATTTTCCTTGAGTAATCCTGGCCGTTGTATTGTGACTTTGATATAGTAGCGGATCTCTGCCTCCCCAGGATAACCTGTCAACGAGGGGGGTAACGTGCGAGTGACATGACGCAGGTAGAGTTGTTTGCTGCCGTCCATGACTCTCACACCACCAATGCCAAACATTCCTCCACCCCCGAAACCCCCGACGTTTGCCATTCCACCGATCTTGGACATGGCCATTGGATCGCTGCATGCATTGTTGATTGGGAGCTTGAACTTGAAGGGGAACTCGTGCTCTCCGGCCTGGAGCGGATATGCACCATATGGATTTGAGGAACTGGCATAATAATCGTCTGGGAAGACCTGTTGTAGCTTGTATAGGATCTTGTGATTCTCTGTTGCTATGCTACCTGGGGGTCGTTGAGGGCCGGTTTGAAGCCTGGCCATGGACTGGGGATCAAAGGCATTGGGAGCTTGCAAGGCAGTTCCAGACTCTCCTTCAAGCTTGACAACAATGCTGCCAATATGTTCGTTGCGATTAATGCCAAGAATGACTCGACCTTGAATAAAATCGAGGTTGGTGTAGAACTCTGGCTGGCTATCCAGCGCTATTCGGATAGACATGATGGGCAAAGAGGAAGTTTTTAGTAAACGATACGATATCCTTTGTGCGACACGGCCGTTAGATCTGAGACTTATTTGGGCCTAACGGTCCAATGGTGTTGTCGTGACAGATGGTTTGAATTGGGCCGCTTGGGCGTAATATGACTGACTTTAAGCCTGCTGGATCTCGAGATGATACTCGTTTGGTAAGTCAGCGGCTTACAAGTTGATGTATCCTTTCAAGAGGCTCTCAAGAGCTGTCAACTTTGCATTGCATGTATAGAAAACACTCGGAAATCTTCCATTAGGTAGGTAGTTCAAGGTGACGGATGCGCGGGAATCTAGGTCGGTTGTACGTACGTCACCAAGGCTACTCAGCCTGAGCCAAGCCCCGCGATGGACTAGGCCTCACCGCACCGCACCTGACATGACGGAGGGGTGATTTGTGGCTGGTGGCTTTGACTGTGGCGTAAGCTTATGGATGTGGCGGGCACGTCGGTGCTCTCTTAGCGCCGGGAGGCCGATCTAGGCGTTTGATAGATCTTGGAATTTGTTGATCACCGATGTGGTGGTTCTTCAACCTGGTTCATCCTCTGGATGGTCTCGTCTACCTACCTATGGATGGTCGGTCCATGGATAATGGATGGACCATCTGGCACCATCTGGCAGCCTGGCAAAAGTCCCTCAAGCAGGGGTAGCCCGTTGTCGACAAATCTTCACACGACCACATATCTCGCTGTGCCGCGTTGCGATGAGACTTGTTTGGTGGAGAAGGCTCTAGGATTCCCGGTAGGAGTTGGTAGACACAGAGAAAACATCCAAGCTCAAGGTGCTTCACGATGCAGAAGTTGCATGAATTTTGTTGGTGACGACAAATTCCATGAGCATCACCTGCTTGTTCAAGCCCTGGAGCCTGTCGCATTCTCCACTGCACCCATAGGCAAGAAATCACCAACACAAACGCAATACGAATAATTTCAGTAGAAACCCCATCACATATCAGTGGCTTCGACGTGGATGCGAACCTCATTACACCAATACGTGTCGGCAAATGGCTCTGCCAAGGGGAGTAGAGATGGCGATCGACGCCATCCAAAACATTCCCCGAGGTGTTTCGATGCCCACAATCTGGCATCAAGTGTGCTGCATCTTGGACCAACTGCATAGTCAGGGTCCGTCCGTCTGTTGAGTGCATGCCATTTTCTTGAGCTGGCCCGAGGTTCACCAGGGTCTGTATGCATTGTTCACGCAGCCAGCGCTTCGTATGCCATCCCAAACGCCCAAAAATTCCGGAAACACTCCGCGGTCTTGCAGATTAATTACTCAACTCCAATCTCGGATCATGCCATGGTTCTCAAACATTCACGCCCATCATATATGTGCATACCTCGAGATGCCTGCGGACATCATTCAGTACAGTCAGTGCACAGGTCAACTCCTGATCACGGCTCGCGTTAGAACAGCTCGCGGAATGACATGATGCGGGCCGTTTGCCGCCCAAAACCATGGCAGGCCCCATCTCGCGCTCGTCAACCAACCATGATCGAGACCGGCCACTTTCATGGCCTTGCACCGGTCGCCCGCTGCGTCTGTGCCGTGCGGGCTGCCGCCGTTTCCCCGCCTGATCCCTTGGTTGATTGGCAAGCTTAGCCCCCATCTCGGCCAGCGCAACGACAAGAGATTGTCTCTTGCAGGCAGAGATTGCCATGATCCTGGATATGCAACCTTGTCATGTTCCGGATAAGTTACACTCTTGTTGTGTCCTGTCATGTTTTGAGTTGCATAGGTAATTGTCTGCAGTTCTCCTAGTCATGTCAACCCATCACGCATGTTGTAAAACCAATTTACGAATATCATCCTGGTCAAACATGACAAGGGTCAAATGTTCAGCGACCACTCACCCTTTATGATTTGCAAAAAAAAACCACTTTATGGATATCATGATCCCTGGTCTAGGACTACAAGGATGCAGCACCCAACAGCCACATGCTCTTTCTCTAATGCTTCATAGCGTTCCTTTCGAGTCCTGCACTTTACGTACAGGCTGGGTGCTATGCAAGTTTGTACCCTTGACTGCCGATCATAACTAGCATGATTGGTTTCGTCTACTCATGGACTGCTATGGTTCGAGCTTACGGTACTTGTTCGTCCATGCTATTGGACCATCCAAGAGATATCGGATAAAGGCTGAATACCCGTCTTACCCGTCAAGACCTTGTTAGCTTGTCTCCCATGTTGCACTGCATTCATGATCCTCCCAACAGCTCTCCCCTCTCTGCAGCGCCCCATGGGTACAGAGCCTCACATGCCGGGCCCGCCCAGGCCAGCAGGCAGATGGCAGAATCTGGTCTGTCTATATGTAGGGGGCCAAGCCATCCCGTCTTATTCTCCGAATCTTTTTGCTTCTGACTCGGATGTCAGCCTGTCATGACCATTAGCCAAACTTGTTGGTCGACACTCGACAATGGCAGGCGATTGTGGATCGACCTGTCCAGCCTCTGATGGCTTTTACACTTACAGCCCGAGTGTAGGCGGTAACGCCGTGTTACTCACCGTCTTTGCTCTGCTCTCCCTTGCCGCAATATACTTTGGAATTCGATCCAAGACCTATCTCTTCTCTCTCGTACTCACAACCGGACTCTTTCTCGAAGTCTTGGGATTCATCGGCCGAATTCTGCTTCACTCAAAACGGGATGACCAAGGACATTTCTTTCTCGTTCTGTTTGGGACAGTCCTGGGCCCATCACTAATGAGCGTCGCCATATTCATTGTCCTTCCTCACATCCTTAGCATATATGGAAGGCCAATTTGTCCTTTTAGACCCCTAGTGGCTGGCCTGATCTTCTGGGGACTCGCTGCTGTGACTATCATATTCGAGCTTGTTGGCATCATCTTTACAGCGTACGAGACGAAGGGCTTCAGCGTATGTTACTCCAAGTATAAAACTAGTGGCTTTCATGTACTAAACCCAGCCAGCGAAAACAGGGAGCAGCGATGGCTGCCACAGGCTTAGCTATACAAGCTTTATCCTTGATAGCATGCACTGGGTTGCACTTTTGGTTCACACTCAGCTTGAGTACTCGACGAGGAACTCTCGATGCCCGGCATTCACAGATCTACTCATCCTCACAATTCAAGAAATTCCTCATGGGTAAAGAGACTCTGCCATACTGTCGTATCCCTGACTAACACGGACCCAGCAATGGAGATGGCATCTGCTCTCCTCATTGTCTATTCCTTCTACCGGCTTGTCGAGTTTGCAGACGGGGTTTCAGGAGATGTATTCCAGAACCAAGCGGCCTTTATGGTTATTGGTGGAGTGCTACCCTTCTTAGCCGCAGCTCTCTTGACAATAATTCATCCTGGGAACGCATTCGCTGAGGCCTGGGATCCGACGTCACCCCGAAGTCTCAAACGCCAGAGCCGACCTGATCCTGTGCAGTCGCCTACTCCCAGCGGCCACCCTGTCCACCACTTGTACGATCCCGATATTCGCAAGCAGGTTTCCCCGACTACCCCCAAACATCAGCGGAACTCCGGCGGTCCGCCTGAGCTACCTGAGGGCTCCCTGGGACTCCCTGCGCATCCCAAGCCTGCACCAAAACCACCAAGCCCTCGACAACCTCGGGAACCCGGTGCTCCTCGCAAAGGACCGCCCCTCCCATTAAATCTTTCAGCTGTTCGAGCATCACGAAATAGTTACCGAGCAGGACAAAAGGGTCAAGCACCCAAGGACATGGTACCTGATGGAGAATTGTGGTAATGAGGCCAGTCAAGAATTGGAGCGTTGAGGCGAAGAACTATTATTTCTTCACCAGGAGCAGTGTTTGTAGTCACAGGGAGTGCTGCTGGTTGGCTTACTCACTGTCATATATTATACCTGGGGGTTATTTGTCTATTTACTGTTATGCGAGGGGAGACAGCACGTGGTGTCTCAGATGCTGTGTATTGATCTACCACGAGCATTCTTTAAGTTCTCCCAACGAGAAACTTGGCTGCGATAGAGCTTTTGGACTTGAGTCGATACTAATTGGGTGGCATTTTCGAATTCTTTAGGTATGGCGTGTCTACACAGACAAGTGCCTTGGTTCTGATTAATGTGAATCTACCAACTAAGTCAAGATATCCATGTCTTGTTCCATTTTAGCCCCGACAAAGTCGTTCTGCTCCTATGAAAGGTTGTGAAAGGTGATATTCCCGAACAAACTCGCGCCTAGACTCGGGTCTCCGTGTTTCCGACCCGCCTAGCTTCATTCCATGATCCATCATCACATCATAACTTTGCCTTTTGGGATAGGAGGGTTCCCAGAATTCTTTGTTTATTTGTTGACAATGTCCTGACACTTATATCAAAGCATCTGCCACTGAACCTTAATAGATACAGTTACAGCGAATCATGTCCAAGATCCCACTGCTAAAGTCCGATTTGTCACGCCAGAATAGTCTGCTCTGCTCAACGGGCGGTTGTTATTGAATGGAATGTGAAGGGTCAAACTTTAAGGCACACTATCCAATGCAAGGCACAAGAATCATCCATCGGCGCTAACTTAGTGCTTCTTCACCAGGAACGGGGAAAAAACAATAACTACCTAGATCGACCGGATCTGGCCTTATCTGAGTTGGCGTTTCGCCATTCAAGTGTGATAGATCATTGATGGCTATTCCTAAGCCGACGTGAGCCTCTATAAAGCAATTTGGTTTGTTACTTTAAAGTGAGTAAACTCAGGCAAACAAGAATCGAATGAAAGGATTGTTTGATTGTGTTCTTGCTTTGTTTATTACAGGCTCTTGCCTATCGTCTGTTCATATTCCTCATGTAACAGTAGATCATTCTGCTCTGACCAGAGAGAGTTCTTGGTCCTCGGATACGCATTTAGAATGCCGAGTTATATCCAACAAAGAATATTTCTGTGGAAAACAAACCAACCATTCCTATTATGTAGTATACTCACAGGAAGAGCCTGGCTCCTATTCGAATAAAGTCCTGATATGGATCAGCCACGCTTAGCCATGTCCGGTCAGATCCAGCCAGACAAAGCTTCCAGTGATTCCACCAGCGTGCCTGCCTCCAAAGTTAGATCTGTTCTTGGAAACTACCTCGATCAAAGGCAATGTAGGATAGCAGCCCATGTTCCTGCTCGTATCTTGAGTAACGCAAGAATGTCCAGACTTGTCCAAAGTGCTACGCCATGGCTTGCCATTTCCTCTAAAGAACGGAGGAGGCCCCCGATGAGATCTCGCTTCTTGTTCTGCTGACTCGATCTGCGAGTGAATGATCTAATAAACTCCTTATGTCAGAAACACCGTGACTCTTGAGATAGATCACCAATGTCTTGCGCATTTGCACGGATCTCGGATATAATAAACCGTACACTCGGAAGAGGCCGTTCTTCCGAGTACGACGACGACGAGAAGCCGCGGGCTATATCGATTACTACCACTATTACCATCACGACGACCGCGACAGACTCGACAGAGTAGGAAAAGGGAAAGAGGATGGAAGAGAGCGAGAGAATGGTGCTGTTGGAAAGAGCAAAGGTCGACCCCAACGACAGCGAGGGTCATGTCATTTCGAATTTCAATATCGCACTTATAGTCATCACAAGTGTGTTGATGATCGTGCGGTTATATGTACGAGGCATCGTCGTTAAGAGTCTTGGATGCGATGATTTGCTTGCTATCTTTGCCTGGGTGAGTTGAACTGCCTATACTTCAACTTACAACATCGCCGTCAAGTGGACAGCTTTGGCTGACTCTAGTATCGTCCAGGGTACTCTCACAGCATTATCCAGTATCGAAATCGTTCTGGTGACGAAGGGTGTCGGAACCCACATGGATAAAGTTCCCAGAGAGGCATTGAATGAGCTCTTTTCGGTCGGTCCTCAAACATAATATCATTTGACGGACCAAATCACTGATTCTTAGTCTCTCCAGTTGATGCCTGTTGACAAAATGCTCTTCATAGCAGCGGGTTGTTTTGTCAGACTCTCGATTGTACTTTGCCTTCCTCGCATTGACAGAGATAGTAAGATAATTCTCCCCATTTGCCACGTTTGAGTTATCCACTGACGAGAACTATGAACAGGGTCTTTTATGACATGTATTTATGGGGTTTCTTTGGCGACCATAATCGTCTCTGCGACTTCTCTCTTGTTTCTGGTCTTCTCGTGCAATCCTCCAGCGTAAGTTTTCTGTATTTGACTTATGGGCAACCGTGTTAACACTAGAATAGTGATGTTTTTAATGCCGGAAAACTAGACAGACAATGTGTCTCCAACTTTACGCTGGGTCGTATAAGACAGGCGCATTCTATCTCGACCACGGTTGTTAATATTATCATACTGGGCATCGCAATATGGGCCATGTCAAAGACCCCAAGAACACGCGCCAAGACCATCAAACGAACGTTTGTTGTCATCCTCGCTGTATTCGTCATTGTGTCAACATTCATCAGAGTCGCCATGTTGCTGACAACTGACTTGAGCACTGACACGTCGGTTCTTCCACCGCAACAAAGCCTAGAAGTGATGCTGACATGATTACAGAACGTACAAAATGCTTCACACACAACCTTGGTTCCCTCTTGAAGTTCACGTTGGACTCTGGTGCGGTTGCTTGCTTGCTTTGGAGCCACTGGTTGATCCAAGTAGCAACCCGAGAAACTTTAACCATTACAATATGAGAAAGCTTTCCCGAAGTAGTGCTTGGGATCCTCAGGAAGATGTGTGGCAAGGAGATATGATGACGTCAAATTCCCAAGTTTCTGTTCATGGAATGCCAAGAGACTTAAGAGGCAAGAGAAAGGCGTCAACCGCAGATTCAGAGGCTGATATTGAGATGATGGAAAACGAGGGGGGCATCAAATTGACTAGGGAGTTCTCTGTACATGTGGAAAACAGTACTCGTTCTAGGGAAGGACTAGAGGAGAGAGTATCCAGGACACCAGCGTGGAGTGCCCTTTGAAAAAGATGATACAGTAAATAGTAATTAATATTTTGAGAACATGGATTGTATTGGGTCTCAACGCTTGTGAAACTGCCACGACAAGTGATGGACTTGGCAGTATACCCTATGAGAGGTAGCGATTCTCAATGGGAGAAAGCAATGCCACTCGAGTCTGGCAATCATTGCTATAGCGAACAAAGAAGTATTCGGTATACCTCGATGTCACGTACACATAGCCTTCTAAGAATAGCTCATTTATAAAAACGTGAGTTCTTTGTTCCTTTCCCATCAATAAAAAAGATAATATCCGACACGGACCAGATCATGCCTTGATTGTTCCCACATAGCTGTTAGGTAAAGATGGTAGACAAAGGACTCGACCTGAATTGATTCAGGCTAACAGGATCTGACTAGGGCTATTAATGCCAACACAACAAAGAGACTCGCAACAAAGAGACTCGTAACATAGACTCGTAACATAGACTCGTAACATAGAGACTAAGGATTCGAAACTGACTCGGTATGATATTGAGAGAAATGAAGAAAACATGCTTGTATGGGAAGAGCAAAGTATTTTCACCATAAAGTTATATCGATTCAGACATCTGCATAGGTTCCTTGAGGAGGTTAATGCTTCAGCTCTATCGCCCCTGGTTCAAAGAAACCCAGACTCTCATGGTGAAAGAAATCGACTCTTACCGACAGCTCATTCTCAAAGAAACGGAAAGTCTGGATTTACAATGGAGGGTGGTCTGTCCTTGAACTTGTGATTCTTTGTTCACAATAGCTGACTCGACTCGTGGAAATAACGCAACCTTCTGAGATAAAGCCTGCCCATGCCCACGCCCAAGAAGCGTTTGTGTTCAAGGATATCCTAAGGTTGTTCAATTCCTCTTCATCGTCCAGATTTACCTCAAACACTCAGCATCCCGCACACAGCAACTTGTGTCGATTCTTCCACCGTAACAGATAAGTCTTCTCAGGTTGATAATTCGGGAAACGAGGAAACACTGCCAACGCCAAAACTCACAAAACATGGAGGACGAGGCCAATCAAGCTAAGCAGCAACGCGACTTGCAACATGAGTTGAACGAAACAAAACAATCTTACGAAAATTCTGCCATGGAAATTATCTCTCTAAAGGCCCAGTTGAGTAGACAAGAAGAGGAAGCACAGGCAAAGCACGATGAGTTTCTCAAGGAGCATTATCGGCTCCTAAACAATCATAACAGCTATGAGGAGGAAATCAAACATTTGAAGCAAAAAAGGAATGAATACCGAGCCGAACTGGCGACAGTCCAAGAGGATAGGGAGAATTTAACAGACCACCTTAAACAGTGTGAGAAAGATCTTGTCACACAAGCAAAGGATCTGAAAGAGGCGACGCAAGATGTCCAAAAGTACAAAAGTTTCCACGACAAAGCCCTTGCAGAGCAGAAGGAGCAAGCGAAAACGTGGGCCATTGCGAGGGCGGCATACGATGAGCTCCTAAAGGACGACAAGATGCCAGAGGACGATAAGAAGACAAACAAAGTGGTTCGAACTCTCCTCGACAAGGCAGCCACGAGCTGGAGGCAACTAGGGAGAATCTACGAAACAGAAGGGCCAGCTGTTGCAGAAGCCTCGAAGCAGGGGGACGACTCTAACGATATGGACCTGCTGAAGCTATTTGATCAGAAAACGGAAGAGTTGAAAGCCCGTAAGTAATAGTCTATCACAAGCAAGCTGAGATGAAGATGGTGTACTGACTTATCTTGCAGAGGAGAAGGATCTTCAAGACCTCCGCCAGTCTCTTGCTGAACTGACCAGCGACATCGAGCAAAAGGATCAGGAAATCGAGATTCTACGAGAATCTAATGAAAAGCTGAAGCGCGAGCTTGATGAGACCTCTGTACCGCCATCAAGAGCTTCTTCCGAGGCACTAAGAAACCCCATGGGAGCCGAAAGGGACACTCCAGAGCATCGCCGAGTGTCTTCATTAACTTCATTGGCGCTGTCTGCAACTCCGATCCAAATGGAAGAAGAGATCAAGAGACTCGTAGAGGAAAACTCAAACCTTCGACAAAAGTTGACAAGCAAAAGTAAAGGCAAAGGGAAACTCATCGAAACTAGTGAGAACGTCTCGGACAATGAAAAGGCCAGCTCTTCAACAGACTCTTGGCCAAAGGAAGCCTATGAAATCAAGGCAGCTCAAGAAGAGATTGAAAGGCTCAATAAGAGAATGAGCAAGAGAGAGGAACAGTTCAAAACGGAATACAGGAACTGCAGAAACGAGGCCAACATCCACCGAAATCGCCTAAAGTCTCTGGAGAGCGTCAACTTCAAGACGGCTGACAGTCTGGCACAGGCCATTGGAAACGAGGAAAGGGGAGTCTACAACAAGGGTCATCTGACCCTCGTGGATCGGATCAACTATCTCAACCTGGCTTGTTTCCTCCGCACCCGCAACTACATCCAGCTAGCTCTTCGAGAGAGGGCACACAGATTGGCCAATGTTCTTTTGAATGACGCCCAAGAATGGACCAAGTTCTGTCACGAGGATTTCGCAAAGATGGACCCAAGCGTCAACGTTCAAATAGGAGCCTCGATGCATATCCTCTACGGCATCAGGAAGATCCTGACTACCGAGACCGAAGAAGGTCTAGCCAAGGCTCGAACGAACATCCAATTTGGACGCGGAATCCTCGCAAAACATCCCAATGAGTTTATCTTTTTTCAGCTTCACCAGCTTGCTGAGACCATCATGAAATGCACCGAAGACGAACAAGGTAAAGGCTTGTACAAGAAAAGGCCGCGCTTTACTTTCTCTGGGGGATTACACTCAAAAAAGAAGCTGAAATCTCCTATCAAGAGGAAAATCAGGGCCAATCTGAGTCCGAAAGCTACTAATCTTGGTTATGTTGGGCTTCACTCTCCTCTATCACCTAGTAAATAGGGCAATGATAATATCAACGAGGAACTCAATCAACAAGAGGGGCAGTAAGAATAATTACCGCAAATCGATGAACAGTCTCACCGAATATGGTACTCGTGATGGTTTGGTAGAATTATGGAGTTCTGGGGTTCGTTCTCTTTTGTTCATTTCTTATATAACTTTTGTCATTTTGGTATCATATCTGTACATCATTTATACAACATTAAAGTTCAATGTCGTGTTGCCTGGGAGGTATGCTTGTCCGTTGTATTTCTCATCTCCTAACTAAGGAGCACTGTAACCACCGTCGATAACAAAATTGGCACCAGTGGCATATGTGGAAGCATCTGATGCCAGGAAGAGATATGCACCTTGAAGTTCATGAGGCTCGCCCTCACGACTATCTTCTTGTTAGTACTACTAACCACACAACAGAAATAGTAAACTTACCCCACGGGGATCTTATCTTTCCACATGTCTTTGGTCTCCTGATCCACAAAGTTGGAGATCTCAGTGATAATGTACCCAGGAGAGATAGCGTTGGCACGAGCAAACCGAGCCCATTCAACGGCCAAACTCTTGATGAGGTGAATGACACCTGCCTTGGCAGCATTATAAGCAGCCTGGAGTTGCGGAATATTCACAATACCTCCGCTCATGGAAGCAGTCGCAATGAAACTGCCTGATGTGTAGTTGCCCAGAGGTTGGCCGTTGAGGTCAGTACCCTCGTACTTCTGACGACGCCAGTGCTTCGCTGCAGCCTTTGCACAGTAGTAGGTGCCATCGAGGTTGGTCTGAACAACATCGCGATAGTGGTCAATGGGGCCGTCGACCATAGGACCCTTGGTCCAAGGAATACCAGCGTTAGCGACGAAGATATCTAGTCGGCCGTTAAGGTCCTTGACTGATTGGTCAACAGCCTGCTCAACGGCTTGGGCATCTCGCATATCAACCTGATACGCCTTGACTGTCAGATTCCCAGTCAGTAAGGAGATGGACTAAAACCTCATTCTCTGGGGTTGTATCTACCAGTGACATTGTATTTCTTGGCAAGCTCTTCTGCACGCTCCTGGGCCTTGCTACTGGTACGGTACCAAAGAGCAATGTTGGCACCAGTCTCGGCGTATGCTTCAGCAATAGAGAAGCCAATACCGGCAGCGGCACCAGTGATGATCGCACTCTTGCCTTGGAGAGAGAAACGCTTCAGGATAGAACCACCATCGACTACGCGGTTGTTGTCGTGGACGAAGTTGCCTCCGTTGAGAGGGTGAAGGTCAGACATGGTGAAGATTGGTTTCTCGAACTCAGAAAAGAATGGTGAGAAAAGCCAGTGTCGAAGATATGATACAGAGGAGGGCACTTCTAAGTGAACCCGAACTCAAAATGGCTCAGTTTACAAGTTTTATACTCCGAAATGAACAGACGTCTCCTCAACTTCTCCCCACTGGCTCCGCCTTCAGGGCCCTTCCCTCTTAACTGCTTATCGTTTGTATTAGTGAATAGCATCTTAATGCTACGGTCCATTAATAAAGGATCCATCTTCCACTTTGGGGAGTTCCGTTAGTATAGTTACGACAGCCCTGTCCGCTTGTTCCGCGAGATGATCTGGCATGTCTCCATCGTGAAGTGACCGGAATTACCCAAACAGGACAGCGGAAAGCAGAGCAGAGTAGCGGTCGAAGAGTTCGATGGGAACACTAGGTAATCAAACATGTAAGTTGTATGGAAGGAGAAAGGTTTGGTGGAGAAACTTGTTCAGCTACCTGGGGAGCAACTTGTTAGTGTCATGATATTGAGTCCCTGATTGGCCGGGATCCTTGTCATGGGGGGGAATATATGTAGAGTACAGTAGGTACATAGAAGTAGGACCCTAGGGCCACTTCATAAGGTTCGACTGGGTTAGCAACTCCTCAACGTACGTCGAATGTTAGTTACCCCGCATCGATTCCCCAAGGGATAGGCAAGAGCTTCTCATGATGTTGTTGTTAACACAGAGGAAGAACTCGCCTGTCAAGACACCCGAGTTTTGTGAACTATTAGCTCGTGCCTGTTTATTCACGAAGACATTGTATCTGATTTAGCCGGGAAAGGAAGTTTGCGTGCTCAGAGCAGGAGCTTCTCTGTTCACAGCTGCATTCACTGTCGTGGAACTTGCCCCGTTCGTACCTTCTGATCCATTGCAATTGAGCAGTCGACGTCACCTGCCCCCACCATCATGGTATGGCTCTACTCTAGGTAGGTAGTGGGGTGCTCTCCCCTCCAACGTACCTACCTTCCTCCAGGAAGTCAACAAGTCCAACGTACCTCTCCATTAACAAGTCAAGCACAATTCTTCACATCAAGTCCGGAATACACCTCAGATATTCCCAACATGGCTACTCATCGACCTTATGACTCAAAACTCGGAATCATCACTGGAGGTTCCCGAGGTTTGTACTCGCTACTTAGTATAAGCCCTCGTTTCATGGCTCACTGACTGTGTTGAAGGCATTGGTGCAGCAGTCGCTACAAGATTGGCTGCTAAAGGGTGTAATCTTCTCCTTGTTTATACTTCCGAGTCGTCCACTGAACCGACTAGGAAGCTATGCAGCGAACTCTCGTCTTCACACAGGATTCAATGCTCTTCGGTGCAAGCCGACTTGAGCAATCCTTATGAAGCTAAGCAGAAGATTATCGACGCTGCGCGGTCATTCCATACGTCGTATAGCTCAAGCAAACCCTTCAAGATCGACATTCTCATCAACAATGCTGGCGTCTCTTCAAATCAGCACTTGAACGATATGGAGCAAGGGGCAATCGATCCACCCGAGTTCTACCGTGTTTACAACATCAACGTCTTGGCTCCCCTCCTCTTAACTCAAGAGGTTGCCCTGCATCTCCCCACAGACCGCAGCGGACGCATCGTAAACGTTTCTAGCGTTTCCTCATCTATCGGATACCAGGGCCAATCGGTCTATGCCGGAAGTAAAGCAGCTTTGGAAGCCATGACACGGACCTGGAGCCGTGAGTTGGCTACTCGTGCCACCGTCAACGCTGTCAACCCTGGGCCGGCCTGGGGAGATATGTACGCAGCCGCCGGACAAACTTTCTGGGACATCAACCAGCCTTATGTTGATACGGCCCCATTGGCTCAGTATGACGGAGAACCAGAAGTATTGGCCATGGCAGGGTCAGACGCTGAGCGTTTCGACCGGACAGTGCGTGAGTCCATGGGTAACCGAAGGCCAGGGTTTACGACTGAAATCGCTGGCACAATTGACATGCTATGTTCGGAAGAGGGTGGCTGGACGACTGGTAGTGTCATCTGTGCCAACGGTGGAATGAAAATGTCAATCGCTTAGAGTCTTACTTTGCTGGGTAAAGCAAGAGTGTTGAGAGATCGGCTTGTCAAGCAAAACTGCGTCTAATATCCTTATACGCTTCTGCGTGGAAAAGAGAAGCATTCAAGCAGGTATATACACAAAAAATCCACTCTGTTCACCAGACAGCTTTCACAGTTGTATGATGCTTCGCGCGAGTGAAATTTGAGCTGTTGCACCACGATGGGTTCGGGAGCTCGACTTGTCGCGCTGCAGCAAGGATGAAACCCCATACAGATATTTCAGAAAATCATACTCTCAACTAAGGCATCAATGGTGAGATATGTGCATACATCTTAATCATTCGGTGCATTTTGGCTGACCATTGCAACATGGCGGCCGGAGCAATTTGTGGTCGGGTCGCCACTTAGAGTCTGCTGTGTACAACAATCTGCACCATGCACAATGCCGACTACCTCGAAATACGACACCTTTGCGATATTCGATACCTTACACCATATAATAATCAAGGGGAGTTTCAAACCCAATGCCGTGTGACGTCGTCTACAAATGCGACATATCTGTCAGCTTGATAAAACATGTCTATACTGCCTGGTGCTGTCACATCTGGGGTAGAAGCCGATGGTACACAACAGTCATGCACGAGATTCGCGCAAAGGGTGTTAGGCGTCTTTGGTTGGTCAGTAAAGCGACAGGGCAAACTTCAACAAAAGGTGTGCAAAGATCGATCGAGGGAAAGGACGGCAACACTTTCTTCTCGAGTCCCTCGAGGTCAGCCCGGGACATTGGAAGAAGGGTGTACCCAAAGTCAATTGCCGTTTGTTCTTCAGATAGAGTCTCTGATTCGGATGTCCTACTACTTTTTGCGTTCATATCCGAAGATCTTACACCTCAGGGGTTGACCTTGAGCCTGCTATTGCTTGCATTCGGCTCTGACTGCTGTTGGGGTGACACGACAGTTTGACCCCAGACCTCTACAGCTTAAGTCTCGAAAGCGTATGATAGCGGTGCCGCGAAATGTTTGCTTTCGTCGGTCCTGATTTTCGCTACGTTCAGTTGAGAACGGTGCAAAAACTTCGCTACTCTACCAGTTCTGACAGCAGTGATTTCAAGGAACACTAATGAAGTAGCTGCGAACAAAGTTGAAACTTTCAAGTCATACAACCCTCAGGCGACTCCTTATTGCATGGATTCATGCACGTATGGCCACAGTCCCTGCATATTTCCTTGTTTGTTTGTGATAGTCTGAGCACGTCCGATTAGTTCGAATATTCAGAGCAAGATGGTTCGCCAATACAGCAAACATAGCTTTGAAACTGTATGATAACTCGGACTTTCACACTTCACCATAATCAAGTGATATCCTTGCCGAATCTTTGGGTGGAAGCACAGTCTCAACCTCAAACACTTATGCTATAAGACTGAGCCGTGAATATTTCTTGAAGGGCAAAGGCCTATTCCGCTCTGTGGTTGTCTGCAGCGATTCACTTCAGCAATGCTGTGTCTCTATTCAGATGCCGTCAACCGATTTAAAGCCGTTTACTAGATTACGATTCATGTTAGTTACCGGATCTTATCGACACATGACCACTCACATTATTTCTTGCTGCCGTTACGGATACTTTGTTTCCGAATCGGCGACTCTTAAATCGCAGTGACTGGATGAAACGCCTAAATCCCTTCAGCCATATATGCAGCCATGCTTCCTTCTGATTATCGAGGTCTCTCGGCCAACTTGTTCCAAAGCGCCCGGAGGTTATTCGCATTTTTGTTCTCAACTATATAAGCTTGTGAACTTTATAGCATAAAGCCGTCGGACTGACCTAGAAACGCCCTTGAATCATTCAGATGAATAGATATAGGGACCGGCCTTACTCTGTTTCCAAACATCTACCACGCCGCACTCGGTCATTACCGTGCCACTTCAGAGGTTGTTTCTCTGATACACCAATACACTCTTTGATATTCTTCTTCACAATCGTTTTATCTTGTGCCACTTGGTACAGGATCAAGTTAACGGCAATTTCCTCAGCCCAACATACCCCCCGCTCTCTTCTTTCACATCATCGGAAGGCTTTGCCTAGTTCATTTCTGGAGTTCTCTCACATTGTAATCCCATCATGGCGCGCGGCTCTTCCCACTCGGATCCGGCGTTTCTCGCCAAACTTGCTCGTCGTCAGCAAATGAACTACGACGCTATGATTTTCTTTGCAGGGGCCATGGCCAGCTTTTATTTTATCATCTGTATATTCCTTCTCCTCAGGAGACTTTGTGTCGAGGTGGGTGCCTCACGCAAACCAGGCGCCGTCACGGCAATCTTGAGGTAAGATATTGGTCTCTCCTCTCGCGGTGGTTCAGACTTTGACAATGGGATAGGCATATGAGAGCTTCTACTCTTGGAAACATGCCAGGATTACCATCGGGAGGATACACCTTTGTCATTCTCGGGTACCTCATCATCAATGCCGTCGTCACTTTCACATACTTGGACAATGACAATATGCCATTCCTTTCCAACATAGCTTCTCGGACTGGATGGTATGTTATCTGATTGTATACCTTTATCTCGTACTGACCCTTTGATACAGGATGGCTATCGCCAACTTGCTTATTGTCATCATCCTTTCCCTCAAAAACACGCCGGTCGTTGTTCTAATGGCCTCGTCTTATGAGCGACTGAACATTTTCCATCGCATAGCCGGTTATACCACCCTCATATTTGCGATGGTGCACTCAAGCACTTACACTGCCGTATTTGGAGCCCAAAATTTTCTCGAACACCTGCTCGTGAAGGAAGAAATTTTTGGAATGGTTGCTCTGGGTTCGTTTATGACACTGGCATTCGCAGGTGCTGTCCTTCAAGCGTGGTGGTACGAGTTATTCTACTACATCCATGTGAGTTTCTGGATTATCGCCGTTACAATGACTGGTCTCCATCAGCCAGAGTCCAGCAAGAAGGTTCTATATATTGTCTGCGTTTCCGCCGGGATATGGGTCCTCGGTCGCATTATTCGCTTCGCCCGCCTTGTCGCCAATGGTGTTAACAATACTGCCACACTCACGCCTCTTCCCAACGGCGGAACCCGTGTAACTCTGGCAAAAGCTCCTTTGGGGTCCGCATCGGGAAAACACGGTTTTCTTTGGGTTCCTGCCGTGCGCGCTGTCGAGACCCATCCGTTTACTATGGTTGCAGTCAATCCTCTGGAATTTGTCGTCGCGGCGTATGATGGATTCACCCAAACACTGCATAACTGTGCACTTCAAAACCCTGGAATCAAGCTAAGAGCATCGGTTGAAGGTCCTTACGGTACTCTGCCTGATGTCAGGGGGTATGACAAGATTATGCTCGTAGCTGGAGGTAGTGGCGCTAGCTTTACCATTGGTGCGGCTCTGGATATGCTCAAGACGCTGGACGCAAATGCAGAGGTCGTTATCGGGTTCATCTGGATGATTAGGAACCAGGGTGAGTTGGCATGAAGAATCCGGGGGTTAAATTATTCTAATGTTGTTACAGCATACCTCTCTTGGTTTGCCCAACATCTCGAGACCCTACACCAAGATCTCCGCGTTTCTACAAAAGTCTATGTAACACGAACTTCAGCAACCGAAGGCGTTCCCCAAAGACAACCTTCCACGTCGTCCAACACGTCTTCTGACAGTACCTTCATCGACCCTGACCCAGAGAAAGAGATAATCACTCAGACAGATACCACTACAACTGCTAGGCTGTCACCTGACCTTGAGAAAGATAGCATCTCATCGCCCCTATCGTCCACAGCCCATCCATCCCTGGGCGACACGGTTGTTTTTTCCGGAAGGCCAGACATTGTTTCCCTTGTTAGCGAAAGCATAACAAGCACGCCTTCTGACAAACGCGTGCTAGTGATGGGATGCGGACCAAAGACACTCATGTCGGCCGTTCAAAATGCTGTAGCTGATGCTATCATGGAAAATGGAGCAGGTGTCGAGTTGCATCTGGAGAAATTTGGGTGGTGATGGTTTTTTTTGGCAAATGCTCTTTATATCCTTATAACGCTTTTATGACCAAACTTCATGCGTATGATAACAAGGCTGCACTGCGATATATTTGACGAGCAATACACGAGAAATGGGAATAAGCAATAGCTTCACTAAAAGATTCAAAGCGTTTGATTCCATGGCTCTGATGTAAAGACTTGACTGCCATAACAGGATTTGTTATACAATATATAGGTGTAAAAACTAAAACTATGTAAAGGTATGTACCAATGTCCCTCCCTGATAAAGACATGTTGGGTATATAGCATCGAAAAACAATTCATTCGTCATTGATCCGACCCGACGCCTCCCTTTTTTGCTGTTTGAGACCAAAAGTCCCGAAACTCATCAAGTATAAAAATAAACAGGGATGAGGTTATAAAAGTCATCATCATTAATTAAAGTGGTATGTTATCGCGGTTGTCCTCACATTGTTGTATTGACGGTTGTGAAGAGCGACGACGAGAGCTGAGAAACTTGGCACCTATGGTTCTAGTACCCTGGGATACCTTCCCAAAGAGTCCTGGAGATTTGGCCCTGGCTGTACTGTGTCGACGTGCCCGATCCGCGATTACCGTCTCCATGGGAGATGGCATTTCTTCGTCCGGCTGTCCGAGAGCATCTCGTACTGCAGGGCAAGGATCCACCATTCGCTTTGCGTCGCTGACGGACTGGAGAAAGATCGAGTACGACATGGCAACAGCTTGGAGGGCGATGACAACAATGAAAGCCATTTTGACAGTCCCCCCGTGCTTGATGATGCCGTACATGACAAAAGGGAAGAATCCCGGACCGGAGCTACCCATGGTGATAAAGGCAGCAGCACGCTTGGTGCGTCGTCCCTGGCCGCGAAGTCCAATAGCGAAAACAAGGGGGTATATGGGCCCCTCGAAGAAGTAGAAGAGCACAATCGGAATGATAAGAAAGTTTGGGTTGGGTGGGCGGACAACCACAGGGAGAAGGGCGAAGAGGAAACACCCAGCGATGCAGGCGGTGAGAATGGTGCGAGGCCGGGGGAAGCGGGAGCGGTATACAGAGAGATATGTGAGACCTGCTGCCATGAAGCGAGATACTGTAAAGGCGGTATGCGCAATAAGAAGGTAGTCGGGTATGGAGAGGCTGATGCCGGGTGGCTTGTCGGGATTGGGAATATCGCTAGCACCTTTTGCAGCATCCTCGCCGGTGGTGGGTTGGTTGGGAAGTATGGAAATCATGAGGCTCCGGAAATATATGCTGAAACACTCCTGGGCGGCAACGTAGGTGTATTGAGCAAGAACAGCCAAGATCAAGCTCCAGGTGCGTAGCTGCAGACCGTTCCTCTTCTTCTGGGGATCAATGGGAAGATGCGTAGCGGATTGCTCCAACTCACGATCGCTGACTTCCGGAAGAGGCATGTAGTAAAAGAAGAGACCGAGGGCAACGCAGAGCAGCGTGATTCCCAGATACGTCCACTGGACGTTGATGAGCGTCATACTGGTAGCGTTGTTTTGTTCAACGATGCCCTTGAAAAAGACTTTCTGAGCCAGGAGGCCACTGAGAACACTGCCAATACCTTGAATGCCCTGAGCCATGAGTACGCGGGTTTCTCCATATTCGGGAGGTCCGCAGAGTATCAAAAACGCATTTGCGCCGACTTCTAAAATTGAGAGACCAAAGCCAACAACAAAGTTGCTGAGCATGAATCCTGCATATGATTGGGTGACGGCCGAGGGCCAGAAGATGACGGTTCCGATGCCGTAAAAGCAAAGGCCAACGATAAAAGTAACCTTGAAGCCACCAACGCTGTCGTGGCCGTTACCTTTGTGCCTTTTCGACCGGTTGTGCTCGTCGCGCCGTAGGATCCATTCGCCCACTAGCAGGGGTCCGAAAAAGTAACCACCTCCAAAGTATACAGACGTCATGCCAAGTGTTTCAGCAGTAGTCATGTCGTCGACGGTCGCAATGACGTTGTTCAACGTATTCAGCAAGCCGTAGGATATACCCCATAACAGGAACAAGATAGAGACAATCGTGCAATACTTGAAAGACTCCTTCTTGTTGCATTTGAGCATACTTTTAGGTTTCGTCATGTTCACAAAGCCAAAGTAGACACCCTCAACAGTTCCAGTAGAAGATGTCATAGTTGTTGATGTTTGGTACGTTCCGTTGCTCTGAGCAGCACGCTGTACAGGACGAGCTGGCCTTGGCTCATCGAATGGCGTTGTTAGAAATTCCATGGCGCTCATGGGAGCGTTGGCATTGAGCGGGGATTGCACATTGGGTTGCGCAACGGGAGGTGGCTGCTGAATACTGGCACGATGACCTGTCGAGGGCGAATCCGAATCATTGGGCCCCTTGGGTGTACTGGCTCTGGTTCCATCAGGGTCGTAAAGCATAGCTGGAAGAAGCTTGAGGACCAGAGGCTTCAGCGTCGGCACGCAAGCGCACATCATTCCAACGTTAACTTCGACAGCACTCCACATGAGCGACCTTGACGCGTTCCATGCAAAATCAGTTTGTCCACCGAAGCGCGATTGGGGGTCGGAGGACGTGCTGGTAGGTGCTGTAATAGCTTGCTGCAGGTAGTAGATTCTTACTACATCGACAACCGTAACAAAGATACCAACTGTAAAGGTTAAAACCAGAATCGTCTTTTGGCGAGAAGGCAGGCGCATGCCGGTGAGGACGGGTATAGGGAGAGCGAGAATAGCCAGGTCCGTAACAATATTAACGGGAGAGGAGCAGATAAACTCGGTCAGTAGCGGGATGCATTTCGCACTCGGGCGTTCGTCGTATTTTACATCCCAGGCGGCTTGGGTCGGGCGGCATTGAAACACGTTCATAAAGGTGAGAATAACACCAGCAATGTTGACAATGGCCAGTGTCAACCAAGAAGCAAACCGAAGCACTCTTTGGGTGTGCTTGGCCAATCGCAGGTAGAATATAAGCACAGATGTCTTGGTGGCCATCAATGCGGGATTGTATAAGATGGAGAAGACGTATTCGCAGCGGCGGAGGGCGGGTAATCGTTGGGGGTCGATGTTTTCGTCGTGTCGTCCAAGGCCATTGTGAACGCCGAAACAGATGGTGAAGGAGAGGAAGAAGGCGAACAGCCATGCGAGGATCATGACACGGTCATCCCAAGTAATGTTTCTAACGATGAAGGTGCGCGAGACCATTCGTGCGGCGACGAAGACGGTAGCGAGGACGAGAGTGGCCGTGGTGACGGCAAAGACGGCCGGCCCACGATCTGGAATGCCTCCATCGTCGGTGGAGGCCGAGTCGGACATGTCGAGGTCGAAATTTGAAGAGACATGGACTCGTCACTCGTCAAATGGAGAGTGAGGTAGGTAGTTTGCTGCTTGTTTGGCTTGACAAAATTGGAGCCGTTGCTACCTGGGCGAGCGTGCCATGTCTTCCGCTGAATTCGAATCTCGAATTTCTTGGTTCGACAAGTTTACGGTCAAGGTCGGACGAGGCAATTGAGGAGGAAGATGGTCGAGGTTTCCGCGGGTACGGCCTGAGTAAGTTTGTTCTTGTCTCTCGTCAGATGGCGGTCGTATTGCGGTGGCGTAGTCCCGTCCTGTTGCTATACGAGAATTGTCGATTTCAAGATTGGTAGGTAGACAGAGCAAGTAAGAAAACAGAACCTGGAAAGGGTGAGGGAGATTTAGCGAAGTTTGGTTCCAGGATCAGCGGAGCAAAAGAAGCAAGATCCAAGACAAGCAAAAGCCAAGCAAAAGCCTCCCGCGCCCCGTCAGATTCGATTCGTCTTGCACAAGCAAAAGTAAAGTAAAGTTACCCGCCTGAATGGTCGTGGGCAAAGGAATGCGGCGCAAAAACGGGGAGAGGTTTTCTCTTAGCGGAATTAGCGGCAGTTTTTCAGCCACCGACAGACAGACAGTGAGTGCCCAGTCAGTGCAGTGCAGTGCAGCGTAGTGCAGGTGCAGGTGCAGTGCCCCGCCAGGATTCGGGCGGGAGACTAAACAAGAACGCCTAACCTTAGTACCCTAGCGATGTGGATACAATTGGATGGATACTTTACTTTTAAACGGCATTCCTCGATGGGCGGCGGTTCAGTTCAAACGGTGAGAGCTGAGCTGAGTTGAGCTGAGCTTTTGGTAGAGTTCAGACTATCTATAGCACGGAGGACTATGAGAATTTTAGAGAGCGCCATTTCCCCAGTCGTCTGTTCCCTCCAGGTATAGATACTGTACTGCAGTATTGCATAAGCGGATGGATATGCCAAGTTACCAACTCATCGGTTGATAGTCAGGTGACTCGATTCGAGTCTGAGTCAAGCAGGTACGTATGTACTGACTGTGATGGAATCCTGGGGTTGTGAGCTACAGTACTGCACTATAATTACCGGTTCAGAGCCTAAACTCGACTAGGAATATGGCTAACAAAGTCCAATGTCATTGAGGTCCGGGGTGGATAATGAGGGGTTGCATTTACTATTCATTGATTGATTGGATTGGAACTGAGAAGAAGAAAAAAACTCTTCAAGCAGATCTTTTGATAACGGGCAGGGTCTTGCTGTACCGTACTGTACAGTACCGCTTTACGATTTTGAGTAAGCAGTTCAGCTTCTCGGCTGAAGATTGGGTTCGGTCACCCAAAGAGGGGAATGATGGGCCGAAGTCAATGGATTCCATACGCACTGAGATTGAGGGGAAGATGACACTGACGCGTGATGAATGGTTGATCATCAATCTAGACTACACTACGTAGGTAACTTCTTTTATTGGGTGGATTGAATCGTCATCATCATCGGCGTCGTCGTCGTTTCTCTTCCTTTGTTTGTTGCAATTCAAGCCATTCATCCCCTTGATTATATCATATGCCATTCTTATTCTGTGTTTACATCATACCTAGTCCCCCATTTCGGGCCTTTGCTGCCCTCAGGTTTTAACCTTTTTTTTTATGTGCAGTAACTACCTACTGGACTGTACTACGTTACAGCCAATTCCGATCGACTAGACCAAGCCATGCAATACAACACACAGTGACAGGAACCTAAGCTACCTACTCTACTGTCCCCAATGGCAGAATGACAACACCTTAATTGAGTAGCCCAACAAATGGATGTTAAAAAAATATCGGTGCCTATTTAGTTTCCCCATGTTGAAAGCCGCGGATCCGCTGTCTCCCAATTTCGAATCACCCCATAATCATCCTTCTAAGCCTCCTCCTACCCATTGATTCATGAGCTGCTCTGCTGACAAGTCATCGAATCCAATTCAAGCCACCTGATCAATATTTTACTATGTACTTAGACTACTCCGCGCCGTCGTGCCGTCGCTCCTCAGCCTCTACTACGTTGTGTATGAGTGATTTCTCGCAATTTCCCCCGCCTTGAATTCTCTCAGTTTATTGTCAATCCTCATTCATCAGGGCTCGTAAGTGTTGGATGTCATACGTCATGTCTCATCTCTGGTCTTGACAGGGGTTGTTAAGCTTTCACCAAGCTCTGATCGTCGGCCCGCCTTCAACGGATGTCGCGTGTAAATTGGGAATTGATTCACTGCAAGTCAGATTTGCTTTTTTCTTTTTTGGTGGTTTTTTCCCCCTTCTGTTGCAGCATTGTTAGGCTAATCCAGCTTTTCACCGCAAAAAAGGACAGCGAATGATTTAGATCACACAACATCTGCAGCTAATATGCATGTCTGTCACGGGTCTAACCGATAATTCCCGTATGGCACGGTCTCGATCGGTCTTTTCCTTTTTTTTTTTTTTTTTTTTTTCCTCCTCCGCAGAATTATTTTAACGCTCGATAGGCGATACAGTACAGTATCCATTGGGGTTGTCTATACAGCCACAGCTGGGCATGTCTTTCTCCTCCACTGAGAAAACACATGCAGTAGAAGCGTCTAATGCCAGGTCAGCGGTCAAGAACTAGACTCTGGTCTATGGTCTACAGTCCCGACTCCCCGAATTTTGTCTCCATCTTCTGCAGTGACACGGGGCGCTTGTAACCGAGACAGATGCAGGGTCTTTTCCACCATAGATTGTACCTAGGCTCTAGAGACTAGCAATAGGCTACCTGGATGCTTTGTCGAGCCGAAGCCGACAGTTAAAAACACTGGTAAATTAACCTTCTGCTTGAGACCGAATTTTAAGATCCACCATATCACGTTATCCGTCTCATGCGGTGAACGACGTTGCAGCTCTGCCATAGTAGACGCTATAATATAGCCGTGCTGCTGTCAAAACTGACACTAAGTCCTCATACAGCAAGCAACACAATAACAAAACGTGATGGATCTTAATTAAATAGCATTCCTTATTGACCGCATTTTCAGCCCATGTTCTTAACAGAATAACGGTCATAGGGACATTTCAACAGATTTGTCACACCGATGTAAAAGATTCTCTTCGGAGCATACTGTGTGTGGCATTAACCTTTGATTCCGGCGTAAATGCTACCGGACTCGAACGGGTCCCCGTCCAGTAGTCGGCGTGGCGTCGCAGTTGAGCCTCCGGAACTTCGGAACTCCACCCTCCGATATTCTTATCGCGATAACCATCACTAACGTCATCGCGACTCATGGCGACAACATGCACCTCACACACGTCATTTCAACGACTCCATAGAAATCCGGAGGCATCTAGACTGTTCTCCTCGTTTGGCAATGGGATTAAGTTGGCTTTTCGGCGTTAATTATCTCACTCGTTTCTAGACACCACATCTTAATTAAGCCATGGCTTCTCCGGCGCAACCCTCCGGCCCGAGCTCCGGCAGCGCCACGCCCGGTCCGTCTGATGTCCGTAACGAACCGCCGACTACTACGGAAGAGACTCCGTTGCTCGGTAGATCTAGTTCCAGTTCATCCCTGAGGTCGGGTACCCAGAAGGATAGTAATTCTCGCCATGTTGAGGACGCTCAGTCCAAAGTACACATCCCGCTCGCCAGAGGAATCGCCATAGGCTTGAGCTTATGGCTCCTCATCTTCCTTACAGGTAAAAGGCCCTTTGTTTTCAAGACTTTCCCTTTCAAGTACTCGTCATGGTCATACTAACACGTTCTCAGCATGCAACATGTCTGGCATGACCTTGGTACAAGGCGCTATCGCCGCTCAACTTGGCTCGCACAATTCATCCGCTATGTGGTTCACGAGCGCTTATCTCATCCCGATGTCTTCTCTGGCACCTGTAGCAGGTCGTCTGGCTACCATATTTCCGCCCAGAACTCTCATCCTCCCTATTGCAGCTCTCATAGCAACAGGCGGCTTGGTCTGTACAGTCTCAACTTCCTTCGGGGCGTTTGTTGCTGGGAGAGTTATTGCGGGTACAGGTGCTGCTGGTGTCTTATCCCTTGCTATCATCATAGCAATAGAGCTGGCGAGTGAGAAATCGAGGGGCCTTGTTCTGGGCTTGATAAACGCCGGTTTCACTGCTGGTGTCTCCTTTGGGGCGGTTGTGTTCGGTGGCCTGATGCCAGTCATCGGATGGGTAAGGAAAAGGCCTTGATTTTCTGCAGGAAAAGAAATTTTGATTAACCTGTCTTAGAGGCCATTGTTCTGGGGGCAGATCCCCTTTGCCTTCGCCACAGGTTTGGGGGTGTTCATCAGCATACCTGCCGCGGCGGAGCCACACGACACAAAGACTCCTCTCAAACAGAAACTTGCGCAAATAGACTATCTAGGGGCTGGACTTTTGGTAAGCTCTTTGCTCGTCAATTATATCATGTAGGGAGCATCACTAACTCGTATGTCAAGACTACATCGATCGTCCTCTTCCTGTACGCAATTGCAGATGAGATCCAGATCATACCTCTTTGTTCTGCACCCATCATCCTTCTTCTCTTCCTCGCAGTGGAGATCTACGTCGTCACAGACCCCATCATCCCTATCAAGGTCCTCTCCTCGCCAGGGATCCTGTTTTCGTGCTTTGCTCAGCTAGGCCTCATGATCGCCCGCTGGAGCGTACTCTTCTACGCGCCCATTTTCATGCTTGCAGTTCGCGGCTCATCTCCTGCAGCTGCAGGCTCTATACTGATACCAACAAACATAGGGTTCGGCCTGGGGGGCATCCTCGTCGGCTTGCTCCACGTTCGCCGAAGTGGTGCCTTTTGGCTACCGTCTATCTCTGCTCTGGTCATCTTCACAATTAGCACGTATACGCTCTCGCTCATCAGTACTACTAGTCTTCCTCTCGCTTTATTCATCGTCGTTGTGCTGATCAACGGCCTCGCGACTGGCGGGGGAGTCAACTACACTCTCGCCCACATCCTGCATCTGAGCTACGATGACACTCGCTATATTGCTACCAGTCTCCTGGGCACGTTCAGGGGCTCTGGGTCAAGCTTTGGCACAGCGGTTGCGGGTGGTATATTCTACCGTTTGCTTAGAGGTAGTCTGGAGGCCGGGTTTCTCCAGCTAGACGGTGGTGAACGGTTGAGTGGTGATCGACAACGTTTAGTTTCTAACCTCGTCAACACCCCGGGACTGGTGCACGGTGGTGAATTGACTCGCGCCGAGCAAGATATAGCGATCGAGGGTTATGCCGGAGCTACTAGAGGCGTCTGGCAGGCCATGGCCGGGCTGGGTGTCGTTGTGGTTTTGTTTCAAGCTCTGACAGGCAAGAAGGCGCCTGACGACAAGCAGGAGGCTGAGCATGTCGATGAAGAAGCGGCAAGGGTCGTTGTAGCCGAAAACGAAGGCGTCGGCGAAGCATGAGAGCTGAGGCGTTGAAGTAGCATTTTAGAGTTTGACGTTGGTGTTTCTTGTTGTTTGAAGCGTGGTCTATTCTTAGGTTCAGGCTCCATAGATAGGCATCTTGGTCATTGGCATGACTCGGCAGTAGACACGGCATGGGCATGGCGCTATTATAGAGTTTGCACAAGGAACCGTTACAGGCGTAACTGATAATGATTCGAACATTGTTTTCAAACAATGTTTGCTGCACAGCATTGACATTCGGTACGATGACTCGGCATGTTGCGAGCGTAGTAAAACAATATATGTCGGAATTCGGGAATCGCGGCCTGCACCGGGCGATCCATCACCGCCACCAACTGATCAGAGCGTTGAATAGGTACATACGTACGTCAAGTTATGAAACATGAACGTGTCAAAGGTGTTAGGATCGATTTATGCTAATTAAAACTTTGCATAGACAGGAACATAGTGCAAACACTATTATCCGTATGTCCATGTGAAAATGCATAGTGTCGGCACAGATGGGATGGATAAAGGAACCTAGCCAATCCAATCACAGAGTCGAGGGACACCTAGACCGACCACTTGGCCGAAGTTACACTCCCTGTCAAATCTCGCTTTCTTGTCCCTTTTAGGACGAACCCTTGGTTCGCGACGCAGCGGGCCGCCAGCCCTTATGTGAGCCAATGTCCAAGCTTATTTCTTCTCCCACTTCCCGATTGCTACATCCACGCCGTACAGTGTTTGCCTAGATAGGTGCAATCATCCTGAGTTAAAGTTCCACACGTAAATCACTCCCGAATCCTGGCAATGTAACGCCGTTAGACAGATCTCGCCGGTCGGCGCTAGTAAAGGAGCTTCTTTCAGATTCGTCACCATCAGTGTCAGTGTCCATATGTAACTTGACTAGGACAGGGCAGCACGATCTATGTTGTATTCTCCGTTACCACCTGAGATGCTAGCACTACGACAGTACCATAATCTGTGCCTCCTCACTGTCCAATTTGGGTCATGATCTCCAACGACAAGCGCTCCAATCCCAACCTTGAATACTTCTCTCAAAGTTTACCAGCCCATCCTCATCTTTGAGTTTGACATGGACAATTTCTAACAACCTTGAAAACACGATTCGGTGAATAGACCTGATATTTTATATCTGTTTTGTTTTGTATTCGTATTCAATTGTGTCAAACCTAATGTACAGTGGTTTTGCTTTTCCTAAGTGTTTCATAAAGTGCTCATTGTTTTTTGCTGGGGATCCCGCCCTCATGATGCAATCCCTTCGCCCATGTGTATGCGCCTGTAAATGCTGCAAATATCCGTTGCGCCCCAATCCCGAGAGAACAAAAAAAGCATACATGGCTCATCCTGGCCCCTGCTAAATTTAAAACATTTCCCCCTAACGTACCCATGATTTCCTACAACCCTCCCTGTAAAATCCAAAGTGTAAAAAAGAAGAAGAGAAGAAGGATAGAAGAAGAAGAAGAAGAAGAAGAAGAAGAAGAAGAAAAGAAGAAGTAGGTGAAACATCTTTCGTAATCGAAACGCAAACATAGTCTCCATCGTTCAACCCCGCAGTCAGGCATTCGTACCAGAGTTTCCAAGGAAGAAATCAATATCGCCTCCATTGCCATTTTGAGCTCGGTGCTCGTTCTCGGCGAGCTGCTCCAGAAGGGCCAGGAACGGATCCTTCTCTTCCCCTTGACCTGTTCCAGTGCTACCATTGTGACTTCGGGCTCCGGGGCTTCCTGCTGCCGTTCTGGTCTGTGTGAGATGCATCTTGCCATGACTGTCATCGGCTTGCCAGGCAGCAGGACTGCCAAAGGCGTTCGTCGGCACGGTCCCAAACATCGCATCATAGCCCCCGTTGGCCTCATTAATCATACCCGGGCCAGCATTGGTGATGCTCGAGCCTGAGCCATAGCTATATGGGGGGCTGAAGGGCGCACCACCGATCTGGTGCATATGATGAGATGAAACGGCATGCGACGTAGGAGACATGGTGAAACCCGCTGCAGCGGCGGCAGCAACTGCGGCGTTGTTCGAAGAAGCATCGCTCATGTGATCATGCATGGTATACATCTCATGGTTTTCATGATGACCCGGAAGCGATGTGGGAGTTGCAAGGAGACCAGGTGATGAATGCGGCATCCCTCCAGATGTGTATGAGAATGATCGACGGGCAGTGCCTGGCGTTGGAAGGCCCGTGGCAGAGGGAGCAAGGCTTGAGATCACCTTCACATCAGGCCGCCTGCGGTTGATAGGACCTGGTGGTGCTGTGTTCTTCCGCTTGAGGTTGGGACGTTGTGGTCTATCGACGCTTCGCAAGGTTCCATCCGCTGTCGGTCCGACACCCATATCAACCCCGACATCTGAAAGACGGAGATTGGCTGCATCAAAGCTGAAGGATGGACCACCAGGTCCCCCTATGTTTGAGTAACGATCAAAGAAGTCTTCGCTGTGGAACCCGGGCGTGTATCGCATGGAGCTGCGCGCTAGCGCCTTTACCAGTTCCCCATGAGCATGGCTGATGTCCTGTAGTGTTTCGCGTTGATGCTGTACTGTGGCCCAGGCGTACCGAAGCTCGTTAAGGAACTGCATCTCACTGGAGAGGAAATCTGCTGCAGAACTGAAGACATTAACTTCGCCTTGACTTCCTTGCTGGCTGTAGTGGGCACCGTGAACATGAACTGTGCCTGCTGTGCAAACACAGTATCCCACGAATGCAGGCCAGTCAACGATAGCTGACTGCTTCCCAAGCTGAACCAACTCCATGATTGCATTGGCGTGAAGAAAACACATGTTGGTAGCCTCAATCTGCCATGACTGGTGCTGTCCTGTTTCAGCCAGCTCTGCTAGGTCGATGGGAAGGAATGGGCGGTAAATCAAGCAGTGAATGAGATGGTAGATGAGCTTGCTGAGCAATAGTATGGTCGCGTCGGCCTGTCTAAACAGTGTACCAAGATTTGAGAATGCATCTTCTGTTCCAGAAGCCCATACGTCGAGATCCTGGCGAATCTTGGATATGGTAGAAAGAGTGTGCCATGGAAAGTGGGAATCGGCTTTGACGCCACCAGCGGCCAAGTATCGATTTGTGTTTCCGAGAACGCGTGTGATATCAATGAGCATACCCATGCTTCCTTGAGGCTTCTTGTCGCTACCTTGGAAATACTGCAGATTCGATCCAGTTTGAAAGAACTCCCCTTCGACAGGGAGGGAAGCCGAGTTAGGGGACCAGGAGGGAAGGCGCAACAGGATGGTGTTATCGCTGATTAAGCTTGGCCGCTTGGAGCCTGTTGCTTGATATCGGTCAAGCAGGTAGCAAGTCCAGAATAATCGACGTCGCATCTCTCGTTCGACTGGCGTCATGCGTGTCTGAGCGTCGGTTTCCTTGTGTATTTCGAGCGCCATAGCCATACCAGTGGCATTCGCTTGAACAGGTTAGCACACATCCCTAAATATTTTAAGAGTGATATTAGTACTTACTCATAAGCATGTACGCTTTTTTCCCTTTGCCTGTCGCCGTAAAGGCACTGACCAGCAACAAAAGTGCCTGTAATCCATCTATCGACGGTTCGTCGGTATTGATTTCCCTTCTAGCTCGTGCGGCGAAATCCTCACTAAGATTGGCAGCTGCTTGATATCCACTGGCGTCGGTAGTATGTCTAATAAGGGTCAGTTTGGGGGTCCGTGCTATTGAGGGGAAACGTACCTCGCCGCTACCGCCGAAATAGCAAAGGAGAGGAATCTCGGGAGTTGATTGAGTTGATGTCTCTGTCGAATGGATGACTCGTCGACGATGTAGTATGGTTTGCCGTGAAATCTTGCGAAATAGGTGTCAAGAAGAACCTCTGCTTGGGCAGGAGGGGGCGATGGATCCCTGGAGGAGTGCGTTAGCTATGCGGCCAACGTAACAATACATATGGGAAACGAACCGAGCTACTGGAGAAAGCGAGTTAGTATCAACTGGAGAGGAGCGAGGATCGACTGTGGCTCGTTTCGCGACCGACTTTCCAGCCTCGGTGGTTTGAGAGCCAGACTCGGCAGCTTCGACATCCCCAACTCCAGGCAAATTTGAGGTCGCAAGCGACACGTCGTCCTCGCCTTTCTCTCTCAGCTTTGCCTCGAGTCCATCTACCCTTTTCAAAAGTGCTTCCAACACATCTGTCTTTGGCCCACGCTTTTTAGGCACAGCATCTATGTCTGAATTAGCATACGTTGATGGGCTAATAGGCTCAACTGAGCAATGGGCAGGGCGCTATTCGCCATTGCATTGTTGTGGGGGATGACCTCACCATAGATACAGGGACATTGGAAAACCTGGCAAGCCTCGCAAGATGGTCGAAGTCGATTGCACTTGATCTGTTGCATTACCAGTTAGGATCAGGACAGTTGTAATCTGACTATATGTCTTGCCTTGCGCTTTCGACATGACTTGCAGTTCATGGATTCCCGTGGTTCATTGCTCATGCGTCGAGTAGGAAGTCGCTCGATTCCAACTTGGGGCCTGGAAATGGCCACAGGGTGGACTCCGGGTATATGAGGAACGTTCATTGCGTCGTACATGGAAGTGGTCATGTCTGAGATGACGAAAACGAGTGTGGTGGTTGAAGTTGTGGTTGGGCGGGTCGTGTATGCAACTTGATGCTGATTTAAAGAAATTCGTTATCGTGAATAGAATAGAATAGAAAAGATTTGAAGGAAAAGATAAAGAGATGTTGAAATGTTGTGTGAACTCAAACGTCGTTGATCATTCCAAGCACCGTCACGTTCAAGCACTCTTCAGAGCGTGTGCCTGCAGTGCTCAGTTCGTTGATATAGTTGGTGAGTTGTCAACGATGTTGAAGATGATGTAAACAAGCGGTAGTGTTCTGCCAAAATGTCCAGTAACATAGACAGAAATGAAGACAGAAATGGAAGGAGGAAATCGAGCCTTGAAGTAAGGTGAGGCGCTGTAGCAGATGGGCGCCAGTACAGTAGTATAATGACTTCGGAGACCCAGAATTGAACGACTGACCCGACCCGAACCCCAGTCGCCGGTCTCATTCTGGTTGTTGCCAATGTGGAGGTGGCTAGTGACAGGACTGGGGTGTGGGCATGAATGCTGAGATGGTGGTGTCGATGTTGGGATGGAACAAGGTGGGGAAACGGAGGTCAAGATTGGAATCCCTTTGTGGACGCCGTTTCTTCAATGCTGGCTCTAGCCCGACAGGCATGGTTCCGATGCAATTGTAGCCAGGGCTAGCACATCCCTCTAAGGCAGAAAGCACATTTTGCTGCCGTATCGTAGCGCATCTGGATGGCAGGCCGACAGTGGTGAAGGGAGCATGGTCACCCCCAACCGATACAGCAGATTAAGCACCCCCAAATAATGGTAACCTAAATGTCCCCCAAAGCAACAAACCGGGGAATCGCATGCCTTGAAGCCGTTCATCTTTGATGCTCTCATAAGTGTAGCATTGGCCGGAGGTTTCTGTCGATCCTGTCTGTTTTCTCCTGCATCTACTGTTTGATGCTGGGCAGTTACAGGATACGATACGACTTGATCGGGCCATGAGCCCCGTGCTCGCTCGGTCTCATTCCAAACGTTCTATCATCGTCGCTCCTTTTTCACGTACCGACCCTGGGAAAGCGGGCTCCTTGTATGGATACCAGATTAGACGTCTCGTTGCCACCACGTCGACAAGGACCAGCACGCACACAATACATACGTAGGTATTCATTTGTGCAAGGGACACATGGCCATGCGGGTCCATAGTGAGTTCCATAACCAGAAACTCGGGCTCCCATTAGCGAAAGTAGCAGGGACAAGGTTGACAGCGGTTGGAGGCGATTGAAAGCGATTGATTCATCTCACGGTTCTTGATAGCGGCTTGCGTGACTGCTGGATTCTGTAACAGTCAGAGCAGCAAGGTGCCGCTCCATCGGGGATGCACTCAATTGGCGCCCCTTGGAGCATATGCAGCTTTTGTCTTTTAAATTCTGACGAAAACACATTGCTGCTTGCAAAACATGAGAGCAGCCCACGTCGCTCCTTGTCAGCTTGAAGGACAAGCTGAGGCTAAACAGGGGCTTTGATCAAAGGTTAAGACCAATGCCGGACCCAAACCTACGGGTCTCCGCTGGAAGCACGATGCATCGGTAAGGACCAAGCCCTTTGGGATAGTACGTATGCCATGTTCAGCACGTTGCTTGAACCATGGAGGTAAGGCGAGACGTGAAAAAGCTTCCCTCTAGCGGTGTTCCAAAGTGGGCTGAGTCTGGGTGATCCTGGATGGGATGTCAAGCATCAAGGTGGAAAATGGAAGGGTAGGAACAGTCCAAGCTTCTTACCTCTGCTTGTCATTTCGTGGCTGCCGTCCAAGCTTTGCTTCGAACTGCACAGCGTGGCTTCGACTGGCTGGCACATGGCTGGCTGATGGAAGGATGGAAAGAAGGGCCTGACAGCCGGTGTAAATGGGAGTGGGGTCGGGTCTTAGGGGTGTGGTTTAGGTTGTTGTTCCTGAGTTAGCGGACACTTCGCTTAAGCATAGCGGGAACCGTGTTGTTTGGGGCTTCCATAACTGGGGCGGCAGGGGCATCTCTAACAACTAACTTAGTAGGAAGGAACGGGGCCGAACGAACGGACATCCAGCTGGAAAGATGCGATAGGCAGGTGTTGGGATCTGTTCGTGCCTTTTCGGTGAGCCTGAAACTCTCGAGGCATGATCTAAGAGAATCTGTCACAACCCAAAATTGATATCATAATCGAACGTCTTGAGCTTCGTGTCGTACAGCATTCATCGCATGAAGCCTTTTTTTTATTTTTTGTACGTACCGCGCAAGCTTGTATGTACCTGCATATAGCGTTTCAAACATGTAAGGAAAGTGACATCTCCGCAGAAATAGAACAGAACAGAACAGAACAAAACAACTCAAAACAAAGATACCGTCACTCCTCCTACGACTAGAGGTCTTATCAAATAACTAAGATTCGCTAGTACCCCGATGCGACTTCTTTTCCTTACCTCCGCTTACATTGACAGACCGCTCATCGAGATGATCCTGGTTATCACGTCTCATCCTGACTTTCAACGTCTGACGATTAGATCCATCACTTACGTGCGTCATCCTGGAATCCCTATCAATAGTATGCTCTTCTAAGTTACAGTGCGTTCGTTCCCGTACGGGCTACTACCTTGACGCTACCTATCCCGGCTTGGGCCACCAGTCCCTTCCACCGACAGACTGGTTTTTCTATTGCGCCTTCACACGGATATGCAAATCTCAACTACACATCTCATCATCCCGGATTGTATCAATGGAGACGAGATCTTCCCACGCCCCTGACCTTGGATCACCAACAACTTTCCTCTGCCCTGAGGCTGTTCATCTTGCGGGTCTTCAACGGGAACTACCTAGTGCACAACACTTCCGGAATTACGGACGGGATACACGATCTAAGCTTTTTAAGAGTCTGTTGAAAGAATAGCGGGTCAACAACAATTGGCAATACTTACGCTGAGTGCCGTGACTTGTTCGAAGACGTGATAGCCGACTGCTGCAACAGTTATCTGCCACGGTCGCTTTCCTTTTTTTTAGTTTCTTTTTCTGATACCTGGCTATTTCTGCAGTTCCAAGAGAACCCTTTAAAGCTGTTTACATGGCATTGAACTCCGAACTTGACGCGATAGCGCGAACAACACTCCACTCCAACCGCGATGCCCACAGGGCAGGGTAGCTCATCGGAGCCGAGAGGAGTTCCTAGCAGCATAACACAACTCAGCCTATTCTAGAATGCTATCGAATAGCACACGTCCTTAGCATGGGCATCGACATTGCTATTCAACTTTGATAAGTAAGTTGGACTTTATCATACCTAGTTTCACAATCAACATTGCTCATATTGCTGTAATATGATGCAGGCTATCCAATGGAACTTAGAAAAGCCAAAATAAAAAGCAAAATAACCTACAGTTAGAGAACAATCGGACCTGCATATGTGGGGTATCTACTGACATCTCCTGCATCATGTAGGTTGGCATTATTAGACGAACCAGTACGATCCATCAATCTTTATCTTGCTTACAATAACTAGGTTGACATCCAATTCCTTAGCGTGAACCAGGCCACCATTGACTTATTCTTCACTATCCATATGCTTATGGCGGCACTTTTGTGTATAGGTTTAAAGTCATGATGAGGCTAAAAACCTGGTTAGCATCGGCGCTTGGTATGTGCTTTCTTCACCGGCCTCAGTCGGATTTGCTGCCCTCATTCGGTCTTCAGTCCGTTTCACACCCCTGAATTTGGTCATGGATCTGCCGGGGTCCTTGTCAATCCACGTTCGAGTGGCTTTAGCTGTCACACTAGGCCTCGCCTCGATTCCGTGCCCTGTCATCTGTCGAGATACGTACCCAACCTACTATACAATACAGCATATGATATTACGACGCCGTGCAAATCAATCTTTTCTGTTAAGGCTGGCCAATGCATCACAGCGTTGTATCTTCAATGCCGAGCCGATGTTTTACTTACGTAGTCGATGGAAGAATAGGCTAAGCCCAACAAGTTCCCGGCTTGCGAAGTCCCCACAGATGTCAGTTTGGCGAATGGCCAAGCTTGGCACTATCATCTTCCAGAAGTACTGTAAGGCACGAGTATGTCTAGTACTAGGTCTAGGTCTAGGTTTACAGAAGTAACAATGCCGGCCTCGCTACCCTTCTTCGGCTCTACTGGGCGTAGTCCTTCATTTTACCCCAGGTGCTTCGATTCGCAAACGGTACGTATTCCCTTGGCTATCGAGTCATTCTCACTCTGTTGCTACTCAATCTGGCAGTCAGTACATCTAGCTGGCAATGAATGAATACACTCAAAGTACATATTGAGTGATTCACCTAAACATGAAACCAGTCGTCTCTGTCTCATCGCCTGACATCCAAATCAACAGCCTATCAACTTCGCAACAATTGATGACGGGAAGCTGACAACTCATTGTACGTCACATTCTTCTATACTAGGCCACACATACCTACCTACACCTTGATGTTTGCCCTTGTTCAGCTTGGTGAGTCAACTTCAATGGTTGTCAATTTACTGGCAGCAGCGAGTTTCAAAAAGTCAAGGGCAATAGGTAAAAGTGCACAAAGTGCCGGCCCGACAGTCAAAGGTGCTTGCATCACGTCCTGCCCCTCTGTGTAGGTAGTTTGTATAGTTTGTGTAGATTTGCACAAGGCCAATTCACATTCTGTTAGCATTGTTCTTCCCCTTCTCGCCATGGATACTTTCACAGATCGCCCAGTAACTGTTCTGGCCAGCTTATCCCTGTGGGCCAAGACCACAAACAAGATGGGACGAAATATCGAGACCCATCAGACTTGGAATATTCCCCGTCAACAGCCGCCCAATACTCGCAGGTCATCTTTACTCTACATACAGTCCCGCAGGATGAACCAGTTTGTAATATCTGGATGAGTCCATGCCCATGCCAAGCTCACCACTGACGCCTTCTCTACTGACCTACATGATGATGGGTATCGACCCCAGAACATATACGGGTCGATAGTTCATAGTGAGTGGTCTCATTCTCCACCAGTATGTGGAGGTTCTCCAGCTTGCCTCAGACAAAATTCAGGTACCTACCGTTGTCAGGATCTTGGAGCACGGCAGTCAAAGTTACAGTCGCTAGATTCTAGTCAGCGTTGGATTCTGGAGAAAACGTTGAGAACTGGTCCAGAAGGCGATCCTGCAACTTGCCATCTGTCCCAGACTGTAGCCTCGCTTGGCTGCCCAGTGGCATAGCTTCTTTTCACTGTCACCAGATAATGAATGAATGATATGTGGCTGTATTGGGGCGTCGATGCCCTCTGTGATACTGTACTATGCAACTCGTTTCGATTGAGGCAGGCAGGTCGATCACGGTTCCCACCAGAACCTATAGGGCCAGGTGTAACTCTTGGCCTCAACTATGTTTCTGATCCAGATATCCCATGTGGGCGCATATGTACGTTACTCATGGCCGGTGCAACTCAAAAGCCAAGAAAGACTGACGAGTCGAAGCTATACATACCCGCTGGGAGATCAATAGCGGCGGTTGCATGCATCTACCATGCTTCCGATACTTCTTGTAAAGGCGCTTATGCTTGTTTTTCGTGCCTCTCCATGTACCATATCGCTATCATCACATCCCCACTCACCCCTTGAACCACCTTAATTTGATCTTTTGACCTTGACGTATTGATCCGGCTACTGTTTTCCGTTGCGGTGACTTTTGCAGCAAAACGGGTCTCTACTAGTCTTTGAATTCGCCCTGATACATTTCGATATCTGTCTTGTCCTCAGGCGTATCGCCAACCTACCTAGTTTCCATGGCGGAGTTGTTTACCTCTGCAAACCCACATGCATCCGGCTTTCTTGCCGTGCAGCGTTAGCACGTTTCCCTGCTCCAAGAGAGCTGCAGAGTGGCTCACATGCAGAAAGGAATACTTTGCCCACAGTCTGTTGTGGCAAACAATTCAGTACTGGCCACGAGGGAAGTGTTGTGACTGGAATAGTGCCCCCTGTTGAGACACATGCGAGGATCCTCTCATAATCATCCCAACTTGCTAAACCCGGGGGAGCATGGCACTGTTTCGTTCATCCCATCACTCATGACTTCTACGTATCCAGGCATACATACATGCGTAGTAATACCGTGCACATACACTCAGACAATGACATCCACATGAACTCTTTCCGCACCCCTACTTCCTGCTTTAGGTCCGAATCGTGTTCAAGTCATCCTGTGCAGATCCTTTCACCCAATGATGGGTACGACACATCTCCGAAGGCATACAAAGCTTGGCTGCCTGGCGGCTACTGTTTAAGCATTCGGCCTTCCTGTGCAATATGGAAGTCGGTCGATATATGGAAAAGCCAATTCTTGGCATCTGTGTTGAATTCTATCCAAACCCTATGGTTTACGGGGTCTCTCGAAACGAGAAAAAGTAATAATTCGTTTGACCCCTAGTCACCAGCAAGCGTCCTGTTATCTCTCCAACGTCAGACATCTTGTGTGAACTTGGCAACCTTCTACCCTTTAATTCGTCATATTGTCTCATGTAAAGCACTTTCAAACTCGGTTGCACTGTCCATAGTACAATGATCGGTTCCCGTCTTTTACCGCCAAAAGCAAAAGCAATAAGCTGCTCATGTCTTAGATGATCTGGGAAATCGGAGACATAACATGTCTGGACATTTATGAATACCGACCACGCCACAGGCGGCTACATTCATGGACCAGGGTGAAGGTATCCCACTCAAGCGCCCCAATTCTCGCACAGCGTCTAAGCCTATCCCATGAGAGTCTGGACAGTTCTCTGCAGAGGGGTGTCGTGGCCGTCGACCGGGGTTCAGGGGGGAGTCTTGCGCGGTTGCCGCTCTGAGTTTTGCTGCAACCAAATGATGCTAACGGTACGTATGTAATAGGCGAGTAAGCCCACCTTGAACTCATGAGGGGATCAAGTCACAAAAAAAGAAACAAATTTAGGGCATCATCATCGATTTAAGCTTCGGTTGTAGTTACCAGAAGCATCTAAAGTAATATTCCACCGACATATAGGGGACTTCCAACCCACTGGTTCTCGTATACATCCGTCATGATCATATCAAAGTAAATCGTACAAGGGTCTGTCTATACTTAGATGCGTATAGCCTTTAGTAAAATAGGAACCACAGATTTGGAAGGTTCATAACGGAAAAATGAAACTCAAAGCTTCTGGGTGTGGATGCCAGCAGGGCTAAGTTGGTGGTGACGAAGCGTCACGCCGTAACCGTTACAATAACAAGCCCACTCTGCATCGACCCTGTGCCTGTTCACCAGGGTATTCTGTGCACCAGATCGACATACGTCTGGGATGTCACCGTGACCTTCGCTCAGAATAATCGCCTAAGTTGGTTCGGTTCACTTTAAGTCTCCTGTAGCGCAGGCCGCCATAAGCCTGATATCGCCAAGGGGCTCGGTGTTGGCAAACTGCCACAAGGGCTTCTCGAGCAGTCTCGATTATGGTCGGCCCTTGGCGCCAGGGTGGCTTGCCGTAGGTGTGCTGGGAATAGTTCCCTGTTTCTCGTCTGGCTGGTTCAGGGTTCCGTGGATATCATTACCCCTTAGACCCGGGGCGTGTTGGGTACCCAGCCTATTCTCGCAGATGCTCCTATCTCTGATGACACCAATGGCAGATGGGTCAGTTTGGGGTTTGCAGCTTGTTCTCTGTGGCAAAGAAGGGGTGCAACGCCTTGTCGCTGGTCGTTACGGATTGCCTGATCTTGTTCAAGCTCCATATCGGTGGCTTCCACTTGCCAGTCTGACAAAACTGTAAGGCACGTTTTGCCCAACGAGTAACCGCAGGCTTTCAACCGTTGTGAAAGCAGCGACATCATCGGCTCCATAAGCGGCAAACCCATTCTTCTCAGCAATCAGTCCTGGATCCGAGGTCTTCCTTCCAGCATCGTCAGCCAGGTCGAGAAAAACCTTTTTGGTATTTGTGATTCCTCTTGGCCCAACCCCTCCAAATGCTCGCAGTAACATGCCAACCAGATGGCTCTTATCCGAACCAAGAGCCGACACGATGACGAAGGGAACGCTGTCGTTCTCCACGGATCGAGCCCGCTGAAGACTTTCGAGACTGATAAAGGGTTCGATTGGAGGTGCGTTTCGGGCGAGATTAGTTGGTGTGCGGAAACCGACCGTATAGATCTTGGATATTTTCAATGCTCTCATGGCGAAGAAAACAGGGGCTGCGTCATCTGAAGACGAAGCCATAACAACAGCCGAGCGGCCGAAATACGCAGATGGTGCCAGATCGCGCGTGAGCGTACTAAGTATGCCCTTCCAACCAGCATTGTCGAACACCAGGGAGGTTGTTGACCCTAGGCCAGACTGGCTACTAAAGTCAACTGAGTCGCTCTGTCGGTGGCGCGGGCTTGATGGCATTGAACCCGGCGAGGATGACCTGGACGATGTTCCGGACTGAACCACAATGGTGTCTACAACTCCAATGACACGAGCAGCCTCAGTCAGGACTGGGCCGTTGCCTCCGTTCAGACCTGCGAAGAAGGGGCTGGTCTTGGTCAAGGTATGATGCGGCAGGCCAGGGTTGAGATATGCACCTCCGAAGTGCTTCTGGTTGCACCACGCTTCTATGCTCCTTGGGTTGTTGGGGTGTCTTTCGACAACTGCGAATTGGTGCGGGAGACCCAATTCGTTGATACACTTCTCATAGAAAGGGGCTTGCGGCGTGGGGCTTCGAGAGGATGCACTGGTGATTCCATATATGCGCTTTCTCGGTAGCTGACCTAGGAGGGATAAAGCTGCATTGATCTCGGCCGCACTTAACTGACCAGGGGCCGCTATGAGAGGAAGTAGCGGGTGAGTGATGGGCGTGAAGACAGGGTTCAGAGTCCTTGAGAACTGGCCAACCTCGCCCATGTTGACTGCAGAAAAGGGCGGTGCGTTGGGATATTCAGCACGCATTTTAGAGCGGAAATACTCAAGTTCGAAGTTCTCATTGTGTTCATTGATGATAACAATCATTTTGATGATATCAGCGTAAGGGATAGACCTCTCAAACACCTCCTGAGCATACGCCGATGGCCATCGGAAGGATCCTGAGAAGTCATGGAATGCTGACATGATGCGAGAGTTGCCTCGCTGTTCGTACAGCTTCTTGCGTATCTCTTCGGGGAGCCACAGTTCTACATCGATATATTCCACACCCCACTGAATTGCGCGGTATAGGTACTCGTAGTATATTTCGGGCCTGTCCATGGGAAACCTTCCGTTCTCTCTCACACATCGGGTGGTAAAAATGATGGGAAGTTCTGTTCGTTGACGAAGCAGCATGAGCTGCTCACCAACGTAGCTGAGGCTAGGAACTTCTGAGAAACCGCCATCGCTAAGCGGTTCTCTCAATAGGTCGACGCGGATCTCAACTGCATCTGCGCCTACTGTCAAGATATCAATATTCGGCAGAGCGGCGCGAACGTCTGGGAAGGTTGTGGAAATGAAATATGTTCTTTGCTTTGCCATAAGAGCTTCATGATGGTTGATTTGACCCAGAGTAAAAGAGATGAACCTGGCCAGATCGCGGCGCAAGTAGGATGATTCGGTGTAGAGGAATTCGTAGTCGCAATTGGCAGAGAGGTGGATGTCGGGGGGCATCCCTAGAGTGACACAGTGAGTATTTATGGCAACGACAAGATTTTGGTTTCTTGCAGCAACATCTCCTTTTGCTTCGCCTGCTGCGACTCCAACGACGAAACCAGAATCCTCGGCCGAGACTTGGTCGAAGCCATTCCGTATCCTACATGGCGTTCCAAGGACCTCTGCAAATACCGAAACAATCTTGTCCTGTCCTGGTCCAAACACAATAACCACAATCCTGCTATCTCCTCTTGTTGGTGTGCTTCCAAATGTGCTCTCATTAATCATGGCTGGACTCGAACTCGGTTCATCGATTTGCATGGCGGTGGGATCGGTAGAGCCGTTCAAGGCAATTGTGGGTGTTGGTGCGGGTAGCGATTCCGCTATCATCGATTGGACGGCGGCCATTTTGTGGTTTCTTCTCGGTGCGACTAGTTGTACTTGTTCTGTTGGTCGCTAACTCGAGTGCACTATCGTTTAGAGCAGGCGCCTTGGATGCGCTAGTGAATTTCGATTTCGATTGGGGCTACTGTATGGCTTGGCAGCATGTAGCTGAATTCGTCGTGGTCGATGAGGGAGGTTTTATATCTGGCGCAAGTAGTTCCAGCCCGTCGTTGAGGTAAGATGCGAATATCAGTTGCGGGATCGAGGTGATTAAAAAATAGTTCCAGCGTTATATTCAGGTCCAGAAAGGAAGAATAGCGATGGTCTCTAAATTAACGTTAGGGTTGAAGTCCGAAAAAGAATAAATAAATCGGCTGTTAAATGTTGTAGTTGGTGACAATGACGCGAGGTGAAGTGCGCGCATGTGTTGAATGCGGACCCTGTGGGGATGATTCCGAAGTATGGGGTAAAGTTGAGGTTGGAGAAGAGAAAGAGAAAGGTAGGGTCTCTCGGGGGGATGTAGGAGAATATCTGCCTGGGTAAGGCAGATCAAGCAAGTACTGAGGTACCGACCTAATATGTATGTGATGAAAAAGAAGGCGACAGGTACCCGATCAGGTGAAGAAAAGGAAAAATATACCGTGCCTCTCGTGTAAGGCGCAGCGTAACGGAAGGATTAATTCATAAAGAGAAATGGAAGAGAACAAAGCAAAACAAAACAGAGCAAAGACCAGGAAGCCACCAACTGATTAATGAATATTTGACGGGATGGGATATTGTACTGTAGCCTGTAGGTATGAGCAGACCAGACGGGACTCAGGTTCCATCCATGGAGCGAAACAAGGGACGAGATCCCTGACGATACCCGATGGGGCTGATGGAGCTGACGAACTGAGCTTTACCAGGAGGGAGGATTAACGAGACTGGCTGCGACTGGGATGTAGAAAGAGCGAGGCTCTTGTCGTTGGTGGAAGGGGGGAAAATCAAGGTGGACGGCGCAAGCTAGGGAATAATTCCACCACCAGATGAGCGAGGAGAAGCCCGGTCGGGCTGTTTAATCCTCTAGTTGGAGGAGTCCATAAGTTAGTAGTACCTAGTTTGGGGAAGAGCAGTCACAGCAGTAGAGGTAACCAACACACACACACACACACATGCCTAAGTTCTTATCTCATCATGCTATTGATATTATATTATGTTATTCAGATATACATGCGGTGGTGATCAACAAACAAGAGAGATTGCGTTCAAGAAACTTTTTGCTGTGCTATAGCATATTCTATCATATTCACCGCAGTTAATGCCATTATACCAGGATGTTAGGCTATCTTTGGATTGGATGTTTATCGTGGGGGTTGTCTTGCCTTCCAAATGTCTGGGGTCAACGTCAACCTTTAACGGTCAATCACGAGCCGGTAACAAAGTTGTTTTAGGTAGGTACCTTTAACTTTCATGGTTCCTTCCTCCTGTAGGTATTAGTAGGTATTAGGTAGGTACTATGCTACTGTATCCTCGGATCGGATCAACATCTAATACTAAAACTGCTCAACTACATACTCTATCCCTTTCTTTCGTCCCTACGCTATTCGATCCCTCATCTCAAGTTACAACGTCTCCATATTGTAACAGATCGTCACATTCCGAGTCATTCCATCTCCATCATCATGATATTCAGCCCTGGAAGCGGCCGACCCGTGGTCCACGCACGCACGCAACCTACTAAAAAGGCACTACTGTAGCGAATAAATATGCAAGTAGGCGGATTCATTTGGGGGTAAAAGGCTCCATTAACGGGCATTCCGTCTTCTTTTTTAGTGATCCTTTTCATACAAACATGCTCACTCACTCACTCACTTACAAGAACGCCACGCAAAACGCAGGTTGGTAGGTTGAATGGGGGTGGGGGAGAAAAGGTTCTCAAGGGTTCAAGCTCCGGACTTATAAAACTCCATGGCCTCTGATAGACGGAACTCCTAAACTCTCAATTATCCTCCAATCATGTATTGCCATTAACGTCCCCGCACATGTATGCTTTAACTCTGATGAATTCGGTTCGCGGTTGTTTCGAGTCCATCCTAGGTAATTAATTACTCCCTGTCCTTGCTGTTCTTATGTTTCAAGGCCATGCCCGTTGAAATCCCAACATGATACGTATCGTATATCAGTTACATCCTGAAAAGAGAACAAGTCTGGAACTCGAGGATGCAGTTGGAGTTGCATTTACCGTTACATTCCAAATAATCTTCATCAACTCCAGCTCAGGTCTCAGGTCTCAGGCATCAGGGGACAAATACAAGGCGGGCATTGATGTGAATCATTTTGCCCACTTTGCTTATTCCGCTCGCGTGATATTACCCGGTTGAGGTTCCCAGTATCCTGGGATCTTCATCACATTCAACACGGCAGCATTCTTGGGAACCATAAACAAACAGCAGTCAATGGACGGACAAGATATCCCCGTTCGTTCCGGTCCTCTCTGTGGATAACATCTACTTCAAATCGGTGCATGTCTTGCGAGGTAGCTTCGTGTTGTGGTATGTTACGTATTCGTCTCATACGTAATCTCCGCAATCTGTCACATCCCGAGAGTTATGTTTGATCTTCCCAGCCTTTTACATTTATCATCAACAACAAACTTTTGTTTTATTTTGCCGTATTTCTTCCATGATCCAAATGTCGCTTGGTAACCTACCCAAAGCGGAAACTCCCCAATCTGGCCAAAGTTCCGTAGTGTTGGGACAACATGTACATAGTATGTAGGTAGATACGTTGTAACCACTCAAACAATTGCCGATTCTATCTTCCGTGGTCAGAATCTTATTCATGCCAATGCCGTCATCTTACTCTTGTGGTTTTCTTATCCTAACATTGTATTGCATATGCTGCTCGGTAGGCTCCCAGCTGTAACGTAACAAGATACAGTACCTGCCATGGATGTCTAAACAATCTCCAACACTGGTGATCCTCCATCTCAGTCCAGTATGTATCGGAACTCAAAGTACCCGGGGCATTCGTTACAGATAGATTACTTGACATGATTTCCCATGCTCCATCGTGTTTCGTCATTCGGAAAGCTTTGCCAACCCCATATCTTTACCTAAGCTGAAGCATGGCCCCCATTAAGCGAATTGCTTGTCAACCAGTTAGTCCACGAATGAGCCATCACGAAAATCTTACACGTCTCGGCCGTTGGCCCCAAACCTCGGTTTCCTTTTATGATTCGGTTGCTAATTGGCGTCTGATACGAGCTTGATATCAACTCATTCAGCCCAATAGCGAGCGGTGGAGTGACAGACCAAGACTTGGCTTTTCTTGGCTTTTCGCTATGTGTAACATGATGATGGTCAACGACAACAGTTTCGCCGAAGAAGCAACAGCCGTTAGATTTTTTTTGATTTTTTTCGATTGTTTTTTTTTTTTTTCTTTCTCTTNNTTTTTTTTTTTTTTCCTTCTCTGATAAAGTTTTTCCACCGTTCGGGAATTTTAAGTAAATATTCCATGCGGCTTTCGTAAAATCTGATTTTGTTCAACTTGAACCGCGTATAGAACGGAATGGCATCATAGTTCCTCATTGTGATGACAGCCTCAAACTCGATCTGATAACACCCATTTCATTCATTGGACCAGAGACCGATCATGTTACCTTCGGTATCAATGACCCGAGCAAAATACCCCATATCACCTCCGATTTCTGTCTTTGGACTTGACAACCGTCAGATCTTGCTCAGTTCTTTTTAGGGATTTCCTTATCTCGTGATAAGAACGACGCACACTTACATAGCAGTCTTACCACCAATCGCATTAGCTTTGTCCAGAGTCTCTTGGCAGTCCAGGACGCAAAGAGTCGGCAGAAGAGGCAGTGCACCGGGCCGGGCAGGGTCATGGTTGATAATATGATATGCTTCATCGTGTTCGAGAAAGGCTCCGTGCAGAGTCTTTCCCTTGTTGAAGAAGTGCATGCTCTTAACACAGTCACCCAAGGCCTTCTGGGGTTCCGGACCGAACTCCCACCCAAAGAGCTCGGTGTAAAAGTTCTTAGCTCGAGGTACATTGTGGACTGGGACCTCAAGCCAGCATATCTGACCAAGAGCTTCCTTGCAACAGGTCAGTTGAATCATTCTGCTAATGTTGATCTTGATAGTACCTGAGTAAGTTCTTCATCCATGGTGCAATTTGGCGTTCTGTGAGATGTCGTAGCGATATACTATTTTGCCTTCTGTGTCTATGCCGTGGGTTTGTCTCTTCCTTTTCAGAAGCTGTCAAACCCTCTCCATTTATACTTGACGGTCCCCGTGAATTTCATCTCGAATGCTTTGTTTTCTTTACACCTCAGCAAGCCATTTATTTCGATGATATTTCGTCAGAGGCTGTTGATGCCTGGAGATGGCTTGCTGAGGAGCCAATAATTATGCTAGGTCAAGTCTAGAGCACATGACTTCGCGCTCAGCTCGTGCAAGGAGCTCGCGATGCTACGCGCCAAGTCAATTAGACGCGGGGTCATTGTCTTGGACCTGAGATACGCAACGGCTGGAATAGTACAAGACGGCTCAATTAATTACCCGCATTGATACACCGCTACTTAGATGCAGTTTCAGTTATTCGTGCCATGCTTTATTTGAACTTGTAGCCTAACATTATGAACATCTCATGAGCTTGGTGTCCCATAACCAGAATAGCTGAGATGGAGACGAGACAAATCAGGACTTGTGACCTACCTAACCACCAACCATTAATCAGCACAGTGACATAACGACACTCACCAAAATACATAAAGAATAGGAACTAGAATTTTTCTCTCTCTTTCTCTCCTTCTCTGTTGTTAATGAACATGGTCAGCTTATTCTTTTCAACAGGCTTGAGACGTCTACCAGGCACAGCCTTTAAGCGGCTGTCTCTAGGGTAACTTGAGCTGAGCCATCATTATACCCCCTACTAAGTAAGTCAGTACGTACAGAGAAGCAGTACCATAATATGCACATCGAAACATCCAATACTTGCGGTGTAATAGGCTCGGTCTGTGAAAATGATCTTATTCGAAAAAATCAATCAGAGATAATCTGATCAAGAGTCTCTATCTTAGAGTGGCAGGTAATAGATCGGACGATCAGAAAGGCAGGCCCGATGTGCTCGCTCAGTAGGTAGGTACAGCAGGTAGTTCTAGGTTTAGGTAGTCTCGCCCCTGCATAAAGTGCCCCGGGCTTGGAGCTTGGAGCTTTGCATCCACTGAAGCGAACTGTCTGACGCCACCAATGTCCAATCAAACGCGTCAGAATAACCCCATCCCTCAGCAGCTTGGCGCGTCATACCTACCTAACATATTGGATCCCTACCTTCCTTAGTAACTTACTGCTATCACCAGGTTGCTGTTGCCGTTGCTGGGTCGCCCATCCTGTCTTTTGACTGTCGCAAACTCTCCACCTGCGATCGCATCTTTTTTTCCTGCGACAATCATCAACTTCATCTCATATTTATCAATTTCTTGACCTTCCATCATCTCTAATCGCATCTTCACCCGCCCCCCATTCCCTCGATTGACTTTAACTGAGCCGCAATGTCAGACGTTACAGAGCAAACTGCGCCTGTCGTGGACGAGGCCGCTGCCACATCCAACGACTCGCTCGCACCTCCTGCGGATGATGTCGCCAACGTTACCGAACAAGTAGAGTCTGCTACTATCACACCTGCTGTCGGCACTCCCAGCGTCGACACCCCCAACACCGACTTCCTCATTGCGAACGACCAAGACCCCAACAGTAAGAAGGTTACTCTTGCCGACCTGTCCGCAAAGGGCGCTGCCTTGTACGCCCACAAGAACTACGAGGAGGCCGCTGAGGTATTCTCCAGAGCCAGTATCCTCCAAGCTGAGCTCAACGGTGAGACATCACCCGACAATGCCGAAATCCTCTTCCACTATGGTCGCAGCTTGTTCAAGGTTGGCCAAAGTAAGAGCGATGTTCTCGGAGGCACTGCCGTCCCGGAAAAGAAGAAGAGCTCCGAGAGTAAGGCTAAGAAGCCTGTCCAAACTGAAGCCGAGAAGGTGACACAAGAAGGCGTTGGTATTGTCGCCGAGCAAAAGGAAGGAGAGAAGAAGTCAGAAGACGTCAAGGGAGATAAGAAGGCCCTGTTCCAGTTCACTGGCGATGAGAACTTTGACGAGTCAGACGATGAAGAGGTATGTGGTAATCACTGAACACACGTCTCCTTCAGGTATGCTGACTTGTTTCTAAGAATGCCGAGGGCGAGGAGGACGAGGAAGAAGACGACGATTTAGCTACCGCTTTCGAGATTCTTGACCTTGCTCGCGTGTGCTACCTAAAGCGACTTGAGGCGCTCGAGAAAGAGGAGCAGGAGGAGAGTGGAAAAGGCAAAGAGGCTGCAGAGGGCGATTCTCCCATCATGCGTCATGTGAAGGAGCGCCTCGCCGACACTCATGATGCCCTCTCCGAAATCTCACTTGAGAACGAACGGTACGCGCAAGCTCTGACATGAATCCAGCCCAGCTCGTATTCTAACGCCGCATTAGTTATCCCTCCGCCATCGAAGATGGCCGAACATCGCTCAAGTACAAGCTTGAGCTGTACCCTGAGGAGTCTGAGGTTATCGCCGAAGCTCACTTCAAGCTTTCCCTGGCTCTGGAATTTGCTTCTGTAACCACACCTGGCGACGATGGTGCGAATGCTAAACGCGAGGAGATGGACCAAAGCCTGCGCGACGAAGCCGTCAAGGAGATGGAACTGGCCATCAAGAGTTCTAAGCTTAAGCTCCAGAACAAGGAGGTAGAGCTCGCTACCATGGCATCTCCCGAGGACAACGAATTGGCGCGAAAGTCCATCCAGGAAATGAAGGAAGTTATTGGCGATATGGAGCAACGGGTGAGTACAACTTAGTCCCCATGGATCTATGAAAGTCCATCTGCTAACCTCGAACAGCTTGTCGACCTGCGCAATGACCCCGTCGATACCAAGGATATTCTGGGTGCTGATGTATCAATTGGTGGTATTCTCGGTGCTGCCATTGGCGAGTCCGCCGCTGAGACCAAGGCCCGAGTCGAGGAGGCCACAAAGACTGCTACTGACCTAAGCGGATTGGTTCGCAAGAAGAACAAGGAGGAGACTGCCACAGAAGCTGCTTCTGCGCCCACACCAGAAGCTGAGGCCAACGGCAAGCGAAAAGCCGAGGAGCCGGCTGAAGATGCTGAGGCGAAGAAGACCAAGGTGGAAGCCTAGACGTAGCAGCGAACTATACTACTGAGTTGTCGATTGAGAAGAAAAAATTATGAACGGAGTTTGGGTTAACAACATACATCCCTCGTTGTGAACGAGGGATAGGAAGAACTGGCATGTACGATTAGCTAAGAAGGATGCGTCGGGAACCACGGTTTATATATGTTTGGTCGATTGAAGGACAGGTCCTCACCAGTTGAGCAGGGTGGACTTTTTATAAAACTAAGACAAAAAAGTAGTGTTGATTACAATGGTCCGTCATTCGTATGAGCCTGTTTTACAACCAAGTGCCATGTTCGATCAAGAAAAGCCCAGAATAATAATAAGGCAGATGACAAACATTCTGCTTCTCACGGGTAACATAGTGCTGTTAAAAACAAGAAGGTTTTCCAGATGAATGGCTTTTCTTGTTGCATTTATCAGGGCCAAATTAAACACAACACTGACTGTTTGGAAGGTATCTCGATAATTTCATCACAAGATTGAGACTAAAACAGGAAGTTCTCTTAGTGACCACGAAGGAAAATAGTAAAGATATATTGACATGCGTCAAAACATGAAAGTGCGTTTCTATTATGAATCGCTTGTAAGCCATGCAAACACCCCTTCGTTACTTTTGACACCCTATCCTTTACCCAAACAGAAAAAAGAAACAACTTCTCGCCTTCATTGTTAGTACTACAGCTACTACAGCTTGTAGTTTCCACCTGAAGCAACCTTGACGTTCTTGGCCTTCTTGCCGTCCACGTCGGTAATCTCTCCCTTGCGGTTGATAACCTTGACACCACCCTTCTTGAGGTCGGCGACAGCGTCGCGTTGCATCTTGGCCCGCTTGCTGACGACCTTGTTGCCGTCGAAACCGCCCGCCTTGCGCACGCGGTCTTTCTCGCGACGACGGCGACGAGCCTTGTCCTCGCGAGACATTTCTTGGCGTGCCACAGGAAGACCGGCCTTGGTAACGACTTCGCCATTGGCCGCGTTCTCGGTGGAACCAGCCTTGTATACTTCCTGAGGAGCCATGCGGCTGCTCTCGCCAGCGACGCCCTGTGCCGTTGTGGGTTGAGCATCCTCCATAGCGATGGTCGCGACATCGGCGACGACTGATAGTGAGGGAGCTGTGGGCTTGGGCTTGTAGTGCCATGAGCTGAGTGAGTCGAGACGAGCGCAGACATCCTTCCACATTGCCTCGACCTCCTTCTCCTCCTTCTGTAGCTTCTCATCCGATTGGCTGACGTAGCTGTCAGGGTTGTTGTTCTTGACGTGCTCTTCTTCGTAAATTTCGGCCAGACCCTTTGTAGCCTTACTATCATCAAGCTCCACAAGACCACGGCGTGCGCCTGCAGCTGCGCCCTCTGTATCGGGGCGGCGACGGATAACCTCGTCAAACTCCTGGGCTAGAATACGGCGCTTGATGAGGTCCTCGATACTCTCGCTAACCTCGGGGGTGATAACGGGCACGGGCTTGCCAACGTGCTCAAAGTCGAGATCCTCCTCAAGCAGCGAGTTTACAGGACGGTCAACAGCGGCGGCTTCACCAGAGAGTGTCCACTCTCGCTTGGCAACAGAGGCAGCCTCAAGCTTGCGAATCTCCTCGGCAAGCTTGGCTTGTCTCCGTTCGTGGGCCGACCGTCGTGACTTGGGATCTCCAGCGGAGACGTCAGAGAGTGCATCATCGGAATCCTCCTGTTCTGACTCGTCGTCGAAGAGATCTCTTCGAACATCGGCCATAGCCCTCTCAACGTCGGCATCATCGGGCTTTTCATTTTGGAACTTGACAGACTTTTTAGGCTTGCCGCTACCCTGATACTTCCTGCGGGGTGGTGCAAAGAAATCCTTGTAGTAGACCTCGTTGGCGTTGAGGTCGTTGTCCTCGTCATCCACATCATCCACGTCCATAGCCTCGTCATCACTGTCACCTTCTGGGGCATAGAGATCCATATTGCCAAACGTGGGACCATCCTCCTCATCACTATCCTCTTCATCTTGGGCTGATTGTTCCTTCTTAGACTTTGCGCCAGGCTTGGAGGCAGCTAGAGGATCGGCGTCCCAGTTGATTTCCTCATCGTCGCTTGCTTGATCCGTGTAAGGATCACCCTTTGCATCCTGCTCCTCGAAGTATTGTGATTGTCGGTTAAAGTCGTCGAGAGAGAAGAAGCCATCATTGAGACCATCGGGATCCGCCTCATACTCTTCCACTTCTTGGTCCTCTTCCTCTTCATCCTCTTGATAATCGTCTTTTCCTTCCTCGAATGCTTCCTCTTCATCGTCCTCCCAATCGTCTTCCTGGCCGTCCTCGAGTGCTTCGTCTCCCGATATTTGTTCTTCGTCCTCTTCTCCAGACACTTCTTCGTCGCTCTCATCCTCGTCATCAGAGCCCACCTCGAAACCATCCTCTCCAAATTCGATCGTCTTAGAGTTGGATGCGTCAGCGCCATTAACAACGATCTCTTTGCGCTCCTCCAGCTCAGCAAGGGCTTCCTCAGAGTACTTCAGGACGCCACCAATAATCCTCTTGGCCTGTTGCCAAACCTGGCCTGTTTCAAACCCATCGACATAGACCTTGCGCATCTTAAGAACATCTTCGCTTCCGACAGCGCCTCTCTTACGCTTGCGATTCTCCTTTAGTCTTTCCTGCTGTTCATCGCCGACTTGCGAAGCAAAGCCTTCGAGGGTTTGTTTGACGAGGTTGAGAGAGTCGGTCGGAATCGAAGCACTAGGCTGGAGGAAGTTATGTCGCTTGCCATCGGCAAGGGTTTCGAGGAGGGCCAAAACATGGCTGTTTGTGAGGGAATCGGGAGCAGCCATGGCGGGCGGCGCGGCAGTCAAGGTATGTGAGGTAGAAGTGAGCGATGGCGACGTCTGGACGGCCATGCTCTGGCGTGAGTGAGTTAAGCAGAGCTGATTTGCACTGCTTCGATGTTGGAAAAACTATATCAAAAGGAGGCTGTCGTGCGATTATGTTGTGATGACTTCGGTTGAATTTGAAGCTGAAGACGAGACAAGATAATTGATAGCAGGAAAAAATTTGGGAGAGTCGACCAGGCCCCGCGACGAGTAAAGTTTGGGTGTTGTGATTGGTCAATTATTATGTGCTAAGACTACTGATAAGAGATAAGAAACGAACCCTTTTGCGCTTGAGCCACTCATTGTATAACTAATAAGAGATGTTGAATTTTGATAAATGTCTTTGAAATAAATGTGTATTTTATTGTGAGACACGGAACTTGGTATTTTTAAATTTCTAGGTGTTAGGGTGTATCGGTCACTCATCAGTCACATAACAAGGTAACTGGGGGCTGAATGAGTACTCAAATATTCTTGGGCTTCTACTACGACTACTGCTGCAAAAGAGTTCACATTTTGAACATAGATATATACTAGGCATAGGCTTTTACCGTCTTAATCGTAATTCCTTAGCCTTTTTGTTCTCATTCATAAAAGAACTAGGTATATATACATATCTCTTCAATTTTGAAAACCAGGCCAGGTCCATAAGAGCCCAGAACTAGTAGACCCATCACAACAACACGACTATTGATTGAGTAGCGGCTCTCTTGAAGACAAAGCAGTGCACGGTTATTCCTGGTGCTTTTTGTACATCTTTCGAGCGAATAAGAAACAGGCAAGCAATTATTAACTTTCAGCTGACCGATCTATAGAAAAAATTGGCGTTGCTTTTTGTATGTCTAGCTTCAGGGGAGATTGAAAGAGTCTTGGCTGGGCTATCAATAGTGTTTTTATAGGCTTGAAGTAGTATAATGTGGATTGCAATACCTCAGTCAAAAAGGACTCTGTGCCCCCATAGTGATCTGCACATCCTGTAAGCTCATGTCAAGACAATATGGTATCTTTGAAACTGTTTGCTGTTGCGGTTACGGCATCGAGCTTGAGGGCTGTTGATGCTGCGAGGTGCAAGCCGCATCCCAACCATACATCGTTTTTGACGTTAACATCAGGGGCCTCCTCCACTACCACTTCATCCTCATCCAACTACTTTACATCATCTAAAGATGGCGTGGATGTGTCATCTTCAACTGAGTATCAGACCTCTACAGATTCAGTCGAGAGTATATCCTCTGGTATGACCGATTCTTCGGCGGCGACTCTGTACCAGACGACGACTTCCGGCTCAAGTTTTTCAGACTTTACAACTACGATCGACCAGAAAGTTTCCTCTGATGCTGCTATAATTGATGTCTCGACCTTCTCAAGCAGTTTGACTACCGAGCTCTCAGACGAGACCACATCATTTGGCGATTTAACCACGACAATATATACTGCCACGATTCCCTCTGATGCATCTACATCGACTGGTGCTTCTGTAACGACTGATTCTACTACACCTACAGATGCTACCGTCTCTACTGACACTACCGCCTCTGCTGGCACTACCGTCTCTACCAACACTGCTGTGTCAACGGATACTGCCGTTTCAACGGAAACTACTGTATCATCTGGCATTATTACCATGCCATCTGGCAGTGATGCCTCCGGCGAAACCACATCATCTACTGAACTTACCACGTCCATCGAGCAAACCATAGCCACTGATACAGCTATATCAGCCCAATCAACTTCTGCCGAGCTTGTCGATACCACTGAAACAACCGTAACAACAGATACCACCGCACCAATAGACGTTACTACAACAGAGTTAACCACAACATCTGCATTTGAAAGCACGACCACGACAGAAAGCCTCTGGACTTCTACCACTGCAGCCTCGTGCCCCGTCTATACCAACGTGCTTGATGATCCAAGCTTTGAGGGCGACAACACTGACACCAATGGATGGAAATACATATTGACGTCCGCTGGTGCAGCTGTGCCATTCCAAAAGAAAAGCAGCACCTCTCAAGAAGTACCCAGGGCTCACAGTGGGGACCAATTTGTGTAAGCTAAGCAGATATCTAGCTCAACTGTTACCTCTCAGCTAACCTTGCACAAGGCTTCTCGGTTCGGGACCAGAATCTCCATATTCAAGTGACATACGGAGGGTCATATCTCTGCCTTCGACGACCAAGAAATATCAGCTATGGATTACGTATGCTGCCGTATCTGATCCTGACGAAGACTGGTCTTTCCTCTTTGGAGTCAACACGTTTAACGGCGTGGCATGGAGAGAAACTGGTATCAATGTTCCGAAGGGTTCCCCCTTTGTGTATAGGCAAGAAAGCACAATATTTCAAGCCTACGACAGCAATTATATCTATGTTATGGCAAGAGCCACGTCAGTTACAAAAACTCGCCTGGTTGCTGTTGATGATATTTACGTGACCGAGTATGCACCCTCTTGTGTTATGCCCACAGCAAAATCCGAGTTGTGTGGCGGCATACAAGGTACTTTGGCTGTGAGTGGAGTAAAGCCATATCGAACAGTTGGTCTCTTCCAGGGAAACGAGGAGATATGCTCACAGTTGTGTATCAAGGATGAGAGGTGTGTGACATTCAGTTGGCAGGTGGAACAATATTTTAGAGCCTGTAATCTTTTCGACGTTACCAAGGACAAGCTCGCGATCAATATCAGGACTGATGGAAGAGGATTGGTATTCTATGATCGTTCCTGTTGGCAATGCACCGATCTCGACTGCTCGCCACCTTGATGGTAGAGACACTGAGCTACATTGACTGAAGCGCGGCGACGTCAGTATGGGTCGGAACTGGAGATAGAAACAAGTGTTCTGGTATATAATTAGTTTCGAGTTTGTACAAGTGCTTCAACTTGATGACTTACGAACCACCTTTGTTAATAAATGTGGCTTTATAGAACATGGTTTCGTTGAATAAAAAATCTTGATAAACTACCTTGGAAACTGCGTGGGCGTCTATTCATTTTGTATTGAAGGCTGTTCATCCTGATACTCGCGTGATAGTAGCTCGGCAGATTTGGTAATGCAATCACTGAATGGATGATATTCAATAGGTAGGTAATGTAAGAATCCCCGGAATCCTTCAGTAGTAGTGAACAATAAGATAACCCAAACAGGGCTACTATCCTGGTAATAGATATACGCCCCAATCGTGTGTTGGTTGTAAAAAAGACTGAAATTTATACACAGCATAACTTGGTAGAGCCCAAATTAAGCTCAACGATAAAGCGGATATTCAAACGGTATTAGTCTGGCGGTTGACTCGGGCGAAAACCCAAGTCGTGAAAAACCGAAATCATAAACTTGCATTATCGTTTCAAAGCAAAAACCAGCCTGACTAGTCCAGCCCACCTTACCCCTTATCTGTCATATACATCGTCACCGTAAGAGTTGTCCCATCCGCATTTCCCATGTGCTTCAGCGCCGACCAGACTCTCTCACACCATTCCCAGCCGAAATCCTAACCCCCAAAGAGAAGTAATATACCGGGGCATAGCCATGTCAGGCGGTAATCCAAGCAAGCAAAGCAGTATGGCCAAACCTAATAAAAAGGATATTGATAAACATGATGCGAAAGAAGCAAGAAACGCCCAATAGCAGCTATAAAAAACAAAACGTGCCTTCATCACCAGGAAAAAAGCAGGTTGAAATGCGATCCCCGGAAACGCCTCATGTCGCGGATCTAAGCCGCTCTCACCGACCAGAGGCCTACCCGGGCCCCACGCTTTCGTTATGAACAAACCGATGTGCTGAAAGAGAAAACATAATGCAAGAGCGTCCATGAACAGAGAATTGAAAGGGAAAGTGGTGTGTTGCTTAGCGTCCTCCGTCTCGATTTGTTGTGATCGAGTGACCCGATTTTGAGGTGAGGATGATGTTGAATGTGGAAAAAGCGCAACAAAAGCAATTTCGAAGGAAGGCGATAATAGTTGGTCTGAACAAGAAGTTATGCCTGAACCGGCCTTTTCATGAGTGATTAGTCTGATAAGACCAATTTTAGATCTCCATACGACCTGCAATATCTTCACTCATGAACCTATCAGGGCTCCTGTCGAGCATATCCATATCGTCGATATCATCTTCGAACTCGTCATCTGAGTAAGCGACGAGATCTCCGTTTTCCCCACGGTTCCAGAAGAGACCATCGTCGTTAAGCTCCTCCTCGTCTTCATTATATGGCACCAACTCCGCATTTTGGTCACCAAGCCAGTAGTTGGCACGCTTTTGTGCGCCGGCTGATTCGAGTTGTTGGTTGCTGTGGTTCCTTGCAAGATTTGCAGGTCGTAGAGTCGGGCTATGGGATGAAATGACTGGCACAACGCGGACATATAGGTAGGCGACTCGCTTCAGTGTGCGGTTGAAAAAGAAGTAGTGCGAGGCCCAGATTGCACTCTCGTCTTCCTCAAAAGGGTCGTTGTCGGGATGGTAGCTGAAAATGGTACACTCGTTAAGGTGCATCTCCTTATCGATCAATGACCAACATTGGGGGCCCCAGATTGAGCTTGCCTCGCTACCCAGCGATGAACCCAAGGATTTAGGCTCGAAATTCGGCCTCACATTCTGGAGGATGGAATCGAGGTTGATCATAACGCGGCGCAGGTTCCGCTCACGTTTGAAGTCGTTGGGCCGAAGCACATGGGAAAAGTCGTAGTGGGGGTGGCTTGCATTGAGTGTCGCAATAAGGTATGCAAACGTCTTGCGACTTGAGAGCTCGGATAATGGACCGAAGGCGCTTGAATGTGAGAACATCTGCATGCTTGGTGATGTGGCCAGCATGTGAGCGCGTTCAGGTGGTGAGAGACTGGCGCCAAGTTTAAGGAGAGCCTCATGTTGCGAGTTTAGGTCATTGTCAATATTTTTGTAAAGCTTCTTGTCGGAGCCTGATGCCTTCGTTGTGTAGAGATCGCATCCGCCTGTAACGTTGCAGTCGGGAGTGTTGAAGTTGAGCGTGCTCGTCACCGCTTCGAAGTCTTGTACTGGTAGATACTACAACACGCGCGTGAGCCATGATAAAATACATCGTTATAGCGGACTCGTTAGTCGCTTACTTTCATCTTGAAGGCCGCGAAAGGGACAGGCCTCTGTGTTTGCGGTAAAGCGCCGTGGCACTGATGTGTTGAGACGTAAATGCGTGATGCGACCGACTGGTTGACTGAACAGTCGAGGGAACAGATTGCGTCAGCGTGGAGTCTTGGTGGGCCGTTGTCGGAAAGTAACAGTTATTGCGACACGGAGAGTAATGCGACAGCAGGCGTTGGTCCGAATTGTAGGACGATATTTAAATTGGTCGCAACAGTTGTAAAAGTAACAATGCCGGGAAGTGATGATGGAGGGGAAGGGGGAGTTGAAGATGGGGGTGACTGGGTTGGACGGAAAGAAGTTGGCTTGAAGATCGCCGGAGCGTGGTGCTGTTTGGGAGAGGGGACGCGATCAGTAACTTAAAACACGGCAGTAACTAATGAACGATACGACGCAGCCGGCAAGACCCTAAAGATAAAAAAAGATATTTGGAATGATGCTGATGACGAAAGTAGGTGCTTAGGTACTAAGTACGCAGGGACTGATCAAGATTAGGCGGGAGATTGCCGAGTGTACCTGGTCGGTCGGTTCAACGGGCTGTTGATGAAAGGGGGAAGAAGTAACGGCTGTTGAGATAAGCAAGTAACGGTGGAAGTTGATGATTTCAACTTGGATAAACCGTAAGCAGAACTAAGAAACATATGAACAAGAAAAGGATGACTGATAAGATGAGGGGCCGAAATCGAATGGATTGGTTGATTAATTGATTGATTGATGAGATGGGTGGATGGGTGGAATTGACCGGCTTCGGGATACGGTGGAATGGGATGAGACGGGATGGAGGGGATGGGATGGGATGTGATGGTCAGCGGATGGTGGGCTGCATCTTTGTCTTGCATTTGCGTAAGTTTGCGTGGCATAGTAATAATAGCGTAGCGTAGCGTTGCGTTGCGCTGTTCCATGTCGCTTCTTGTCCAACAACGACGTGGAAACCCACTCAAACGGGCTGATATGATTTATGCTGCGGCAGGCCACGGGATCCTGATACTAAGCTCATGATGCGAGTTGAGCTGAGCTGAGCTTAACCCGGTCTCGGCCATTGTTGGGAATTCCGGGGGATGGATCCAGATTGCGCCAGCTACTAGGTAGGTTTCGGTACGGTACTGCCAGGGTCAGTGTTGGTCGAGTTGGGCTAGAGCCCAGCCAAGGGAAATCAAGGGTCCTCTCCCCTGTCATGAAAGCTCATGCTTCATCTTTTGGCTCTCATGAGACAATACCCAACTCCCTAATTGACAGACAGTTCCTTTGCTGTTAACTTATAATCCAATCGATCCGCCCATGTTTCCCATGGCAATCTCGTGGTTCTGATCAAGATCCGAATGTGTAAGTTTGTGGCACTGTAATAGGGGGCCCCACGAGTGACCAATGTTGGCGAATGGGACTCTGTCCCGAAACCACGCGCTTCATCGCATGGTGCATCGCCTTTCGAACAATGAATGAAACGGATCCATTACTCAAGTCATGATCTAATGTCAGTTCAACAATGGAAAAGGAAAACAGGCAAATAACGTCAATCGCTTTCTCTTGATTCTGGTTCTGGGTGGAGATATTGCGACGGAGCAATGCGGCTGAATCCGTGGTTCGTTGAGCACATGGAAGAAACAAACGTGTCAGGATCGAGCATTCTCAATGGCAAAAAGCATCTGATGATGGCCATTGCAGCAGTTCTCCCGCTTTGCGCTCAAGACTCGGTTTCCTTTCCGCAGTTTCCCATCAATGCTTGACGCGAATGGCCTGAACTCTTAGCATTGCGCATCTGCCTTGATCGCCGCAAGCTGTCGCAACCACCACCCAGAGGCCTCATCTCTTGATATGAAAGAAGGTGGTTTTCCACCGTCAAAGATCTACAAAACAAGGCCTTCTCAGCCGGAGACTCCCAAACACCACCTGCGCCGGTTCCCACGATGTAAACATGCGTGTCCTCTCTTCCCATTGAAGAGATGCTCAGACGCCTGAGACTTTCACATTACAGAATTCCCGTCTCCTTGAGCGACCCTATTATTTGTTCGTCGGCCTGTTGATCCAAAGTCAATCTTCAGCCAGTGATAATGCCTGTAGCCCGTATGGAAGCGTTTGTTATGGAATTGGACGGGTCGATCTGACGTTTCGTGGGGCGCGGTCGAACTAGTGCCGGACAGCAATTACAAGACCACCGAGGAGTGTTTACATGATCTTTGTAACTTCGTCCTCGACCTTGTAAAAAAGGTTGGCGTCAGCTGGCTTGCGACCATGTTGGGTAGTTTGGATGTAGGTTGCCGGGCTATCACAAAACTTCACAGTTTATCAAGCTGGTCGTCACTCACCTCCATATCTTCAAGAGAATCTTGCTGACCGATGCAGCGAAGAACATTCTTTTTGCTCGTCTCCTGCAGCTCGCCCGCGAGAAGGATTTCGTCAAGAATGTAGTATGCCTTAGTGAAGGAGAAGATGATATCAAGCTCGCACACATTGCCGTAGTATTTGTCCATCTGTTCGACGTATCGGTGAATAATTTCGAGGGTGATTAGCTCGTTGTCTTCGGAAGAACAGCCAGCGATAAAGAAGAGCGAAGCATATCGGCGGTAGACGATCTTTGTATCTGTTCGGGGGTCAGCCTGAGCTTGCCCAAATAAATAACAAAAGGGGCGGAGGAAAGCTGACCCTTGTATTCGAGGAAGTTGCACATGCGCGTTCTACGAGCGAGCACAAGCTGAGATACATCCTTGACGATCTTGGCCTTGTCCTTGGGTGAAAGGGTTGAGAACCATTTGGCAAGGCGCTGTTGTGGCTAGTCAGTGGTGAAGTTGAGCTGTGCATGTGAGCAACTGTACGCACCACTTTGCCTTGGCGAGATAGGAGAATAAGGTAGCTGTCAGATTAACTCTTTATTAGCGGGCGGGAGAAATCGATCAGCCGTGGAAAATCATACTGAATCGCCATGATGATTTATCAAGCCTGCGTAGAGGCGTGCAGGTCAAAGTCAGGGATAGGTTTCGAGAGATGACGGAGGATACAATTCTGGCTTTGAGGTGGACACGGAAGCAATTCAGGCGGGTTGGTGACGAGCTGGGCAATGGAAGGTCCAATGATGAGGTGGCCCAGGCTCCAGCCAATCCACCAACGCCTAGGCCCTCCAGCACTGCTTGCCTGAGTCGGCAGGTGGGTTACATAAAAACCGGCACACTTTATGCTAAGGGCTTGAGTTAGCATAATACTCGAGGATCTTATGACAGGTTTATGGGCTAAGCTTACTTGGGTATTTTTGTCACATATCTCCAGTGTCGGTTTTTATCTTACCTGCCTGGTTAACAACGGGCTCAGGCACGAGATCTAGGTATCTCAGTGACTACAGCGACAAAACTGACCGAGTTAAGCTTCTAAAATAAACAATTTTGATGAAATTTTATGAATCTCTTCTAACTGGGTCAAATTACTCTAAAGTGACAGATTGATAGACCATTGCTACATACTAAGGTACATGGTATACACAATATATAACCTTCACATCCTACCAAGAGCCTCCAATCTCGATATGAAAGATATCTAGTAATACAATCCATCCCTAGGTAACAGTAACTTTAGTTATTGTCAAGCACGCGACTATGCGCTATTGTTGATGTCAGGCCTAACATCAAATGCTTACTCTACCTTAGTAGTATTTATCAACCCCCAATGCCTCGGTACAGCAGAGTAGGTAGCTAAATGCAAAGCCCTTCAAAGCATTTCATTTATTTACCCGTTCATTCAGTCGCTTCTTGTCTTAGCCAGTGCATGCTTCGATGCTGTAGTCCTCCAAACAAACATACCTCGTAGATAAACATATATCACACACAAACATCAAATCCCTCTTTTATGATTTCAAATCCTCTTGTCTTTAACAAATATACATTACTAAGCTATCCGCTTTACCCCACGTATTCGACAGCACTGGCACGCCTTTGGATAGATCATTTCGGACTGTAGCTTGACTGGCGTCTCCGAATTTACGCCTCGAAGACCCCGGGAAAAATTTCCCTCTCCCTCTAGTAAAAGTTCCGGTTTGAACTATCTCCCGCTTCTTCCTTCCAGTCTCGTATCCTTAAAGGAATTTTCATTGCTTCGTTACAAAACTTCCACCATGACGAGACTTATTCTATCCACGGCGTAAGTTATGTCGGACTTCTCTGCGGTTTTATGCTTACAAAGCCCCTCTCGACAGCAATGTCATGTTGGCAGGCCCCTCCGTTATTCGCAAGCCGGGCAACAACAGATCCAATCTTGAACTCGTCAACTCTCTACGTGATAATATCGCTGAAGCTCAGCGCGACTACGCGATCGATATACAAGGGCCCAACGGCTTCACGAACGGCGATGCGCCCAATGGAAACCACACAGCTGTAGAGCTCTGGACTGAGCAGCAAGACGATGCGCTATATGTTCCTCGCATTAATTGGAACGCCGCAGGTCTACAAGAAGAACCCAGCCAGTATGAGATCACCGTCAAGTTCTTTGTTCTCCCGGGCATGTCTAACAATGGTCGGGAGCAACACGTGAAGGAAGCTTTGGATTTGGTCCGAAGAGAACTCGGCATTACCACAATCGATTTACTAATTGTGTCCTTCCCCGGAATTTCTTTTGAGGGCAGCTGCGAATGGGAGGCAGATAAGGCCAATGCCCACCAAGGAAACCTTGAGGAGGAGCTCGCAACTTGGAAGGTATTTGAGGGTCTACACAAGCAGGGTCTCGTGAAGCGTCTGGCCGTGGCCGAATTTGGTAGCGAGAAACTCGGTGCCTTTATCAAGCGTACGACTGTCCGACCCGTCATTGACCAAATCAACCTACGCAACTGCTGCGATGTCCCACCTCCGCTGAAGAAGCTTGCGGAAGACGAGGGCGTTGAACTACACGTCCACGGAGACTGTACCGACATCCTTCCCCACGGTACTCTACGAGAGCTCCTCAGCCACGGCCCAAAGGGTGCAGGCCTTCTTGCCGACCCCAACAACAATGGCGCTGGCTTGACAGGAGAGCTTGTTCCTGAATGGGTCGTGCGATACACAGCTTTCGTACAGGACCGGGGTGTCATAGAGAACAAAGGATATTTTGCCGGCGCAGAACTGGTGGGACCGTAGCTGAGCATCTCTGCAACGGTCGAAAACGAAGAAGATTAAGCAGCGAAGTTTCTTAGTATGTTTGGATCTGGAACCACATATGATGAAATTGTGGTGGCATCATTCGTCCATTTGTTTTTTTTTGCAAAACAGCGAGCATCAGATATACGGAGTTTAGACACTATGATAGGGAAATTGGCTGCAAGACGGCTTTTCTGTTTTTTGTTTCATCCGAGCATGCTTCGTTTGCGGCCTCTCATCCGCACGTCTTCCAACTTCTTGAGTACAACCTTGGCTTGCTTAAAGGTTTGACCATAAGCATCAAGCACCTCTGAGAAGACACATTCCGCCCGAGGATGTGTACTACCGAAGGCTCGCTCCAAAACATAGAGGTCTACCGCACGGTCCTCGTCTGATATACTTCCACTCGCAAGACCCAGATCAATGATAACCAGCTCTCCGTGCAGAGGATTGTCGTCTTGCGGGTTGGCCAAAGGCTCTAACATCATATTGCTTGTAGTCAAGTCGCCGTGAACAATGCCGACTTTATGCATGTTGCCAATAGCGGTACCGATCCTGCGCATGAGATCTTTCAACTCTGCGTCATTCTCGATGCCTTCCGTCCTATTTCCCAGTCTCTCGTTGATGCTCTTACGGACAGGCCCCCCAGATATCCATTCCAGCATCAGCCACCCAGCAGCTTCATCTACAGCGTAGACCGCCGGTACACGGACACCATCGCGGCGGCACTTTGCAAGAATACGAGCCTCCGAAAGGATGCGGTGTTTCGTGAGGCGTTGATCAAGAACCGGGTGTCGCCAGGGCTTAGGAGGACGATACTTTAAAGCGCAGGGAATATCCGGTAACAGATAAGTGCTTTTGTAGAGACGACCTTCGGCACCTTGTGTGATGAGGATTGGCGGGGTCGACGCGGGGTACTCGAGGATCTTGGGGAGGGGAAACTGGTGTGCTTGCGCCGCGGGGTCGGCGGTCGCCGTAGCCGTGGCTGTCGTCATGAGGATCGATTTGATTATTGTTGAGCAAAGATGAGAGGGGTTGATACTGGCAAGGGGGAAATGCTTAGACGACGATAGTGGAGCTTGCAAGATCTGATGATTCTGACAAGCTGCAAGACTGGCGCAGGTACAGGGAGGAGGGCATCGATGAAGTCAGTGGAATGCAAGGAGGGGACAATAATTCCATGGCACCACCTCACGCGGCTTCCCTTTAACGGCCCGCGAAGTTTTGACTGGGTGCCAACTGACAGCGGCGTTTTTAACTTGCCTACAGCACCTGTACAGGTACCTCTAGGCACTGTACCTAAATGAATCAAATTTATTATAACAAATCCTTGGCTTCTCACACCAGCCAACTTCTTTTCTCTTTACTCCTCCATTCCGATCAAGCTGCAAGGTTATACAGACTATTTCGATTCATACAAGTTGTTTCATAACTTGGCCCTCAACAAAACCAATGTCTAAGACTTCCTTTCGAGCCCTAGAACCCGATCCACTGGCTTATAGTAACCCTAATTCCAGACTTTAAACCCATGCCTCGATGGGCTTTGGAGCCCTGGCCTGCCTGGCACTACTGAATTAAGCCTAGTGATAGCGTCCTGCAAGAATTGGTCACATCCAACCGATGGCGATGCTCAACCTGCAGATAAACCCACCGGAGTGCAAACCAGTCCGTCAATCTCATGTAGAAACCCACTGTATGGTTCGGCAGCACAGCATTAGTTTTTTGGGGACTGCCAATCTTGAGCAGACTTATCGTGCATCCTCTTAAACTATGACAGCAACGACTCGTGATGACTACCTACCTTACCTACTACTTACCTACGTCAGAAAGGTACTGACTGTGTTGCATGTATTGATCTGGCACGGGTGAGGCGTTTTGTGTAAACCACCATCAGTCAGCATCACTAGATGGATAATTGACCATCTTGGACCGTTTCCTCAAACCGGCACTTCCGCGCCCATAGTTTATCTTACGGCGAATCCGCCGCTTACCCGGCCTAAGGGACCATGCACAGTACCAGTCAGACAATTACAACGCCGTCAAATCGTGCGTCTCAACTGACCATGTGATGACTCTTCTGCCCTGTCTTGTCTCGTTTGGCCGTCATTAGCTACCTACGGTAACATCTGCACCTGCAGGGGGGCTCTTTATCCCCAGCCATCTGCGCCAAGTGGCCCAGCACCATCACTTGTCGAGCACGAATCTGGAAGCTCGGCTTGTATGAGTCTAGAAACTAGGTGCTTAATTAGAGCGCACACAAACGCGGGTTGGGGTTGTGCTTGTGTTTGCAGTAATTGGTTGTTGGTTGCGCTTGCGCTTGTTCTTCGTCATCGCTCCTGTCTCCTTGCTTGCATCTTGTGCGCCTCTCGCTCCCCCATCTCTTCCTCTTCCCTCTCACAAACACTTAGCCCAAGGACCATGCGTGATAGCTTCACCCACCACCTCGACTTGCCATCCAGACGCTCTGCTCAACCATGGCCGAGTTCAATCTGCTCCAGTGGACTATCATCCTCATTCTGATCGCTGTTGTTCTGTCCCTCATCGTCCTTGTACAGATCATATCCCATTATACGGCCGCGTACCAAGCGGCGCCGCTCGAGATCGCAACCTTTGTCGATACTGCCGACTTTTCCGTTCAGGAGAACGAGAGCTATGATCGCGATGTCGCAAAAGTGCAGCGTCTTGATGATAAGATCCGTTTGACGCGCCTTCTAAGGGAGATCCAAAAGACGGGCGATGACTTGCGCGAGGACATCAATGGCATGGTGCTTGAGGAAGATACCACCAAGTTGAAGACTGCCGCCAGGTTACTATGGGCATCGAAGCGATCAAGGTTAGAGGATCGTGTCCGTAGACTCGACATGCTACGCATGCGCTTTCTTGTCGTTTACATGGGTGTTGTCGCATCACACACGAACACTACGAACGCCACTGTACATGAGAAACCCTCTTCAAGACCGCCACCACCGCCGCCTCTACCCACGTCAAGAGATCTAGAAAAGTCACCTGTTTTCAAGACCCCTACACGCCCTGCTCTTCCTAGAGGGTTGACGGAGAGTATTGTCAACCGTCCTCCCTTGCGCAGTGTGACAACCCAGGCTCTAATTAACCATCCTGAGCCCATTCCCAAACCTAGTCGGAAGGGCTGGGCGGGAGTCGTCCATGAGCTGCAGACGTCGCCAAAGATGCAACAACGTCATGCCTCAATTGAGCGTGCAATGTCGAAATCATACTCTCGGTCACCATGATGTTCGAATCTCCATCTGGTTTTCTTTACATTTTGAGTTCCAGCTACAGCGAAAAGGCATAGCCATTACACATTGCCCAGTGCGATGGCATCGAAGGGCATTACACATTACATATTACACGGCGTTCTTGGCGTGGTCTGGTGGCCACCGAAATACTAACGATACAGCAGAGTTCGGGATGACAACGGGCATCTCACCAATTACAGAGGCATGGTTGAATGAGTGATGATTAACGACGGTTTATTGGCAACGATGGAGGCTTGGGGAGTTTGGTTCATTGATTTCATTTCACTTCTATAGATGGGATGATACCCTTTCCCGTGATCTCAAGGCACGATGTTTCTTTTGTATTTTTGTCCAGTTGTTCTGCATCTATGTTAATACTTGGATCCGTTGCTAGTTGGTCACAACCGACGGGTTCTGTTGAGCTACAGTGCTACCATCGATGAAGACAGTAATTACAGTCCTCGATCAATGACCAGACACGGCTTCGGGGCCAGTACCGTTCCTCTCCCCAACTGCAGGGTTGTCAGCTTATATAGAAGGAACAGAATTGGACTTGTTGACTTACCATCGAGCGCCACTAAGAAACGGCTTACACAATTGTAACATGCGACCTATTGCTGGTGTTAGATCAAATCTGAAAACTAGCGAAGGGGTTTGACTCACTGTCGCTGTGATTTCTACAATTTCCTGCTCATTGAAGAACTCTCGAAGGCGGTCGAAAGTCTCATCCTTGACATGAATGTTCCTCGTCATCTCATCCGTGAAGAGTAGTACAGCCCATTGCTTCTCTGACAGCTCAGCAGGTCGCTCGCCGAGGGTATCTTGCTTAATAGCCTCGAGCCCAGCCTCAGAGACACCACCTTTGACAGCCAGTGGTGCATGATGCTTCCATTCATACCATGCCTTGTTGCAAACAGCTACTCGGGAAATGGCCAGCTCCCGCAGGTCATCACTTAGCGACGTCTTGGTGCGAACTGCGCCGAGGAATGAGTTCCAACCATCAGCGACATGAGGTGAATGGAGGAGAGCCAAGTCCAAGGATTGGAGAGGTCGGGGAGCACGGCGCTCCTCTATGCGCTTCACAATAGCGGCATGTTCCTCGGTCTTGGTCTCGGGAGGGTTAGAAACGTAGGGAATTCTCATGATGTCGGTTTGTCCAGGGTGTCCGGCTTGGTGTAAGTGATATGCTCCGAATATTTGGTTCAAATACTGTCAGTTTGAAGGGACAAAGATGAAATATGAGCTATTGAACCAGTGAGGTTTTAGTATAGGAGGAGACAAAAGGTATACTCAAGAGATACGGCATTCGCATTTGGCTATATGTTCACCCGGCATAGCGCGGGGTCGGCTTTCAATTACAACTCCCGACTCCACTTCCCGAGAATCGGCGCCGAGAGACGGAGGTTGATTACGGCAATAAGACAGTAATAACCGACAAGGCAACAATAATCTAACCCTTCGAGAGGTTTACGATTTATAAATACGTCCATCTTGAGTTTCATTTACGATCATGACAACTCGAGCCAGCTATGTAAAGATATAATATCTTCAAAGAGAAAGCATTAATTTACTTTAGTTGGTGAACACTAGCTAAACCTTCGAACATGGCTGTGCTGCCTAGGTAGGTAATAAGGTCGATCGTTAAAGGAGCGAGAGAGCCTGAGAGGATAAGCGCATATTGAAGCAGAGGTATGCACGAATAACATATTTCCATGATTGAACTCAATTAAGTGCATCCGCGTAAGCCAACCTAAGCTATAATTACCTGTCAGTTGTTGTTCACTCACCCAAATCATGAATCTCAACTTGGTTGCTCCACCAACTCCTAACTACAGCTCTGTCCACATACTGTTCTCGCCTTTCAATGTCTGCGTCTGGGCTTTGGAGCCCATATAAACAAATCAAAGAAGAATAAATCTGAACACAGCAAAAGGGAGAAGAAAAAACAAACGCACAAACACACCGCCGAGAAACGCAGTATCCAGATCATACATCTCTTTCCATGATCCCTCATCCCTATAGCTTTATTTGAGCTTGGATCGTCGCCCAAGAAACGCGTTGCGTAAGATCACGTGACAGGGAGCTTCCACTTGGATCATTAACGCGACCTCACTTTTTCTCGCGTCGTCGCAACCTCCTGTCATCAGTTCCTCGTCACTTTCGCTTCTTCCGTCACTCTAGATCGCGCATCCATCAACCACGATGGCCGAGATCAAGATTGACAGCAAACTCTTCCAGGAGCGCATTTCGCACTTCGTCACGGCCTGGAAGAATGACCTACGCTCCAAGGATGGCCTGTTCAACGGCGCCCAGTCTCTGGTGGTGATGATGGGCAAGGTTGAGGAGGTCCCCGAGTTTCACAAGAACAATGCGATTCACGTATGCGATCACGAACCCCCCCAAAATTTTGGATGCGATCGATATGCTGACATGATACTATAGTTCTGGCTTCTTGGATACGAATTCCCAACAACCCTGATGTTGTTTACGCTCGACACTCTGTACATTCTCACAACAGCAAAGAAAGGTTTGCCGCATGGAAAATTACACTGCAGTGACTCACACTAACTGTGACTCAGCCAAACATCTCGAACAGCTCAAAGGTGGCCGATTCCCGATCGAAGTGCTCGTACGAGGCAAGGATGCCGCCGAGAACGAGAAGCTCTTCGTCAAGCTTACAGAGAAGATTAAGGAGGCAGGAGTAAGTCGTTCGTCATATTGAGTTTGAGTATTTCTAATGATTGTGTTTGTAGAACAAGGTTGGCACAATCGCCAAAGACACCTCCCGAGGACCCTTCGTCGACGAGTGGAAGAAAGTGTTCGCCGAACAGTGCAAGGACGTTTCCCAGGTCGATATCTCTGCCGCCCTTTCCACCTACGCCTTTGCCGTCAAGGATGAGAGTGAACTCCGAGCGATGCGAACTGCCTCCAAGGCTTGTGTTGCCTTGATGACCCCCTACTTTCTCGACGAGATGTCCAACATTCTTGACGCCGAAAAAAAGGTCAAGCATTCCACATTAGCCGACAAGGTCGACAAGAAGCTGGATGACACCCAATTCTGGAAGACCGTGCAACTCCCTAGTAAGGGAAAGCTTCCCTCTGACCTTGATCCTGCTCAGCTGGACTGGATTCTGGGACCATCGATCCAGAGTGGTGGCAAGTACGATCTTAGATTCGCGGGCGAGTCCAACGACGACAACCTCCATGCCGGCATCATTATTGCTGCTATGGGTCTCCGATATAAGTCTTACTGCTCAACTATTGCACGAACCTACCTGGTCGACCCCAACAAGGCTCAAGAGAGCAGCTACAAACTCCTTACCTTAATCCACAATACCATCATCAAGGAGATTCGGGATGGTATGACAGCGAAGGAGGTGTACGGAAGGGCTGTTGGCATCATCAAGAGCAAGAAGCCAGAAATGGAGAAACATTTCCTCAAAAACGTTGGTTGGGGTGTCGGATTGGAGAACAAGGACCCTACCCTCGTTCTTAACGCCAAGAACCAGAGAGTTCTGAAGGACGGCATGACCCTCATCATCAACACAGGTTTTCAAGATATTGAGAACCCACACCCTCAGGACAAGAACAGCAAAGTTTATGCTCTAGTCCTGACCGATACCATCAGAGTTACTTCTTCGGAGCCTGTGGTTTTCACTGCCGAGGCGCCCACAAGCGCTGATGCCAACTCGTTCTTCTTCAAGGACGATGAAGAAGCCGAGCCTGCCCCTAAGAAGGAGAAGAAGGACTCACGTGTTGGCGCCGTTGCTACCAAGAACATCACAACCACAAGACTTCGCTCAGAGCGCACAACGCAAGTCGCTAATGACGATATCGAGAAGAAGCGACGCGAGCATCAAAAAGAACTTGCAGCTAAAAAGCAAAGGGAAGGTCTCGCGAGGTTCTCCGAATCCACAAGCGGCCAGAACGGAGGCGAGGTCAAGAAGTTCAAGCGCTTCGAGTCCTACAAGAGAGACAATCAGTTTCCCAGCAAAATCAAGAACCTTGAGGTCGTTGTCGACAGCAAAAACAACACAGTCGTTTTGCCCATCATGGGACGTCCTGTTCCTTTCCACATCAACACCATCAAGAACGCTAGTAAGAGTGATGAAGGTGAATGGTCTTTCCTACGTATCAACTTCCTGTCCCCTGGTCAGGGTGTAGGTAGGAAGGATGACCAGCCTTTCGAGGATGCCTCAGCGCACTTTGTCCGAAGTTTGACTTTCCGATCGTCCGATGGTGAGAGATACAACGAAATAGCAACTCAAATCTCCAACATGAAGCGCGATGTGGTTAAGAAGGAGCAGGAGAAGAAGGACATGGAGGACGTCGTTGAGCAGGATAAGCTCGTCGAGATAAGAAGTGAGTCAACTTTGAAATGTTCATGATCAGACGACGCTAACTAGTATCTAGACCGACGTCCGGCTGTATTGGACAACGTCTATATTCGCCCTGCTATGGAAGGCAAGCGAGTTCCAGGAAAGGTTGAGATCCACCAGAACGGTATACGATACATCTCACCCCTGAATGCTCAGCATAGAGTAGATGTGCTGTTCTCAAACGTCAAGCATCTTTTCTTCCAGCCTTGTCAGCATGAGTTGATTGTTATCATTCACATTCATCTCAAGGATCCTATTATTGTCGGTAACAAGAAGAAGACAAAGGACGTCCAATTCTACCGAGAAGCAACAGACATCCAGTTCGACGAAACGGGTAACCGTAAGCGCAAGTACCGTTACGGTGACGAGGATGAGTTCGAGGCAGAGCAGGAGGAACGACGTCGGAGAGCCGACTTGGATCGGCTGTTCCAGGGCTTCGCGCAAAAGATTGCCGAGGCTGGCCGAAACGAGGGCATCGAGGTCGACATGCCTATCCGGGAACTTGGATTCCACGGTGTGCCATTCCGAAGCAATGTCTTTGTTCAGCCTACCACCGACTGTCTTATCCAGGTTGTTGAGCCTCCCTTCATGGTTATTACCATTGAAGAAGTTGAAATTGCCCATCTGGAACGTGTCCAGTTCGGTCTGAAGAACTTTGATATGGTCTTTGTCTTCAAGGACTTTACACGACCTCCTTACCATGTCAACACTATTCCTGTCGAGTTTCTCGATCAAGTCAAGGACTACCTTGACTCTTCGGATATCGCTTACACAGAAGGTCCTCTTAACCTCAACTGGCCGACCATTATGAAGACTGTCACTGCAGACACCCACCAGTTCTTTGCCGACGGTGGTTGGTCCTTCTTGCAGGCTGATTCAGATGATGATGGGGGTGAGGACCAGTCTGACGAGGAGTCTGCTTTCGAGATGGATGAGGACGAGTTCGATGAAGAGTCCGAGTCCAGCGACGAGGGCTCTGACTTTGGTAGCAATGCTAGTGACGACGAAGACGAGGATGCTGAGCTCGACAGCGAGGATGAGGGTGAGGACTGGGATGAGCTAGAGCGCAAGGCTAAGAAGCGAGACCGTGAGAGCGCCATGGAAGAGGAAGAGCGTGGTGGTGGTAATAAGAAGAAGCAGCGCAAGCGCTAAGCAGCGCGAACTTGGAACGACAAGACAAGGTGCTGGTTGGTTGCTTGCCCCGTTTGTACTAAAACATGCAATTTTTCTTTTTGGTTTTTTTTACTTTACGTGTAGGCTCTTGCAGTCTTTGGACGGGACAATGGATAGCAGAGCAGCATACCTAAAATAGCTATTATTGATGAGAGGATGGTGCCCCTTTCCAGTGTATTTCGAGATGGACAGGATCGGTAGATGGCAGTTGTATTAAGCAGATCAAGCAAGATAAGATAATTTTATGATTTTGAGCAATCTTTAGACAGTATTCCCATGTAGCTTGCTTTCCCAGCCGAGTGACTTGAAAGGCCTTTAACGGCATTGCAGTATTCCAAGTGTTGTAGTTAGTTACCTTCACGCTGTTTTCAAGACAAGATTCGTAAACAGTTTAATTCATTCTATCCATGATTCTGAGTCGCAGCACGCCAAACTCCCTACCCATATAAATACGTACCAAGCATACAATCCACACTCTTTCTCCCTCTCATTTTCCCCCTCAAGCTTTTGAAAGCATAAGTGGGCAAGACGCCGCCATACCACGAGTTGAGGGAACATTGTTGGAGCCGGGCCTTTACTACCCTTCCAATGCCAAAAACAGAAGAGTCGGAGGCTGCAATAATGAGTAGTCGCACAGGAAAAGAAAAAAGACAAAGAGCCACATGAGCGATGAAAACAAATGGCGATATCCAAAAAAAACCAAACATGATTCAAAGCACTTTCTCTTGGTATCCACCAATCAACGCCGGTTGCTCGGTTCATATACCCGACTACATGTCCTAGTTGGACGGAGACGCTACAGGCAGAAAAGTCCCACCTGTTGCGTTAATCGGGGATCTGAAAGATGCAGAGGCTGGAGTTGCGGGATGCTCGAGAAGAGCGCGAGAGTCGTCGCGAGCTGACTAGGCCTCACCAGGACGGAGTTCGCGACCCGAAGCAACAGCTGTACTAGGACCAGACTTAGCGCCAGGGGCATTGTTCCATGAAAGATAAGTGTGGTCACCCAGTTTTCTATTGCCAGGTTAGTAAGCACACTCATTGCAATACAAAAAGAGACAAACCTGGGTCGGATAAGGTGAGTGACTGTGAAGACGGTACCGAGAAGAATGCAAACACCGCCGACGACAACGTAAGCGATACCGAGGAAAGGGTTGCGTCCTCCAATAACGGTTCGGGTAGAGATGATGATGGACTTGGTACCCTTGTACTCTCGAGTTGGGAAATCTGATCTGGGGTTAGATAGAATGTCCTAGTAACATCCGAAGATTAACTTACGGTCATCAATCACAAGATCATAGGTTCCTGGCCACATTGCCTGGGTATTGTTGCGCTGGTACAGCTTGCTGAAGGTGGGAAGACCCGCAGTTCGCATCCAGACCTGGAAAGCCTCCCACTCTTTGAGGTTGGGAGGAGGGGTATCTTTGGTGTATCCATCGGGGTAGCGTTTCTGCCAGTTGGGAGGCGGAACAATTTGGTCGTAGCTATACTTGGTCTCTCCGTAAAGGTCCTTGTCACTGTCCCACGAGATACCCGAGTTGTTGCTCATCAGGTAGGTCCATGTTTCGTTGCCAGTGCCTCCCGCGGGGTTTGTAAGCTCAGGGCTAGAGAAGGTGTCGTTGAACATGGAGTTGGCAATGAGACCACAGGGGTAGTAGGGCTTGTTTCCCTCTCCATACAGAGGAGTGCAGTCAGAGTTTCGGATGTCGCCAATGGATCGCTTTTCGCCCTTGAGCTGGTCCGTGTCGAAGGAGAGGACGTATCGACGATGGTTCTGGTAGAAGTTGGTGAGGTGGTAGTAGAAGAGAACTGGGGGGCCCATCTCCTCGGGGATGGTGAACTTGAGATGGCATCGAGGGTTGAAAGATCTAACGCCATTGTCGAGCGTGGTGCTGACGTTGACCTCCCGCGCCCATTGAGCATTCACGGAACTGTTAGAACTCTTGAATGCGGTGCTGACCGCGCTGCTAGGCATTCCTGTAAAGTTACTTCCACCTCTGCTGCGAATAGGAGCATCGACGATGCAGTTGGTATAGTCGAGTCGAATCTCTTGAACCTGTGCTTGCGCATTAGAATGAAGCCGTAGTAGAGATGGTTTGACATTTTAGAGAAATCGTACCTGAGAGCTTGCGTACAACAGCAGACCGCCGATGGGAGCGAATATGATTCCGATGGCGAAGAAGAGAGGCAGGACAGTCTTTGGTGTGAGAATAGGCCTGTCGCATTGTATCAGCATCGAAGGGGCGATTGAGCACATGGGATAAGGGTAACAATGACATACTGCCAGGCCTTTAGACGCTGCTGTCGAAAGGCAGTATCTAAGGTGTATCAATTAGCATGCGTCATCCTCCACCATATTCGCGCATGGTCTGTTTGTATAGAGCGCAATGTTTCGAGGCGCACTCACTCGCAGGGCGACGACTCTTCTTCTTGTCCGGCTGCTTCGGGCCATCATTAGAGTCGATAGAATCAGTGTGGTCGATGCCACGGGGCTGTTCGTCGGCCATTGTATCGTCGTCAAGATCGATCCGTCTTGTCTCGGTGCGCGCGATGTCAGAGTAATATAATATCGTTGATGGAAAGGACTCGGGGTTGCGAGGGGAGGAAAAATATGCGACCCTCTTGTGAAGCTGACGGGGATAGAATGGAACGGTCGCGCTGTGGCTCGTGAAGCCTTACGTGTGTATTGAAGAGTACGTACCTACCGTTATCCCCTTACCTCTATGCACTCCAAAGGCAGGTGGAGTAGGCTGTGCAGCCCATGAAGGAAGGATGGAGTCCAGTGGTTGGCGGGGGGTTAACTAACGCGCCCCATTGAAAGGTCCCCTGAAACATGCCCTGCCGTTGAGAGAGACTGTCCATACAGTATTAGAGTACTACTGTAAATTACTAAGTAGCTTTAACAACAGAAATCCATACAAAGGCTGGTTTATAGTGCATGTTTTAAGCTACTCATTGGAAAGCCCAAGTTTTTGTTGCGGTTGCATACTCCCTAGAGTTACACTTGATTACATCAGGTATCAAGTTAAAGCAGAATATACTTGAAACTGTCAAGCTTCACCAGGTACTCAATCAATTCATCTCAGTCGCAATACGCAAACCAGTCAGCAAAAAAGTCACCAAGTAGACATGGCTGCAAAAAGATAACACCGACGCAGGCCTGATTCGAACAGACGCCTCCGAAGAGAATAGATTTCTAGTCTATCGCATTAGACCACTCTGCCACTGCGCCTTTTTGTGTGAAAGCTATAGGTGTGTTGCGGAATATGAGACAATTTTCACGTGCGATGTCTTTTCGAAAACAGCCTCCAAGTTTGACCAAGAGGCGATCAATAACTCACGGTAACAATCAGGATTTGGCCATGAGTACCACATCCCTGCCTCGTCAGCTTTGCATTCTTGACAGAGTTCCTCTTATAAATCACAAACATATAGGTGAAAGTCATGTAATACGTCCAAGTGACAAGTTTCTGTTCTTCCTTCATCACAGTATTATGCGCATATATATAATTACATGAGTATATATATACGCCTTTCCTCCTCCTCCTCCTCCTCCTCCTCCTTTCGTTCGCCTTCGAACTCTTCTCTCTATCTCCTTCTTGTATGCTCGAGCGAAGCCGTCCCCCTTCCACGCGGCCCATTTCCAGCAGCAGCGAATGGCTCAGTAACTGGGGGGAATAAAAACTAAAAAATAGGTCAAAACGTGTACGCCTATGTGTATATACGGGCTCATCGACTGCAATGCGATGGCCAAAAAAATGAAAGCATCCAAACTGGGTGAAGGCATCACAATAATTCTGGACGCGCGTAACAAAAACCTCAAAAACATAGAGATATCAGGCCGTCATTTTTCCCGACCCACTTCCTGCAGTCAAATAAACAAAGAAAATGCTGAACTCCGAAAAGAGGATTCCTCCCGCTAAACTTTTGCGACTTGAGATAAATAAAGGGTGTACGTGGAACAAGGTGGTGTTGAGGGAATATTCATCCCTCCAGTAAGAGTATGTCGTTAGGTGTGTGATACGCCGCTTTGCTGATGATCCCCTTGGAAATCTCAGTATATGCATTGTGAATATCGATCAAAGGCATCATCCGTATTTCTCCTTCGGTGCACCGTTCTCTCCCTCTCCATGCGGATGAATGGCATGCCCATTTACTCTCGCTTGCGGCTTGAGCGAAGACGAGCGCTTCTCGCCCTCTGGCTCTTCAGGGATTGTCGCAAACTTCTTGAGTACTTGCTTGAGAGCCGGCCGTCGGATAGGTTTAGCAAGAAACTCATCCATACCAGAGTCGATGCATTCCTTGACGTTACTCTCTTCGGAGAAGGCTGTCAATGCAACAATGGGTGATTTGTAGCCCATTTCTCGAATAAGTCGGGTACTTTGTAGCCCGTCGACGTTGGGCATCTGGACGTCCATGAAGATAACGTCAAAAGATTGGTTTTTCTCCATTGTCGCCTTGACTAGATCGTATGCTTCCTGGCCATCTTTTGCAATGGTCACGTCATAAACTTCCTCAAGTTTCAGCATGCGGCTGACAACTTCGATGTTGGTCGAGTTGTCATCTGCAACCAGAACACGTACTCTTTGACCACTCTTATTGGCCATGGCACGATCGATTTCAGCCATCTTTTGCTGAGTACTCTTAACAGCCGGAGGGTCAGCAGCAAAGTAAGGTTGGCTTAAACCGACTAATCGAGGTTGAGGGTTGAGAGTCCCCGCCGATTTCGTCTCAGCGGCAGGTTTGGGGGTGCTGGGCGCGGTGCGCTGCGGTTCTAAATCACCAGCATCTACGCTTGTGGGTCGGGATTTGACACTGCTTGAAGCAGTGCTAGAAGTCCTAGATCTAACTATTAGCACAGATATACTCATCGTTGGCGGTAAGAACTTACCGGTCTTTCACATATTTGAGTGGAATCTGCATAGTGAAAGTTGTGCCCACGCCTAAAGAACTCCTTAACTTAATAGAACCGCCCATGAGACCTGCCAGCTGATGGCAGATACTCAAGCCAAGACCAGTGCCACCGAATTTCTTACTCAAACCAAGGTCTCCCTGAACAAAGGGCTCAAACACCTTTTGTTGCATATGCTCGGGAATACCCGGGCCAGTATCTTGAACCTCAAACTCGAAAATGTACGACTTGGCACCTGGAGGAGGAGGCGTGGGCGATCGCTCGCGGACTTGCACATGAGGCGTCGCCTTCGGGTCCATGGGGTTGATAGAGAGGGCGGTTCCTGTACTACCGAATTTCTGCGCCGAATTCCGCCCCGAAGCGCCCGAATGTGCTGAGCTTGCGCTCCCACGTTGCCGAGGGCGACCCGTCCGCGAGTTGTTCCGTGAGTTTTTGGATATTGACGATGCCCGACTATCATTCTCGACAACTGCATCTGCTTCTCCAAGACACTTGATCCGTACCGAAACACTTCCGTTGTGAGGGGTAAACTTCAGACTGTTGCTCACCAGGTTGATGATGACCTGAAGTATTCGGTGCTGATCACCCCATAGACACATATCCTTAAGCCTTCCAGTTCCGTGGGGACCCAATGCTGGTAACCTTATCTCGCCATTCATTCGATCTGGACTTGTGGTAAAGTCGATGTTTTCGAAGCCAATGAAATCTACTGAGAAATTGATCTTTCCTTCTCGGACCTGTTTGTCAAAAATGGTCAAGATCTGTGATCGGATATCGGCCAGGCGAAACTCTCTCAGCTCGAGGTTGAGCTGCTGGCCAATCTGGTTCTTGGAAAAACTCAACAAATCCTCCAAAAGATGGAGCAGCAGGTCACCCGATTTATAGAGCGTCTTTAACGACTGCTTGATCCTCACAATGTCGTTCTCCTCCATACACACGGCACACATACCAAGAATACCATTCAAAGGGGTCTTGAGCTCATGAGAAATGTTAGCAATGAACAGCGTCTTGCTTTCATTGGCTGCCTCTGCAGCCTTCTTGCTCTCCTCTAGTTCTCTCGTACGCTCGGCAACCTTGACTTCGAGAGATAGATACTGTTTCACCAATTCGTCGCTCATGTCGTTAAAGGTTCGGGTCAGTTCAGTAAGCTCGTCCGTGACAAAGTGTCTTCGGTCATCGACCTTGGCGGGGATCTTGAACATCCGACGAGCCACATCCCGGTTCGAGCTGGGTCCATTCGATTTACCTTGAAGTCGTCGGATGAACTTGGCTATAGGCCCTTTCTTTTTTGACCGTCGCGAATGGCCTCCGGAGCTTGGAATCTCGTCCCCAAACTCAGAATCAGAGTCGATGAACGAGTCTTCGTATCCTGGAGGGTTGACTGACTTTTCTGTGGCAGCCTTGAGTTTTCGAATCGGCAAAACACTGACATGAGCGCAGGGAATAATAATCAATGCTATCAAGCCCACGGTGCCGAAGACAGTACCAAGGAGGATATTGCGCAGAGTATATATTGGTTTGTAAGCCTCCCACTTGGCTTTCTCGACGATGACTGTCCAGTTTGCTAAGGGGGTCTGAGTTCGGGCGAAGCCAACAGCGACACGGGCGTTCTGCTCGTTGTGGGTGTTTATCAAAGAACTGGCGTTGCTGACCGTATCGAAATGCTTGGTAAATGAATCGAATGCAGCTGGATAGTTCTTTACTGGAAATGCCTTGTTGCCATAATCGCTAACAAATTGATGAACGTCGTGAAGGTCTTTGTGTCCCTCCGGACTCTTAGGAGGAAGGATGAATTTGACCATGACATTACCGAATTCATCACGATCGGGGGTGTAAGTTGCATTGCTTGCGGGCTGTGTCTTGTTGAAGCGGTTGGATCGGTCCGTTGGGCCTATAAGTAGAACTGAGCCTGTTTCACCCAATCCTTCACGAGAATCCTGAACCGCAGTGAGCGACTGAGCAAAAGTGACGACGGTCATATAGCCCAGAATAAAAGTGTCGTTATTGTCTCGAACAGGAATGGTCACAGACAAAAGAGATGCGGACTCGTTGAGGACCAGAGGGCCGAGCAATAAACCGCCATCACGAGCAATCCGAACGTCGTCGAATGCCTCAGCTGCAACTACGGAAGTGTTGTCCCGTAGACTGCTCTGTCTTCCGAGATCAATATAGGTAAGATTAGGGAAAAGGCTTGGGGGGTAACCCAGGTCAGTGTTGCCGAGACGAACATTGGATCCTTCTGAGTCCTTATAGGGGAGTTCAATCTCTGGTACCGAAAGAGATGTCACATTGAGCAAAACGCCGCCTTCAGGTCCTGTATCGTTTCTCGAATATAGTCTTATCTGCAGCAAACCCGAGGATGTGCTCACGGAAAGTGCGCTTTCGAGATCCTCGCGGGCATCTGACCACTCATTGTCGCCAGTTCTGTAGTAGTTGGTGAGTGCATTCTGGACGAGGATTCGAGAGGAAATAGTCGTGGCGATGGTCTCGATAAGGTCAAGCTCCGCCGAAATTCGGGACGCCTTGAGGGAAGCTGTGAGTTGCAGGCCCTCGCGCTCGATGTCGACGACAAAGCGGTTGACATAAATCCATGTTGGGATAGAGACGATGGCGAGGGAAACGAGAACGGCGAGAAGAACGAGGGCTGCGAGCTGCTCACGAATGGCGATGCGCATGATAGGCAGGCTAAAAGAAAGAATCCAAGGGTCGAGCGCGACGACGCGGCATCGTCAATTTCGTTAGAAGATAGTCAGTTCAAGGCGCAGACGATGGAGGTTTGAGTAAGTCGTGCTCGAAGGGCGAAACCAAGCAGAACGGTACTTGGACACAGCGAAGATGAGGCTCGTCTCGCCGCCTGGATCTTGGATAAGATTGAGTGGATACTAAGCTTCGGTGTCGTCCCCCTCTTCCTATCGCTATCACCGTCGCCCAGAATAACTCGAGGTGCCTGTCGCGGAGAGGTGTTGTGGTTGTGGACCGATGATCGACAGCACAGCCAAGGGAGGCGAAAGCTTTCTGACCGTGGGTGTGCTGACTCGGGCTTTCCGGAGATGGCAACCGCTTCAACAGCGACCGGAAAGAAGATGAAGAATATACTGAAGCTGTCCCGATGATACGCGTATCGTCTTTCTCGCTGTGCCCGTGAGTACTCGATCTTGTGCGGGTTGGTTCTAAAAGAGCGAGTCGTGCGAAGTCGCAACTGCAGCTGACGGGACACAAAAGACTGTCCGGGATTTGGGATGTAAGAGCTGGGGAGATGGATGGAGATTGAGAGGAGGGCGCTGTTTGAAAGGGCAGCGATCAGCGGAGGCTTTTTTGGGGCCTACGGTTGGTTGGTTGGACGGTACTGTAGCAGTAACAAAGCTTGGCCCTTTGGAGAACCCGACGCGTGGAGGTGAATGGATAGAATGGGTGTTTAAAGGTACTAATGGAGGGCTTGTACAGTACTGACTGTAGTAGCTGGTTTCAGCAGGTATCATTCAGTTTCTGCCATTGATAGTACAGCACTTTGCTTCTGTCAAAGGAGATTATCCCTTTCCTGGAAGATAAAAGATGCCTTTAGTGTTTTAGAGTCAACTTCTGATGAGTGAAGATGGATGGATGGGCATTCGTTTTCAAATGGAGATGGAGATGGAGATGGAGATGGAGATGGGACAAGTCAGAAATCCATACCGTCCCCCGTCGTTACCGGACAGCGGGCCCCAGTCGCCAGTTCAGTTCAGTCAGGTCCATTGCACCTAGCCAGCGGATTGCGCGGAAATGGGTATAGCCAATTGAGTCTGGCGCCATGGGTCGGGGAGTTAAGGTACTAAGGTAGGTAAGCTGCAGGTAGCTACAGTGGGCCGGTTACAGTAGCCCGTTCAATGGGTTGTGGCTTGACATCCATGAATTGGATCCAATGGACATGGAGGACAGTAGCCTAGCCTCCATGTCTGGGTTGTTTGTTGTGATGGAAGTGCAAAGTCAGCAACTTGGAACTTATCCCCGAAAAGAGACTGATTTGAGCAAGGATTCATGTCATGCAATAGATAGGTAGGTAGAGACGATACCTAGGTAACTCAAAACCAGGACGTTTACCTTGGTAACTAATCCTTACTATTAGTGTCTGCTTCCTTTGAATGCAAACAATAACCTTTGATAATATGTAGTGTTTATTCTTATTCGACTTACAAAGAAAACAAACTCAAGACTAAATTGAGTTCGGCTGCGGGTGATGGACATCGATACAGGATGAAAAGGGAAACGATCGTCAGCAGCCTGGCCGATCGCATGCAGCGATTAACACAGACGAGAGCGAGCCCTGTGAAGTACCAGAGTACCTAAGAAAGAGAGGGAGGGA